>NW_026844589.1:7024150-7054238 GCF_025583915.1 Anolis sagrei ordinatus | reverse complement strand
TTTTCTCCTTCCCTTCTTTTCCTATTTCTTTCCTTCCTTTTCTCCTTTCTCTTCCTATCTTCCTCTTCTTTTTCTCCTTCCTTCCTTTTCCTCCCTTTCTCTTCTTTTCCTTTGTTTTATTTCCTCCTTCCTTCCTTTCCCTTCCTTTTCCCTTCCCTTCTTTTTTCTCCCTCCTCCCCGCCTTTCGTTCATTCTTCCTTTCTCTTTTGAATAAAGCTTTTCATTTAGTGCCAGATTACATCCATAATGACCTGTAATGATAGCCTTGCCAGTTACATCCGTAATAATGACGGAATCGGCTGTTTTTCTCCAACATCTCGCTGCAAGATGCAATCAAATGCCTCACGCAGGGAGGACCCCGCAAATCCCTCCATTATACATCTTTATCTCTATAGGAATTGTTTCCAATTTGTGCAGAAGTCTCTGCAAGGCTCGGCAGTTATTCGATCCCCTGAAATTGAGGATTCAGGTATCAAATTGGGCTCCAGCTAATGAGCCCCAGGTCGGCGGGGATGGGAATCCGGTCCGGGTTTTGCATGGCTTTCAATGGGATTTCTCCCTCTATAAGATCTACCTTGAGCATTAAATGTATTGCTCTGCAATGTAAGTGACGGGAGGGCATCCCTTTATATCACGGAAAGGGATTGGAGCAGGTTAATTGACAATTCCCAGGTTGGTGGGGATGGGAATCCAGTCCGGGTTTTGCATGGCTTACAATAGGATTTCTCCCTCTATAAGCACCATCTTGAGCACTTGATGCATTGCTCTGCAATGTAAATGATGGGAAGACATCCCTTTATATCACATGAAGGGATTGGAACAGGTTAGTTGCCAGATCCCAGGTTGGTGGGGATGGGAATCCGGTCCGGGTTTTGCATGGCCTTCAATGGAATTTCTCCCTCTTTAATAGCCATCTTGGGCATTAGATGCATCTTCAAAATAAGTGATGGGAGGACATCTCTTTATATCACTTGATAAAAGATGATGATATAATAGATGATAATATAACACATTATATATTCTAGATAATAATATAATATCTTCCTTCCTGGCAGACAAGAGTTGGACTGGATGGCCAATCGTGTGGGGCGCAAATACCCTGTGATAATGCGGCATGTCTCATTGAGTATAAGTCCAGACAATAATAATTGATGGCAATATAACCCTATTAGTAATAATAACAAAAATGATAATATAATAGTCATTCTATCGTCCTTTATGGAAGAATGGGATTGGACTAGATGGTCTTTAGAGGTCCCTTCCAACCCCTGGTAGCACAATGGGTTAAACCCTTGTGCCAGCAGGACTGCTGACCGATAGGTCAGCGGTTAGAATCCAGGGAGAGCAAGTTGAGCTCCCTCTGTCAGCTCCAGTTCCACATGAGAGAAGCCTCCCACAAGGATGGTAAAACATCAAACATCCTGGACAACGTCCTTGCAGATGGTCAATTCTCTAACACCAGAAGCAACTTGAAGTTTCTCAAGACGCTCCTGACACAAAATAATAATAACAGTAGTAATAGTAGTAATAATACCTGATAATGATGATAATATAACTATGAATAATAATAATAATTGATGTTGATAATAGGTGATAATATAACCCTATGAGTAACATAACTCTATGACTATTAATAATAATAACATGATAATATGATAGAAATTCTGTTTTCCTGCCTTATTATTATTATTATTATTATTATTAGTAGTAGTAGTAGTAGTAGTATCAATATTACTATTAAGCAGAGGCCGGATGGCTATCTGTCAGGACAGAAGTAGTCGATTAGAAGGGAAGAAAGGAAAGGAAAGGAAAGGAGGAAGGAAGAGAAAATGGAAAGAACGAAGGAAAGGAAGGAAAGAAGAGGTAGGAGAGAAGGAAAGATGAAGGAAAGATGGGAGTGAAGGGAAAAGTAGGAAGGAAAGAAGAAGGGAAAGAAGAAGTGGAGAAAGGAAAGAGGGTAAGGAATGAAAGGAAGGAAGAAAAGGAGAAAGTGGGAGGGAAGAAAGGAAGGAACCAAAGGAGGGAAAGATGGACAGAAGGAAGGAAATGAAAAGGAGGGAAGGAAAGAAGGAGTAGGAGGGAAGGAAGGATGAATGAAAAGATAAATGAAGGGGGAAGGAAGGAAGGAAGGAAGGAAGGAAGGAAGGAAGGAAGGAAGGAAGGAAGGGGGAGGGAGGGAGGGAAAGATGGACAGAAGGAAGGGAGGAAATACTGATGTAGAAGGAAGGGAAAAAAAAGGAGTAGGAGCTATTTTAGGATCTGGATAATTGTTTGTGGGAGGGATCCTTCCCTCTTTTTCCTAGTTAATTAAAACAGAGCTGTTTTTAGCGGGAAGGAGGGGGGGCTTCTGGGCCCCTCGCCAACAACCAGCGGCAATTAAAGAAATTAGCATCAAGGAAGCCCAAATTAGACGAACAACGGCTGGCGCTGAATGCAAAAAGTCCCTGTCACTTACAGGCTTCCAGTCATCCTATGAGAAAGAGAGAAGAGGCCCAGCAGAGAGGGCCATACTTGCAGAAATAATAATAATAATAATAATAATAATAATAATAATAATAATAATAATTGTTATTGTTAGTTTCTGTCCTTACGGATTGTTGTTGTTGTTATTGTTATTATTATTATTACCATTACTACTGTAATTGTTGCTGTTATTATGGTCCTAACAATATTGATTATTATTATTATTATTATTTCTATTATTATTAGCATTATTGCTACTTTTCTTGTTGCTGCTAATATGTTTATGACAAAATTTATTATAAGTAGATGGATGGATGGATGGATGGATGGAGAGAGAGAGAGACAGCCAGACAGATGGACGGACAGACAGACAGATAGATGAATGGATAGATAGACGCATGGATGGACAGATGGACAGGCAGATAGACAGGCAGATGGGCAGATAGATGGATAGATGGATGGACGGACGGACAGACAGACAGACAGGCAGGCAGACAGATAGACAGACGAAGAGAGAGAGAGAGAGAGATGGACGGACAGACTGATGGATAGATAGATGGATAGATAGATAGATGGATGAATGGATGGACACATGGATGGATAGATGGATAGACAGATAGACAGGGAGATGGGCAGAAAGATGGATGGATAGATAAAAAGATTGACAAAGGGATAGAGAGCGAGATATACAGACAGATGAATGGATGGACATATGGATGGACAGATAGACAAGCAGACAGGCAGGCAGATAGATGGATAGACAGACAGACAGATAGATAGACAGACAGACAGACAGACAGACAGATAGATAATCATGGAGTTGGAATGCTTATGTTGAGAGGTCGGACTGGATGGTCCTTCCAACTGCATGATTGATAGATAGATAGATAGATAGATAGATAGATGAACTGATAGATAGATGGATGGATGGATGGACGGAATGACAGACAGATGAATGAATGTATGGACAATAGAGATGGGTGGATGGATAGGTAAATAGATAGATAGATAGATAGATAGATAGATAGATAGATAGATAGATAGAAGATAGATGGATGGGTGGATGGATGGATGGATGGATGGATGGATGGAGAGATAGAGATGGATGGATTGATGGATGGATGGATAGATAGATAGATAGATAGATAGATAAGGATGGATGGACAGATGGATGGACGGATGGACGGGCGGGCGGGCGGGCGGGCGGGCAGGCAGGCAGGCAGGCAGATGGGCGGATGGATGGATGGATAGATGGATAGTTAGATAGACAAATGTATGGATGGATGGATGGATGAATGGATAGATAGATGAACAAATGGCCAGATGGAGAGAGAGAGAGAGACAGAGAGACAAAAAGGTGGATGGACTGATGGATAGACAGACACAGATGGGTGGATAGACAGATTGATAGACACAGACGGATGGATAGATAGACAATCAAATTGATAGACGGATAGACTGACAGACAGATAGACAAATGATGACTATGTTTTCAGATTGTGTGGTTTTTAATAATTGGTTTTAATGTTGATATGCTTTTTCATTTTTGTTCAAATATATATATTTCTTTTATTATATGTTTGTTTTATGTGGCATCAAATTGTTGCCTTTTTTAAGGCCGCTCTGAGTCCCCCTCGAGGTGAGGAAGGCATGGTATAAATAGAGTAGATAGATAGATAGATAGAGGAAGGAAGGAAGGAAGGAAGGAAGGAAGGAAGGAAGGAAATAGGAAACCCTGGAAGAACCGCAGTCCCGGATCATAGGAAACCTCTGCTAAATTAAGCCTGGCTGGTAATGGCCCAGGTGGCATGTCGATTAATTAATAGCTAATTGCGCCTGATGTTTTAATTGTCTCCGGTGCGTATCTGGCGATCTGGAAAAGTGATCCGAGCTTTAATTGGTTCCTAATCAGCACGCGGCGATAAGGAAGGTAATAAAAGGCGGCTTTGATCCCCACAGGTAAGATACACCTGAGCACAAATAAGCCGAAAGAAAGGGATGAAGAATTAATTTATTATTATTATTATTATTATTATTATTATTATCATCCCTCTTATGTACATACGTATGTATAAGTAATGGAAGTATACATAATAATACAATACAATAATATAAAATATAATAATAATAATAATTCTGCATATTATTATTATTATCCCTCTTATATACATATGTATGCATAAGTATTGGAAGCATACATGATAATACAATACAATTATATATATATATATATATATATATATATATATATATATATATATTATAATTCTGCATATTATTATTATTATCCCTCTTATATACATATGTATGTATAAGTAATGGAAGCATACATAATAATACAATATAATAATAATAATAATAATAATAATAATAATAATAATCACAGTAATGATACCATTTTAAATATATTATAATAATATAATAATGATAAAATATAATCATGCAAAATAATTAGCCTCCCAATTATTCAATATACATGGAGATTGCTGGATAAATGTCATGAACGGTTGCTTGAGAGTTCCAGTTAACGGAGAGTCAATAATAATAATAATAACAACAAGACTCTTGGTTAACCAGCATCCATGGACATTGCCACATAAATAGTATAAATAGTTTCCAGTTGCTTGAGAGTTCCAGTTAACGGAGAGTCAATAATAATAATAATAACAACAAGACTCTTGGTTAACCAGCATCCATAGACATTGCCACATAAATGGTTTCCAGTTGCTTGAGAGTTCCAGTTAACCAAGAGTCTATTATTATTATTATTATTATTACTACTACTACTATTAGGTATCCAGGATCCACAGAAACTGCTGGTTAAATCCCATTTCCGGTTGCTTGAGAATTCCAGTTAACCAAGAGTCTATATTAATAATAATAATAATAATAATAATAATAATAATAATAATAATGTGTGTTTTGAATTCTGTTCCAAAATATAAACTTTATTTATACCCCTCTATTTTCTAGGCTGTTTCCAGTTTAACTCTTATCTGGGAACCAGTAAGATACTGGGAAAAGCAGGTTATTGAAACCCTTTTGGGAGGAGAGAGAAAACAAAGCCAATTTTCCCCTCATACACACATACACGCACACATATATATATCATTAAATCCAACTCCTCGAAACATCCTTTGAAAAGTGCTAATTTTAAAGATTAGGTTGGTTTTTTCCCCGCCTGCCAAATCAGCCTTTCCCCCTCCTATCCATTTTCCGTCAATAATATGACAAAAAAGGCCCTGCTCCAGCCTTGAGCACATTCGCCTTGTCTTTGGATTTGATCATTTTGCTGCCTTCTCTTTCAATAATTAAAATTTATATGTGTGTGTGTGTGTGTGTGTGTGTATATATATATATACACACCCAGCTCCAAAATTGGGTCAACTGGATAGAAAACTCTGTTTTTTACTTCACAAAGCTGAATCTCAAGTGGAAAAAATATTATATCAATTTAAAAGGGGGGGCAACTAGAGGACATCTAGTCTGACCCTTTTGGAAGCAAAGCAGAGTCAGCCATAGCAATATATTATTATTATTATTATTATTATTATTATTATTATTATTAATAATAATAATAATAATAATATATTGCCAGGGCTGACTCTGCTTTGCTTCCAAAGGGGTCAGACTAGATGATAATAATAATAATAACAATAATAATAATAATAATAGGTTAAACCCTTGTGCTGCTGAACTGCTTGCCTGAAGGTGGGCTAAACTGCCGACCTGAAGGTGGGCTGAACTGCTGACCTGAAGATTGGCTGAATTGTTGATCTGAAGGTGGGCTGAACTGCTGACCTGAAGTTTGGCTGAATTGCTGATCTGAAGGTGGGCTGAACTGCTGACCTGAAGTTTGGCTGAACTGCTGATCTGAAGGTGGGCTGAACTGCTGACCTAAAGTTTGGCTGAATTGCTGATCTGAAGGTGGGCTGAATTGCTGACCTGAAGTTTGGCTGAACTGCTGACCTGAAGTTTCATCTATACTGACAATCGTGCCATCACCGCTCAAGCGGTGATAATACAGGATTATATTATCATCAATTATTATTGTTGTTGTTATTCATAGGGTCATATTATCCCCAGTTATTTTTATTGTTGTTGTTATTCAAAGGGTTGTACTATCATCTATTATCATCAGTTATTACTACTACTACTACTACTACTCATCTATCATCATCAATAATAATAATAATAATTACTCATGAAGTTGGAAAGAACCCCAAGGGCCATCCAGTCCAACCCCCTTTTGCCAGGAAGGACGACAGAAATTATATTATCATCCATTATTATTATTATTATTATTATTATTATTATTATATCAGTCACTGCCAGAAGGGACACAGAGTTTCCTCTATGCTGATGATTGTGTCATCACCGCTCAAGCGGTGATAATGTAGTGTTATATTACCATCAATTATTGTTGTTGTTGTTACTCAAAGGGTTATATTATAATCTATTATTATTTTATTATTATTCATGAAGTTGGAAGGGACATCAAAGGCCATCCAGTCCAACCCCCTTTTACCAGGAAGGAAGACAGAAATTATTATTATTATTATTATTATTATTATTATTATTATTATTATTATTCTCCGCCACTGCCAGAAAGGACAGAGAGTTTCATCTATGCTGATGATCATGCCAAGATTTCAGCAGGGATCCCATCAGGTCCACTGGCTTTGATGATCCAAATAATAATAATAATAATAATAATAATAATATCTGCATCAAATGTGTCGAACCCTTTGCATCTCACAGTGATATAAGCAGGATAATACTACTACTACTACTACTAATAATAATAATAATAATAATATCTGTTTCTAATCAAGACAGCACTTCAAAAACCCAACTTTCTGGAGACAACCAACCGCGGCCGCCCCTTCTCTCTTTCTTCCCTCTTTTCCCTGCAAAAATATTATTATTTATTCATCAAAACCCATTGTCGTTGCAACTCAAGCGGAATACAAACGACTCAGGGAAATTGGGCAAAAGAAAGGAGGCGAAGAGAGCCTGGGTAATGTATAAGGAGCTGGATTCTGGCCTTGAGATTGAAGGAAGAAGAGAAGAGGAGGAAGAAGAGAGAAGAAGAGAGAAAGAGGAGAAAGAGAAAGGGAAGATGAGATGGAAGGAGGAAGAGAGAAGATGAAAAAGAGAAGGAAAGAAGGAATAAGAGGGAGAAGAGGAGAAGGGGAAGAAAAGGAGAAGGGAGAAGAGGAAAAAGAAGAGGAAAGGAAGAAGAGAGAAGGGAAGAAGAGAAGGTAATGAGTAGAAGAGGAAGGAGAAGGAAGATGAGAAGAGAAAAGGGGGAAAGAGGAGGAAGAGGAGGAAAAGAAAAGGAGGAAGAGAGAAGATGAAAAGAGGAGAAAGAAAGGAGGAATAGGAGATAGAAGAGGAGAAGGGGAAGAAAAGGAGAAAAGAGAAGGGAGAAAAGGAAAGGAAGAAGAGGAGATAAGGGGAAGAAGAGAAGGCAATGAGTAGAAGAGGAAGGAGAAGGAAGATCAGAAGAGAAAAGGGGGAAAGAGGAGGGAGAGGAGGAAAAGAAAAGGAAGAAGAGAGAAGATGAAAAAGAGGAGGAGAAGGAAAGGAGGAATAGGAGAGAGAAGAGGAGGAGAAGAAAAGGAGAAGGGAAAAGAGGAAAGGATGAAGAGGAAAGAAGAGGAAGAAGAGAAGGCAATGAGTAGAAGAGGAATGAGAAGGAAGATGAGAAAGGAGAAGAGGGAAAGAGGGGGGAGAGGAAGAGGAGGAAAAGAAAAGGAGGAAAAGATAAAAAAGAGAAAGAGGAAGGAAGAGGAGGGAGAAGGAAAAAGCGGAGAAGGAAAGGAGGAAGAGAAGAGAGAAGGGGAAGAAGAAGACGAGGAAGAGGGAAAGAGAAAAGGGGGAAGAGACAAGAAGGAAAAGAAAGAAGAGGAGAGGAAGAAGAAAAAGGGGAAGAAGAGGAGGAAGGAATGGGAAGAGAAGGAAGGAGGAAGATGAGAAGGGAGAAGTGGGAAAGGGGGAAAGGGGAGGGAGAGGATGAGGAGGAGAAGAAAAGGAGAAAGAGTAAAGAAAATAAAGAGGAGAAGAAAGACAAAGCAATGAGAAGAGGAGGAAGGAGAAGATGAAGAGCAGAAAGGAGGGTGAGGAGGAAAGGGAGAAGAAAAACTAAGAGAGAGAGAAGATGAAGAAGGTGAGGGAGCAAAGAGAAGAAAAGGAGAAAGTAAAAAACGATGAAGTAGGAAAAGGAGAAGAGGTGGAGGTGAAAGTTCTCCAAAGAAGGAAGCCAGCCATCCTTTGGAGTAGTCCGTAACCCACTAGAGTTGGAAGGGGCCCCTTAAGGTCATCTAGACTGAGCCCATATACAGCACATAGAAGTAAACAACTCCTGGAAGATACCCATCCAATCTTTTTACCAATCTGCAAAGCATCCTTCCTTCAAGGCAATCCATATTTTGTTAGAATTGGAAGGGACTCCCCAAAGGCTATCTAGTCTGACCCCATTCCACCATTCAATACCACACAACAAAAGCCCTCCCAGCAGATGCCCATCTAATCTCTGTTTAAAGACCTCCAAAGATGCAGAGTCCAGGGGAGCCCAAAGTTCATTAGAGGTGGAAGGGACCCCAAAGGCCATCTAGTCTGCCCCATTCCATCATGCAATAACACACAACTAAGGCACTCCCGGAAGACGACCATCCAGCCTCTGTTTACAGACCTCCCAATGCATCCTTCAAGGCAATCCATATCCCATTAGAATCAGAAGGAACCCCCAAAAGGCCATCCAGCCTGACCTCATTCTGTCACAGCTAAAGCCTTCCAGACAGATGCCCATCCAAGCTCTGTTTACAGACCTCCAATCCATCCTTCAAGGCAATCCATATCCCATTAGAGTCAGAAGGAACCCCCAAAAGGCCATCCAGCCTGACCCCATTCTTTCACAGCTAAAGCCCTCCAGACAGAGGCCCATCCAAGCTCTGTTTACAGACCTCCAATGCATCCTTCAAGGCAATCCATATCCCATTAGATGATCCAAATACTTACTTGCCCTTAGGCGATCTATAAAGATTTCAGCAGGGATCCCATCAGGTCCGCTGGCTTTGATGATACAAATAATAATAATAATAATAATAATAATAATAATAATAATAATAATAGGAATCCCCAAAAGGCCATCCAGCCTGACCCCATTCTGTCACAGTTAAAGCCCTCCTGGCAGATGCCCTTCCAGCTTCGGCTTAAAAGCCTCCCAATCCCAATGCCGCCCTCGTTCATCATTTCCCATTCGATAAGGGCTTTAATGGCGCCGAGAGAAAGGTGTGCGGAAACCCGAAGGTGATCAAAGGTAAGACCTGCCTCTGGAGCGAGGATTAAAAATGCTTTAATACGGCTTATTTCCCCATCCAGGCCAAGCAAGGCGAGATGAAAGGCCGGCCGCTGCCAGGGGCTCCGAAGAGAGGAAATGAAAAGAGGATCCTGTGGGACGCTGGAGTTAATTTGATACCTTCCTCGTATTTATTTTTACTCCGAGAAGAGGCCGATTAGGATTTCTTTTCGATGGCAAGGCTTGGGGAAAAGTTGGCTTGTTACTTGGCTACATCTCCCGGCATCCACAGCCAAACTCATGCTCCCTTATAGACATAATGTTGCTTGGAGTCCCTTATCATCATCATCATCATCACCTCCTTGATTTCTATAACCAGACATCATCATCACCAAGCAAAAAGTGGGTGCTAGAAACAATATCATACGAAAGCTGACTGGCACAACCTGGGGATCACAACCAGACACAGTGACGGAATCTGCCCTTGTGCTTTGCTACACTGCTGCTGAATATGCATGCCCACGCTAAAACAGTGGATGTGGCTCTTAATGGGACATGCTGTTTTATCATAGGATGCCTATGCCCTACGCCGCTGGAGAAATTATACTGCTTAGCTGGTATTGCACCACCTGATATCCGTTGGGAAGTAGCAACCAATATTGAAAGGACCAAGTCAGTGACATCTCCGGCTCATCCTCTGTTCGGATATCAGCCCGCACGCCAATGCCTTAAATCAAGAAATAGTTTTCTAAGATCTACTTTCAGGAACACCTCAGCAAGCAAGAGTCCAAAAGTGGCAGGCAAAAACCCAGAATCTCAATCAGTGGCTGAGACCAGATGAGAAATTCCCTCCTAGGTGCACAGAAGACGGGGCAACTTGGAAGGCGCTGAACAGAGTGTGCTCTGGCACCACGAGACAACAACAACAACAACAACAACAACAATAATAATAATAATAATAAAAGATTTCTTCTTTGAGTTCCATTATCATACAGACAATAATAATAATAATAATAATAGAAGATTTCTTCTTTGAGTTCCATTATCACACAGAGAATAATAATAATAATAATAATAATAATAATAATAATAATAATAGATTTCTTCTTTGAGTTCCATTATCACACAGAGAATAATAATAATAACAATAATAATAGAAGATTTCTTCTTTGAGTTCCATTATCACACAGAGAATAATAATAATAACAATAATAATAGAAGATTTCTTCTTTGAGTTCCATTATCACACAGAGAATAATAATAATAATAATAATAGAAGATTTCTTCTTTGAGTTCCATTATCACACAGAGAATAATAATAATAACAATAATAATAGAAGATTTCTTCTTTGAGTTCCATTATCACACAGAGAATAATAATAATAACAATAATAATAGAAGATTTCTTCTTTGAGTTCCATTATCACACAGAGAATAATAATAATAATAATAATAGAAGATTTCTTCTTTGAGTTCCATTATCACACAGAGAATAATAATAATAATAATAATAGAAGATTTCTTCTTTGAGTTCCATTATCACACAGAGAATAATAATAATAATAATAATAGAAGATTTCTTCTTTGAGTTCCATTATCACACAGAGAATAATAATAATAATAATAATAGAAGATTTCTTCTTTGAGTTCCATTATCACACAGAGAATAATAATAATAACAATAATAATAGAAGATTTCTTCTTTGAGTTCCATGATCACACAGAGAATAATAATAATAATAATAATAATAATAATAATAGATTTCTTCTTTGAGTTCCATTATCACACAGAGAATAATAATAATAACAATAATAATAGAAGATTTCTTCTTTGAGTTCCATGATCACACAGAGAATAATAATAATAATAATAATAATAATAGATTTCTTCTTTGAGTTCCATTATCATACAGACAATAATAATAATAACAATAATAATAATAATAATAGAAGATTTCTTCTTTGAGTTCCATGATCACACAGAGAATAATAATAATAATAATAATAATAATAATAATAATAGATTTCTTCTTTGAGTTCCATTATCATACAGACAATAATAATAATAATAATAATAATAATAATAATAGAAGATTTCTTCTTTGAGTTCCATTATCACGCAGATAATAATAGATTTCCTTTTTGAGGTACATTATCACGTAGATAATAATAATAATAATAATAATAATAATAATAATAATAGAAGATTTTTTCTTTGAGTTCTATTATCACTTAGATAATAATAATAGATTTCTTTTGTAATAACAAATAATAACAGAAGGTTTTTTCTTTGAGTTCTATTATCACGCAGATAATAATAATAATAATAGATTTCTTGAGTTCTATTATCATGCAGATAATAATAATAATAATAGATTTCTTCTTTGAGTTCTATTATCAGGCAGAGAAATAATAATAATAATAATAATAATAATAATAATAATAATAATAGATTTCTTGAGTTCTATTATCATGCAGATAATAATAATAATAATAATAATAATTTCTTCTTTGAGTTCTATTATCAGGGAGAGAAATAATAATAATAATAATAATAATAATAATAATAATAATACATTATAAAATAATATATATATTGTCGAAGGCTTTCATGGCCGGAATCACTCAGTTCTTGTGGGTTTTTTCGGGCTATATGGCCATGTTCTAGAGGCATTTCTCCTGACGTTTTGCCTGCATCTATGGCAAGCTTCCTCAGAGGAAGCTTGCCATAGATGCAGGCGAAACGTCAGGAGAAATGCCTCTAGAACATGGCCATATAGCCCGAAAAAACCCACAAGAACTGAATATATATATTTCTTGGTTTTATCATCATAGAGAATAACAACAACAATAGGTTTCTTCTTTGAATGTTATCAATATGGAATAATAATAATAACAACAATATCAGGTAGAACAATAACAATCATCATAACATGAATGCAGTTCAGCCGCACTTTAAATGCCACGGACCAATGCTATGGGATTTGTAGTTCGCTCTTGGGCAGAGAAGGCTGAGGACTTTAGGAAACTGCATTAATTCTGTAGCGTAGATGCAGAAAGTCAGAAAGACAGATGGGAGGGGGGTGAATGTAGTGGGAATTGCAGGGAATTATCAGGAGAGACGTAGAGGCCTCCCGGGAGCCAAGGGCCAGCGGGAGACGCCGTTTCCCAGGTCCTTATCTCACATAGGCCTCCATAGGGTGAGATCAGATACTTCCCGGAATAAACCAAAGTGTCAGCGCAGAGGAAAGCTCCCATTTGTCACGGAGAGAAAAAGCAGCAGAGGCCCAAGGGAGAAGGAAGGAGAGGGGGAGGAAAGAAGGAAAGGAAAGAAAGAAAGGAAGGAGGACAAGAAAGAATGGAGAGAAGGAGGGGAGAAGAATGGATGGGTGAAAGGAAGGTGAAAGAAATGAAGAAAGGAGAGAGGGAGAAAGAAAAGGTAGAAGGAAAAATAGAGGAAAAGAAAGAAGGGAGGGAGGGAGGGAGGGAGGAAGGAAGGAAGGAAGGAAGGAAAGAAGGCGAAGGAAATGAAGAGAGGTAGAGAGAAAAGGCAGAAGGAAAAATAGAGGAAAAGAAAGAAGGGAGGGAGGGAGGGAGGGAGGGAGGGAGGGAGGAAGAGGAAGGAAGGAAGGAAAGAAGGTGAAGGAAATGAAGAGAGGTAGAGAGAAAAGGCAGAAGGAAAAATAGAGGAAAAGAAAGAAGGGAGGGAGGGAGGGAGGGAGGAAGGAAGGAAGGAAGGAAGGAAGGAAGGAAAGAAGGCGAAGGAAATGAAGAGAGGTAGAGAGAAAAGGCAGAAGGAAAAATAGAGGAAAAGAAAGAAGGGAGGGAGGGAGGGAGGGAGGGAGGGAGGGAGGGAGGAAGGAAGGAAGGAAGGAAGGAAGGAAGGAAGGAAGGAAAGAAGGAAGGAAGGAAGAGAGGTAGAGAGAAAAGGCAGAAGGAAAAATAGAGGAAAAGAAAGAAGGGAGGGAGGGAGGGAGGGAGGAGGGAGGAAGGAAGGAAGGAAGGAAGGAAAGAAGGCGAAGGAAATGAAGAGAGGTAGAGAGAAAAGGCAGAAGGAAAAATAGAGGAAAAGAAAGAAGGGAGGGAGGAAGGAAGGAAGGAAGGAAGAAAGAAGGCGAAGGAAATGAAGAGAGGTAGAGAGAAAAGGCAGAAGGAAAAATAGAGGAAAAGAAAGAAGGAAGGAAGGAAGGAAAGAAGGTGAAGGAAATGAAGAGAGGTAGAGAGAAAAGGCAGAAGGAAAAATAGAGGAAAAGAAAGAAGGGAGGGAGGGAGGGAGGGAGGGAGGGAGGGAGGGAGGGAGGGAGGGAGGAGGAGGGAGGAAGGAAGGAAGGAAGGAAGGAAGGAAGGAAGGAAGGAAGGAAGGAAGGAAGGAAGGAGGGAGGGAGGAAAGAGAGAAGGAAAAAAAGATAGATAGAGAACAGCAAACAAGGCAGGGAAAGAGGAATAAATGTACGGAAGGAAAGTAGGTAGGCAAAAGAAATAGAGAAAGGAGGAAGGGGGATGAAGGAAAGGAGGAAGGAAAGATGGACAGAAGGAAGAGAGGGAGGGAAGAGGAAAAAAGCAGAGGGAGGAAGGGAGGATAGAAAGAAGGATAGATAGATGGAAGACAAGAGGGAGGGAAGGAGGGGGAGAAAGGGTTGGGTAGAAGGAAGTGCAAAAGAAAGGATAGAAGGTGAAGGAAATGAATAAGGAAGGAAGGAAGGAAGTAGATAGAAAGAAAGGAGGAGAAGGGGAGGAAGGAAGGATAGAAAGAAGTATAGATAGAAAGAAAGGAGGAGAGGGGGGAGGGAAGGACATGAAGAAAGAAGGAAGGAGAGAAAGAGAGAAGGAAGGAAGGAAGAAGAAAAGATGGGGAAGGAAGGACAGAAAGAAGAATAGATAGATAGATAGATAGATAGATAGATAGATAGATAGATAGGGGGGAGGGAAGGACATGAAGAAAGAAGGAAGGAGAGAAAGAGAGAAAGAAGGAAGGAAGGAAAAAGAAAAGGGGAAGGAAGGATAGAAAGAAGGATAGATAGATAGATAGATAGATAGATAGATAGATAGATAGATAGATAGATGATAGATAGATAGATAGATAGATAGAGGAAGGAAGGAAGGAAGGAAGGAAGGAAGGAAGGAAGGAAGGAAGGAAGGAAGGAAGGAAGGAAGGAAGGAAGGAAGGAAGGGCATGAAGAAAGAAGGAGAGGGGGAAAGAGAGAAGGAAGGAAGGAAAGGAAGGAAGGAACTTGAGGAAGAGAAGAAGGGAAGGGAGGGGAAGGGAAGGAAGGGAATTGAGGAAGAGAAGGGAGGGGAAGGAAGGAATGAGGGGTAGGAGGAAGGACAGATAGGTGGAGGACAAGAGAGAAGGGAAGGAAGAACAGAGGGAGGAATGAAGGAAGAAAGGAAGCCATGAGCTTGTATGCTTTCTCTGTGGCAAGGCTGCCCCCTGCAGGCAGGAAGAGGAAGTAATTATATGAGGATTATTATCCAGTCCACCCCCTTTCTGCCATAAAGGAAGATGGACTATGTTGTTGTTGTTGTTGTTCTTGTTCTTGTTGGAAAAGTTCCTAAAGGCCATCCAGTCCAACCCCCTTCTCCCAGGCAGGAAGATAGACATACACCATCACCACCACCACCACCATCATCGGAAGGGACTCTGAAGGACATCCAGTCCAACCTCTTTCTGTCATAAAGGAAGATAGAATTACTATATTATTATTATTATTATTATTATTATTATTATTATTGGGACCCCTAAAGGCCATCCAGTCCAGCCCCTCTCTCCCAGGCAGGAATATATTATCATTATCATCATCATCATCATCAACATCATCATCATCATCATCATTGGAAGGGACCCCTAAAGGCCATCCAGTCCAACCTCTTTCTCCCAGAAAGGAATATATTATTATTATTATTATCATCATCATCATTGGGAGGGACCCCTAAAGGTCATCCAGTCCAGCCCCTCTCTCCCAGGCAGGAATATATCATCATCATCATCATCATCATTGGAAGGGACCCTTAAAGGCCATCCACTCCAACCCCTTTCTTCCAGGCAGGAATATATCATCATCATTGGAAGGGGACCCCTAAAAGGCCATCCAGTCCAACCTCTTTCTGCCATAACGGAAGATAGAAATACTATATTATTATTATTAGTAGTAGTAGTAGCAGTAGTAGTATTATTGGAAGGGACCCCTAAAGGCCACCCAGTGCACCCCCATTCTGTTGTGCAGGAAGGCACCACCAAAGCCCTCCTGGCAGATGGCCACCCATCATCTGGGATCAATATGGGTGCCTCAGAGAGTCTTTTAGTCTTCGAATTTTTATCAACACGAAGAAACCTGAAACGGAGGAAAATCCTTGATAAGAGACTCTTTTTCTTTCTTTCTCTCTCTCTTTCTCTCCCTTCGGATCTCAAGCTTTTAATATTACGTTTCACAAAGGATAAGATTACTTTTTCTGTATTAGCATTATCATCATTCAGAATAAAATAAGGAGGGGGGGGAGAGAGCGAGAGATCAGTTTCGAATTTAATCGTAGTCTTTTTGTTCCTGCCGAAAGAGAAGAAATTATATATATCTGGAAAAGAGCCAGTTGTTGAAGAGTGTTTAAGGATATCTGGGAGATTAGGATAATGGCAAAGCTGGCACACTCGAGGAAAGGACGGGAGAAAAATATGATTATTTTGAAAAGCGCTTAATTTGATTTTATTTGCAAAGGCGTTTTTGTCTCTTTTCAATACAAAAAAGGCTCTTTCGCTCCGAAGAGGGTTTTTAATATTCATTCGCCTGCGAGAATCAAATCGATTTCTCCCCTATGTTTTGCATCAGGTTTTGCTATATTATTACTATTAACATCTATTATCAATTATTATTATTAATAATATTATTATTTTTGTTATTATTTATTTACATGCATTATTTATTATTTATTATATAGTAACAATATTATTATAATTTATTAACATTATTTATTATTATCATTATTATTTATTAACATTATTATTAACATGGATTTTGTATTTATCATCGTCATCATTATTATTTATTAACATGGATTCTGTATTATTTATTATTGTTATTATATATTATCATTATCATTATTATTTATTAACATGGATAATGTATACTTATTATTCTTTAGTAACAATATTATTATTTATTAACATGGATTCTGTATTTATTGTTATAACTTATTATTTATTTATTTATTAGCATGGATTCCATATTATTTATTATTATTACTTATTATTTATTTATTTATTATTTATTAACATGGATTCTGTATTATTTATTATTGTTATTATATATTATCATCATTATGATTATTTATTAATATGGATAATGTATTATTTATTATTCTTTAGTAACAATATTATTTATTATTATTATTATTATTATTTATTAACATGGATTCTGTATTATTTATTATTTTTATTATATATTATCATTATTATTATGATTATTTATTAACATGGATAATGTATGATTTATTATTCTTTAGTAACAATATTATTATTTATTAACATTATGATTATTATTTATTAAAATGGATTCTGTATTATTTATTATTGTTATAACTTATTATTTATTTATTATTTATTAACATGGATTCTGTATTATTTATTATTGTTTTTATTTATTATTACCATTATTACTAATATTTATAAATATGGATTGTGTGTTATTTACTAATATTATTATCATTTTATTATTATTTATTCACATGGATTATGTATTATTTAACTTAACATGAATTATGTATTATCTATTATTATTTAGTCACAATATTATTATTTATTAGTATTAGTATTATTTATTAACATGGGTTATGTATAATTTATTGTTTCTTTGTAAAATATTACTATTATTTATTAACATGGATTACGTATTTATTATTTGTATAATTATTATTTATTAACATGAATTATTTATTATTTATTAACAATATTGTTATGTTATTGTTCATTATTATTATTTATTAAAAGGAGGGAAACCCAAACCTTGGGAGGAGCGAAAAAGAGAGGTAGGGATAGCAAGCATTAAGGATAAACTGTATAGATCAGGATAAAGGGATCCCCAAAGGCCATCTAGACCGACCCCCATGCAAGAAGGCACAATTCAAACACTCTCAAAAGATGTTTATAGATCTCTATTTATAACGAGAGTCCACTGAACTCTCAGGGAGTCTATATGCAAACAGAATTGGAAGGGGATACCCAAAGGTCATTTAGACTGACTCCAATGCAAGGAGACACAATTCAAACACTCCCAACAGATGTTCATCCAGTCTCTATTTACATAAAGAGTGTCCACCAAACTCTAAGGGGGTCTATATGCAAATGGAGTTGGAAGGGGATCCCTAAAGGTCATCTAGACTGACCCCAATGCAAAAAGACACAATTCAAACACTCCCGACAGATGTTCATCCAGTCTCTATTGACATAAAGAAAGGTCATCTAGACCGACCCCAATGCAAAAAGACACAATTCAAACACTCCCGACAGATGTTCATTGAGTCTCTATTGGCATAAAGGGAGTCCACCAAACTCTAAGGGGGTCTAAATGCAAATAGAGTTAGAAGGGGATCCCCAAAGGTCATTTAGACTGACCCCAATGCAAGGAGACACAATTCAAACACTCTCAACAGATGTTCATTGAGTCTCTATTTACATAACCAAACTCTAAGGGGGTCTATATGCAAATGGAGTTGGAAGGGGATCCCTAAAGGTCATCTATACCGACCCCAATGCAAAAAGACACAATTCAAACACTCCCGACAGATGTTCATTGAGTCTCTATTTACATAAAGAATGTCCACCAAACTCTAAGGGGGTCTAAATGCAAATAGAATTGTAAGGGGTCCCCAAAGGTCATCTAGACCGACCCCAATGCAAGAAGACACGATTCAAACACTCCCAACAGATGTTCATCCAGTCTCTATTGACATAAAGAAAGTCCATCAAACTCTAAGGGGGTCTATATGCAAATAGAGTTGGAAGGGGATCCCCAAAGATCATCTAGACTGACCCCAATGCAAGGAGACATTGAGTCTGAACCACCAAACTCAAAGGACCAGAGAGTCTATTATCTTCAGGGAAGCAGGGGGCGGAGCGAATGCAAATAAGGGGGCGTGGCTACGCTGGGAAGGAGGCGGCCTCTTTGGAGGAGCCTGGGGCGTGGCTTCGCGGGTGACGTCACATTTCTACTCCTGCGCATGCGCCCTTGTGTCCGCAGGCCCGGTTCGAAAGTGAGGTGAGTGAAGCCGAAGGGCCGACTTCTGCAAGACGGGAATAAGTCCCGGGAGCGGGGCGAGCAAGGCAAGAGGCCTACCTCGGTTTCCAAGGCCTGAGGCCTAGTCGGGGGAAGGAGGCGCTGCTAGAGTTGCTGCGTCAGCGGTCCGCCCTCGTCAGGGGGCGGGGCTTGAGCTCTTTCACTTTCTTTTCCGGTGGAGGCGTGGCTTGGGCTCGCCCCTCCCTCTTGGGGGCGTGGCTTGGGCTCTTCACTCATCCCGCTTGGGCTTTTCTGCTCCCCTTAGAGCTCCCTTTAGGAGGCGGGGCTTAGGCTCTCCCTCTTGGGGGCGTGGCTGAAGAGTCATTTCTCACCCCTCCCTCTTGGGGGCGTGGCTTTGGCCTTCCAGCTCCCTTTAGGAGGCGGAGCTTAGGCTCTTCCTTCGCCTCTGCCTCTTGGGGGCGTGGCTTTGGCCTTCCAGCTCCTTTTAAGAGGCGGGGCTTAGGCTCTCCCTCTTGGGGGCGTGGCTGAAGAGTCATTTCTCACCCCTCCCTCTTGGGGGCGTGGCTTTGGCCTTCCAGCTCCTTTTAAGAGGCGGGGCTTAGGCTCTCCCTATTGGGGGCATGGCTTTAGCTCTTCCCTCGCCCCTCCCATTTGGGGGCGTGGCTTGGTCATCCACCGCCCTTTAGAGGCGGGGCTTAGGCTCCTCCCTCGCCTCTCCCTCTTGGGGGCGTGGCTTTGGCCTTCCAGCTCCTTTTAAGAGGCGGGGCTTAGGCTCTCCCTCTTGGGGGCGTGGCTCAAGAGTCATTTCTCACCCCTCCCTCTTGGGGGCGTGGCTTTGGGCATCCACCTCCCTTTAGAGGCGGGGCTTAGGCTCTTCCCTCTCCCCATAGGGGGCGTGGCTTGGAATGAATGAATGAATGAATATATTTATGAATGGGTGTGTTTTTATTATGATAGCAAACAATACAAAAATGCATCAGCTACTGGTCAAAGGGAGACTCCGGTGTTTAACCCTGAAGACCAACAGGACTGAAGACCAACAGGTCGCAGGTTCGAATCTGGGGAGAGCGTGGATGAGCTCCCTCTGTCAGCTCCAGCTACTCATGCGTTGATATGAGAGAAGCCTCCCACAAGGATGGTAGAACATCAAAAACATCCGGGCGTCCCCTAGGCAATGTCCTTGCAGACGGCCAATTCTCTCACACCAGAAGCGACTTGCAGTTTGACACGACAAAAAAAAAACTGGTCAAAGGACATTTAATAGAATACCAAGTCTGCAAACTTTGTGTTTTGTTTGTTTTTAATGCAATACAACTGTTTTGGTTCACTCCTGACATGATAAATAATAAATATTATTGGACTCCTAAATACATTATTGTTGTTTTTAGACTTCTTATGGCTGTTGCCGTCCTGACTTCGTGTTCAGCCCACTAATTTCCTGCGGAGGCGTAGAGTGGTGCTGGAGGGCCAAGAACATGCCCAGAGAGGCCACATTATATTGGAAGTAGGTTTCTTAAAGGGACAATATCATGGCGGAGCGAGGGGCCCACCTCACGGCGGCCTCTGCCCACGAAGACCGGCCCTCCATCTTCGAGGTGGTCGCCCAGGACAGCCTCATGTCTGCCCTCAGGCCAGCACTCCAGCATGCGGTCAAGGTGAGGCCATCCAGTCCAGCCCCTTCTGCCAGGAAGGAAGATAGAGTTACTATTATTATTATTATTATTCTGCCAAGAAGGAAGATAGTTGTTGTTGTTGTTCTTATTATTATTTGAAACAGAACAAGATGAGTCCACAGCAGACAAGATCACTCTGCTGGCTGTTGTATTGAATCACACATCGGACCCTTCCCAACTGTCTAGGACTGTGTGATGTATCGGCGAATAATGTGTGCAAATCCCAGTAAGGTGGCCTTCTCAGCTGACAGATATTAATTTTGTCAGCACCGATTGTGTTTAAGTGCAGGCCAAGGTCTTTAGGCACTGCACCCAGTGTGCTGATCACCACTGGGGCAACCTTGACCAAATTATTATTATTATTATTATTATTATTATTCCAGTGTTGGAAGGGACCCCTAAAGACCATCCAGTCCACCCCCCTTCTGCCAGGAAGGAAGATGGAGTTACCATTATATCATTATGCATTATTATTATTATTATTATTCCAGAGTTGGAAGGACCCCTAAAGGCCATCCAGTCCACCCGCCAGGAAGATCAAATTACTACAGTATATTATTATTAGACACATTGTTTGAAGGGACCTGAGAATTTAGTCCAACCCCCTGTATTTACATATAGCCGTATCTATCCATCCATCCATCCATCATATCCTAGAGCTGGTGGAGACACAATGTATGTCTGTATCCATCTATCTATTAATCTATAGATACGACCCTCATGGGCCATCCAGGCCAACCCTCTGTATGAGTGGATGTAGCCCTATCTCTCTCTCTCTCTTCATCCATCCATTATATTTTAGAGCTGGAGGAGACTGTATATATGTATGTACCATGTCCTAGAGTTAGAAGGGAGCCCCAAGGACCACCCAGTCCAACTCCTGTATGTATGTGTGTATATAGCTCTATCTACCTATTTATCCATGCATCTATTTATCTATCATATATATGAGTTGGAAGGGACCCCCAAAGGCCATTCAGTCCAACCCCTATATGTTTGTGTACATATAGCTCTATCTATCTATCATATCCTAGAGTTGGAAGAGACTATATATCATGTCCTACACTATATCTATTTGTCTATCTATCTATCTATCTATCTATCTATCATAGCCAGAGCTGGAAGGATTCCCAAGGGTCATGCAGTCCAACCCCTGGATGTGTGTGTGTGTGTATATATATACAATAGGTGTCTATCTACCTATTGTATCTTAGAGCTGGAAGAGACTCTTGGCTGATGTTTGGCTTGAGGTCCACCAGGACTCCTATCCCCTTTTCTAATGGCTCTGTGTCCATGTGCCAGTGGGACTTCTCATTGATTTACCTCCCTTGCCTTTCACGGCAGGTGCTGTCGGACTCGAACCCGGAGCGCTGGGGCTGGCTGTGGCGCGGCTTTGACGAGGCCTTTGCGCTGCTGGAGCTCCTCCTGCAGCACCACTTCCTCTCCCGCCATGGGGGCTCCTTCGCAGAGAACTTCTACGGCTTGAAGAGGATCGGCGTGGATGATGGCCGCTCCCGTGGCCTGCCTGCCGGGCTGCGGTTGCGCTCGCTGTGCCTGCTGGTGGTGGCGCCCTACCTGGGGGCCAAGCTGGGGCGGCTGGTGGGGCGTCTGCGGGAGGAGCAGGACTACGCCATCCACCCGCCCTCCTCGCTCCGGGGGCGCCTCTGCCGGGCCGCCCTGGCCACGTATCCCTTTGCTGCCCTGGCCTGGGAGGCCTGGGTCCTGGCCCAGCAGATGGGCTATCTCCTCGGCAAGGCCCAGCACCACTCCCCGCTCCTCCGCATGGCCGGTGTACGCCTCGTCCGCATGACCACACAGGACTGGCAGCAGGACAGCAGCGTGAGGAAGTCCAGCAGGTGAGTCCCAACGGGAAGAGGAGGGAGGCTGTTGTAATGCTGTATTACTAACAAATGGCGTGGGCCTACCTATCCAGTCCAGCTCTATCTATCTATCTATCTATCTATCTATCTATCTATCTATCTATCTATCTATCTATCTATCTATCTATCTATCTATCTTATCCTAGAGCTGGAAGAGATACTATCTAAGTATCTATCTATCAATCATATACTAGAGTTGGAAGAAACTCTTATACTTGTATCTGTCTGTCCACCTGCTTGTTTTCTCCCTTCCCTAGCCCAGAGAAGGCCTACTTTCCCCCATACTGCAGCTCTTAGAAGGCCTGCTTTCTCCCATCCCCGGCTCACTTTCTCCAGCCCTGAGAATGCCTATTTCCTCCCTTCTCCAGCTCCAAGGTGTACTTTCCCCCTTGCTTCAGCTATGAGAAGGCCTACGTTCTCCCCCAGCCATGAGACTTAATTTCTCCCTTCTCTAGCACACTTTCCCCAGCTGCCAGGCCTGCTTTCCTCCTTCCCCAGCTCCATGTCTACTTTCTCCCTTATTCCAGCTCTGAGAATGCTCACTTTCTCTTTCTTCCCCCACTCAATTTAACCAGCTCTGAGAAGGTCTACTTTCTCCCCTCTGCAACTCAAGGAGGCCTACTTTCCCCCTTCCCCAGCTCCGAGGCCTACTTTCTCCCTTCTCCAGCTCACAGGTCTACTTTCCCCCTTACTGCAGTTATGAGAAGGCCTGCGTTCTCCCCCCAGCCATGAGGCTTAATCTCTCCCTTCTCCAACTCACTTTCCCCAGCTGCCAGAAAGCCTGCTTTCCTCCTTCCCCAGCTCCATGAGGTCTATTTTCTCCCCTGTCGTGCTCCCTTATTCCAGCTCTGAGAATGCTCACTTTCTCTCTTCTCCCACTCACTTTCACCAACTCTGAGAAGGCCTACTTTCTCCCCTCTGCAACTCAAGGCCTACTTTCCCCCTTCTCCAGCTGCAAGGAGGCCTACTTTCTTGCTTCTCCAGCTCACTTTCTTCAGCCCTACGAAGGCCTACTTTCTCTCTTCCTCAGCTC
Organism: Anolis sagrei ordinatus; assembly: GCF_025583915.1. Taxonomy (NCBI): domain Eukaryota; kingdom Metazoa; phylum Chordata; class Lepidosauria; order Squamata; family Anolidae; genus Anolis; species Anolis sagrei. The sequence goes on along the minus strand of NW_026844589.1, from coordinate 7,030,662 downwards.
ACTTTGACCCTTCCCCAGTTCACTTTCCCCAACCCTGAAAAGGCCTGCTTTCTCCCTTCTCCAGCTCCGAGGTCTATGTTCCCCTTCACTCCCAGCTCTGAGACCTACTTTGTCACTTTTATCAGCTCCAAGAGTCCAGCTTTATCCCTTCCCCAGCTCTGAGGCCTACTTTCTCCATCTCTGAGAAAGCCTACTGTCTCCCTAGTCCAGCTCACTTTCTCCAACTCTGAGAAGGCCTATTTTGTGACACCTTTCACTCCAAGAAACCTACTTTCTCTCTTGTTCAGCTCTGATGCCTACTTTCCCCCTTCTCCACCTGACAAGGCTTACCTTACTATGTCTAGCTTTCATCCACCCACATGTCCCTGTGACGTCAACCCAGAGGGTCACTTCACCTAACAACAAACATAGCTACTTTGATTTCTGTGTATATATAGAACACACACGGGCCAACTTCGGCCCTCCCTCCAGGCGTTTAGGACTCCAACTCCCACAATTCCTAACAGCCTACCGGCTGTTAGGAATTGTGGGAGTTGGAGTCCTAAACGCCTGGAGGGAAGGCCGAAGTTGGCCCATGCCTGCTCTGGATTGATTAACGGCCATTCTGTTGTTTCCTCCTCTTCCTTGCAGCCTGTCCCTCTGGCTCTCCACGGGCCTCTCGGTCGGGGTCTTCTTCCTCCAGTTCCTGGAGTGGTGGCACTCCCCTGAGAACCAGGAGTCCCTCCGGAGCTTGACCGCCCTCCCTCCGCCCCCACCGCCCCTCCACCTGGACCTGGACTCCCCTCCCTCGATGCTGCCAGCCCTCCGGACGCTCTGCCCACTCTGCCGCAAGGTCCGGGCCAACGAGGCCGCCCTCTCCACCTCTGGCTTTGTCTTCTGCTACCGCTGCGCTCATGCTTACCTGAAGGCCCACCAACGCTGCCCCATCACCGGGTACCCGTCCCACACCCGGCACCTGGTCAAGCTCTACGCCAAGGAGGAGCGCTGAGGGCCACCTGCCTTCCATCACTTCCTCAGGAAGCCTTCAAACTTGGAAAAGGAACTTCTTTGGGGCTTCCATCTTGGGAGTTGGACCCTGACACTGGTCCCAAGGAGTTGTGGGATTCCATGACTTCCCTCCCAAACAATCGTGGCATTCCATTACTTCCTTCAGCAGTCTCCCAAGAGTTATGGGATTCCGTACTTTCCTTCAGAAACTTTCAGACTTTGAAAAGGAACTTCTTGGGGGTTGCCATCTTGGGAATTGAACCCTAACATGGGACCCAAGGAGTTATGGGATTCCATGACTTCCCTTCCAAACAATCGTGCCATTCTATCATTTCCTTCAGAAGTCTCCCAAGAGTTTTGGAATTCTGTAAGTTCCTTCAGAAGCCTACCAAAGAGTTATGGGGTTCCATCACTACCTTCAATGGTCTCCCAAGAGTTATGGCATTCCATAAAATCCTCCGGAGGTTTTCCAAGAGTTATGAGATTCCTTTTAAGGTCTCCCAATTCCATAACTTCTCTCCCAAACAATCATGGCATTCCATCACTCCCTTCAGCAGTCTCCCAAGAGTTATGGGGTTCTGTAAGTTCCTTCAGAAGCCTTCAGAACTTCTTTCAGGCTGCCATCTTGTCCCAAAGAGTTATAGGATTCCATGACTTCCTCCAAGCTGGGAATAGGAACTTCCTTTGGGCTCCTGCCTTGGAGTAGGCTCTTTTCCTTGGACCCTCACATTTCTCCCAAACAGTCATGGAATTCCATCACTTCCTTCTGAAGTCTCTTAAAGAGTTATGGGGTTCCATCACATCCTTCTGAAGTTTCCCTAATGTTATGGGATATCCTAGGAGGCCTCCCAAGAGTTACGGGATGCCAACACATCCTTCTGAAGTCTCCCAAGATTTATAGGATTGCATTACTTCCTTTGGAAGGCTCCCAAAGAGTTAAGGGGGTCCATAACTACCTTCAGAAGTCTCCCAAGAATTATGGGGTTCCACCACTTCCTTTAGAACCCTCCCAAGAGTTACGGGATTCCATAAGTTCCTTCAGAAGCCTTCAGAATTGGGTATGGAACCTCTCCCACACAGTTATGGGATGCCATAACATCCTTCAGAAGTATCCCAAGACTTATGGGATTCCATAAGTTCTTTCAGAAGGTTTCAAGCTTGGAAAAGGAAGTGAACCTTCACTCATTTCACCCCAACTATCATGGCATTCCATCACTTCCTTCTGAAGTCTCCCAAGAGTTCTGGGATTCCATAATAGCCTTCAAAAGTTTCTCAAAAGTTATGGGGTTCCAGCACTTCAAAGGTCTGCCAAGATTATGGGATTCTATCACTTCTTTCTGAAGTCTCCCAAAGAGTTATGGGATGATGGGAGATGTAGTCCAAACATTCTTATCTTAATGTCTAGCCTCAGTGTGAACTCAGGGATCAGCCAGTTGCTCTCTTTTTTATGAGGTTTTGTTTGTCTTCTACTGAATTACTTTTGGAGAGGACTACGCTTCCAATAATCCACACTAGCTGGGGGATACTGGGAGTTGAGGTTCCTCAAGGGGATCCTTTCAAGCTATAGTAATACTATTTGCAAATGATGGAAATACCCATTAACCCAGAAGTATAGACGAGCCACCCCAATCAAATAAATAAAGTGTATTATTATTATTAATCCGGGATGCTCCCAAAAGGGGCTGAGAGTGTGTACAACCTGTACAAATTTTGTCCCATTAAAAATAATGTGAAACCAATCACCTTCAGTGCTTTGTGTGCATGAATTTCCTGGCTGGAGGATGCTGGGAATTGTAGTCCACGCCCTGGTGCCATTTATTAATTAAGGTGAATCCTTTAAAACCAATGGGAATGTGAGGCATTAATTGGGAAAGCATCTTCCCTGGATTCGAGGGCTGGGGTGGAGGCCATCCACAAGTTACTTTTTAGTTACCTTTATTGTTTCTTTTCCAACATTACTTTTCAAGTTACTTTTCCAAATTACTGTCAAGTTGCTTTCCAAGCTACTTTTCCAAGTTAGTTAGTTACCTTTATTGTGACTTTTCCAACATTATGTTTCAAGTTACTTTTTAATTACCTTTATTGTTACTTTTCCAACAGTACTTTTCAACTTACTTTTCCAAATTAGTGTCAAGTTATTTTCCCATTACTTTTCCAAGGGCCGATCTTCAAGGACCAACCTGCAAAATATGAAAAAAATGAAGAGTGGTGACTGTTCAAATTTATAATTTAGGAATAAGCGAGTAAATATGGAAAGCCTTAATCACATGGTATGCCTTAAATAGGAAAAAGCGAAGGCTTAATCAAACACAATATTTAAAATGGGAAAGCTTGATAGATGCTATGTTTTAATCCCATTCAATGGGAGAAATGGGAAGTGACAAAGAGTTTCATCTATGCTGATGATTGTGCCATCACCACCCAAGCAGTGAGCTTTGAAATGCTTGAACAGAAGCTCTCCAAAGCTCTAGGTGCTCTTACTGCCTATTACAGGGAAAACCAGCTGATTCCTAATCCATTTAAAACACAGACATGTGCTTTTCAACTTAAGAACAGACAAGCATCCCAAGCTCTGAGGATTACCTGGGAAGGAATCCCACTGGAGCACTGCAGCACACCCAAATACCTGGGAGTCACTCTGGACCATGCTCTGACTTACGAAGCACTGCCTGAACATCAAGCAAAAAGTGGGTGCTAAAAACAATATCATAGAAAGCTGACTGGCACAACCTGGGGATCACAACCAGACACAGTGAAGACATCTGCCCTTGCGCTGTGCTACTCTGCTGCTGAGTATGCATGCCCAGTGTGGAACACATCTCACCACACTAAAACAGTGGATGTGGCTCTTAATGAGACATGCCGCATTATCACGGGGTGTCTGCGCCCCACACCACTGGAGAAATTACACTGCTTAGCCGGTATTGCACCACCTGACATCCGCCGGGAAGTAGCAGCCAATAGTGAAAGGACCAAGGCAGAGACATCTCCAGCTCATCCCCTGTTTGGGTATCAGCCAGCACGTCAACGACTTAAATCAAGACATAGTTTTCTTAGATCTACAGAGACACTCGCTGGAACACCTCAGCAAGTGAGAGTCCAAAAGTGGCAGGCTCAAACCCATGGCTGAGACCGGATGAGAGACTCCCTCCTGGGCACACAGACTTGGAAGGCGCTGAACAAGCTGTGATCTGGCACCATGAGATGCAGAACCAACCTTAAGAAATGGGGCCACATAGTGGAGTCCATGACATGCAAGTGCAGAGAAGAGCAAGCCACAGACCACCTACTGCAATGCAGCCTGAGCCTTGCCACATGCACAATGGAAGACCTTCGTATAGCAACACCAGAGGCACTCCAAGTGGCCAGCGACTGGTCAAAGGACATTTAGTATAATGCCAAGTTTTTAAACTTTGTGTTTTTAAATACATTTCAACTGTACCCTCAATTTGCTTCTAACACAATAAAAAAATCAGATGCATTTGATTAAATGCTTCATATTTCCCACTGAAGGCTGACCAAGGCTATTCCTGAAATTGGAGGCTCTGCTTTCAGTGGGAGGAATGGGGCAGTTTTGATGGAAAAATCGACACACTAGACCAGCATTTCTCAACCTGGGGGTTGGGACCCCTGGAGGGGTCACGAGGGGGTGTCAGAGGGGTCAACAAAGACCATCAGAAAACACTATATTCTGTTAGTGATGGGGATTCTGTGTGGGAAGTTTGGTGCAATTCTATTTTTGTTGAGGTTCTGAATGCTCTTTGGTTGTAGGTAAACTATAAATCCCAGCAACTACAATTCCAAATGTCAAGGTCTATTCCCCCCAAACTCCACCAGTGTTTACATTTGGGCATATTGAGTATTTGTGCCAAGTTTGGCCCAGATCCATCATTGTTTGAGTCTACAGTGCTATCTGGACGTAGGTGAACTACAACTCTAAAACTCAAGGTCAATGCCCACCAAACTCTTCTAGTATTTTCTGTCGGTCTTGGGAGTTCTGAGTGCTAAGATTGTTTCAATTCCATCATTGGTGGAGTTCAGAATGCTCCTTGATTGTAGGTGAACTATAAATCCCAGCAACTACAACTCCCAAATCACAAAAATAACCTACAACTCCCAAATGCCAAATTTGGTCCAGTGGATGAAAATACATCCCGCATATCAGATATCTACATTATGACTTGTAACAGTAGCAAAATTACAGTTATGAAGTAGCAACAAAAATAATGTTGTGATTGGGAGGTCACCACAACATGGGGAAATGTATTAAGGGGTCACGGGATTAGGAAGGTTGAGAACCACTGCACTAGGCCTTCAAAATGGCTCAGAGAGAAGATTTAATGGGATCATCTCTTGGTCAAGAGCCCAAACCGTGGTTCCGGCTATACCAAGTCAGGCTATACTTCGCTCATCATTGCCTTCGGGGCGTCTACACTGGGGAATGAATGCGGTTCAGTCCCACTTTTGCAAAGTTGATGTCCTGCTATAGCAAAATATATTATTATTATTATCATTATTATTACACTATGTAACACGCTCATGGCCAGAATCACTGGGTTGCTGTGAGGATTCCCCCAGGCAGGAAGCAGCCAGGCTTTGAAGCTGCAAGACCATTTAATGCTAATCAAGGTAGCCAATGGCAACATTCACACTTGTCTCAAGCAGACAAGAGTCCTTTCTCCCACATCCCAAGAAAGGATTCAGCCAGGCTTTGAAGCTGCAAGGCCATTCAATGCTAATCAAGCTGGCCAGTGGCAACATTCATTGTTCTTTCTCCCACCCTGGACATTATTGCACAAATTTGCCTTGTTTCCAACAGGCCTCACAAACTCTGAGGATGCCTGCCATAGATGGAGGCGAAACGTCAGGAGACAGTGCTTCTGCAATAGGGCCAGGCAGCCCAGAAAACTCACAACAACCCAGTGATTCCGGCCATGAAAGGCTTCGAGTTTAAACCATTTAGATATTTAATATACAAATCACAATATATATATATATATTTCCTGCGACATTCTTCACATTTTTCAGGAGCTGCTTCTACACAAGATCTTACCTTGCCGCCATCTTGCTTCCGGGCAAAGAAATGAGGCCGGGAAAGCCTCTTGCGCATGTCTCTTCCATCTCGACCAATCACAGTTCTCTCTGCCTCAGTGACGTCGCGCAGCCAGCGCCCAATCATCACCCGCCTTGGAGAACCAAAGAGGGAAGGTTAAGAAGCGGTGGTCCACGTGAGCTACACTTCCGGAAAAAAGCAGTTAAAGCCTGGGAGCAGCAGATCACAACTATATATTTAGTTAGTTTATTTATTTATTAATAATAAAAAATATATGATTATTTAATAAATAAATATTAATAATAACATTCATTAACATTAAATAATAATAATAATAATAATAAATATCATTTATATTTATTTATATAACAATATTTGTTAATATTAATAAATATTAATTATAATAAATATCATTAATAATAATAATATTTATTCTTATTAGTTTATTATCTTTATTCTTATTAGTTTATTA
>NW_026844589.1:6997299-7022769 GCF_025583915.1 Anolis sagrei ordinatus | reverse complement strand
TCTTTATTCTTATTAGTTTATTATCATTATTATTAGTTTATTTACTTAGTATTATTTAGTATTTAATATTTATATCAAAGGCTATTAAGGAATCTTGCCATTAAATAATATCATTTAATGATCACGACATTATTTGATAGTGTTTAATATACAATTACTACTATACTGAACATGATGACTATTTATTTAATAATATTTAATAGATTTAATTCATATTAAATATGTTTTGTGTTGGGTGTATACGTTATAGTAAATGAATATTGATTTTAAATGCTATCAAATCCTGCAATTAAATACTATTGAATTTTGATATGAAACTGAAGGGCACCCCTTTAGTTAGGCACCCCAAGGCTGGTGACAGAAAGCAAGAAGTCTCCGTAGGTGAAGCAAAAAATCTTTATTCAAGTGTGGCCACACAGGGAGAAACAGCCAAGACAGACCAGTGTCTTCAAAAAAAGCTGTCCCTCCTATTCGGATCTTTCAGTCACCTTATATACATGTCTTTTCACTGTGTCATGGGCACACACCTCTCTTATCGGATCAACCACAGCATATTATTTGAGAACACAGAAATGCTGGACCACACGAACAACCACCATGTCAGACCTCACAGAGAAGCCATTGAAATCCACAAGCATGTGGACAATTTCAACAGAAAGGAAGAGACCATGAAAATGAACAAAATCTGGCTACCAGTATTAAAAAACTCTAAAATTATAACAGCTAAACAACAGAGAGGAAAAAACCAGGCACAGATTAACACCTCCCAGCAACAGATTTTCCCAGGCTCAGGCAGGCCTTCAAATGCTAATGAAGGTGATCAGCTAAACATTCACACCTAACTGCAGCAGGGAAGAGCTCCTTGCCCCACCCCAGCCATTCCACAGATATATAAACCCATTTTTCCTACTTCCAACAGACCTCACAACCTCTGAGGATGCTTGCCATAGATGCAGGCGAAACGTCAGGAGAAATGCCTCTAGAACATGGCTCTATAGCCCGAAAAAACCCACAAGAACCTAGTGATTCCAGCCATGAAAGCCTTCGACAATACACACATTATTGTTACAGATAAGCATTTTGGGTGTTAACCCACCCTAGGTACTCCCTAGGCGTACTTGACAATACAGCATCTTGTGTCTTCTAGATACATTATCTCCTCTTAGCTTTTGGTCTTCTGCAAGCCTCTCTCTTTTGGTTTGCATTTCAGCATTTAAGTATTTCTGAGTTTTGTTAGCCCCTTCAAAACATTATATATATATATATATATATATATATATATATATATATATATATAATATTAAACATTAAAATTGAATTATAATGTTGATGTTAAATATTAGTTATTTTTTATAATATTTCATATATAAAAATTTGATATAAACTGGAATAAAATGTATCGATACTGACAAAAGAGAGGAAGGAAAGCATTTATAACCCAGGAACAAAAATGTTGTTATATAGTGTAATTATATGTGTGTGTATGTATATATGTATATATATATATATGTAACATGGGCAACGGGAGATACCCCAGATAGTATGTATATGTATGTATGTATGTATGCATGTGTGTGTGTATATGTGTGTGTACACATACATACATACACATACTTACAGATACTATCTTGGTTATTGCAAAAAGTCAGCTTTGTAATTGTACCAAATGCATAAGGTTGTGGGTGAACTACAACTCCCATCATGCCAGGTTAACCACCTGAAACTCCATCCATACTTAAGGTTTGTTATGTTGGGTAAGTTTGCACTGGATGCATCGTCATTGGGGTTCAGTGTGGTCTCTGGCTGGAGGGTAAACTACAACTCCCAATATGATGAGTTAGTCCCTGCAAACTTTTTCCAGTAGGTTGAGTTAGTCATGGCGGTTCCATGTGCTAAGTCTAGTTTATTGTCTGTGTTGGTCACTGTTCCTCCAGATGTAGGTGAACTAGAACTCCCAAAAATGATGGTCAGTTCCCCTCAAACTCCTCCAGTATATTTAGTTGCCAATGGTGGTTCTGTGTGCCAAGTTTGATTCAGGTCCATCGCTGGTAGGGGTCAACTCTCAAAACTCAAGATCAATTCCTCCCAAACCCCTCCAGTAAATAAATGTGAGTGTATGATGTATGCGTGCCAAGCTTGGTCCAGATCCATCGGCTTTTGTGTTCACAATGCTCTCTGGATGTAGGTGAACTACAACTCCCCCAAATTAAGGTGAATTCTCCCCAAAGACCTCCAGTATTTTTTGATAGTCATGAGGGTTCTGTGTGCCAAGTAGGAGTGCCTTTGGAGGCTTCATAGTACTTGGAACATACACACATACACACATTTTCACTTTTATTATGTGGATAGATAGATAGATAGATAGATAGATAGATAGATAGATAGTCTTTAGGTAACCTTAAAGGTTTTCCCTTGACATTACGTCTAGTCGTGTCCAACTCTGGAGGTTGGTGCTCATCTCCACGTCAAAGCCAAAGAGCCAGCGTTGTCCGTAGACACCTCCAAGGTCATGAGGCCAGCATGACTGCATGGAGTATTGCCAGAGCGGTACCTATTGATCTACTCACATTTCCATGTTTTCGAGCTGTTAAGTTGGCAGAAGCTGGAGCTAACAGTGGGAGCTCACCTCGCTCCCTAGATTTGAACTGGCAACATTTCGGTCAGCAAGTTCAGATTGTCTTTAACCCCAAATAAATGTAGTTACCCTTAGCATCCTGCATACACTCGACCTTTGCCACAATAACTCCAGGGATACTTGACCCTTTTCCCTCTCAATATCCACAGATCTATATTTTTTGTTCCCTTCTTGTCTCTCTGAACTTCCTCACCAAACTTCCATCCCCCGTGGGTCCACAGGATCTTCGGGGTCGTCAGGTCTCCCTAGGAATTCATGGATCCCTTACGTATGTGCCTCTTTCTCCCCGCGGATACAGTGCCTCCAAAGTTGTCGGGGTCCCCCGTATCCGCGGGCCCCTTATGTGTGTTTTTGTTCAATCTTTCATATTTTATAACTTGGAAAATGAAGCCATTTAGCATGGTGACTTTTTGTCAACACCTCTCAAGCTGGGAATCCTTTCCAGGAGTTTCCCAGTCATCAATTATTTACAAAGGATGCAATTGCCCATCATCTGTGACCCATACCACCGGCTGTCCTACACAACAGGCTTCGGAGTTGGACCGCCTGTTCTTTGTACAGCCCCATAGACATATAAAAAGATATCTATCACCTGGCATTTTCACTGGGATGACTTGCCCCACTTTCCCCACTGCCATTTCCCCCCTTTCCCAGGGACAGATTCATAATCCCATCATCTGGGACAATATGCTGCTTTGTAATACAATGGACACTGGTGCAGAGTTGCCAGACCCACACAGTCAGGGCTCATCAAAGCAATCATCACAATAATAGAACTCATGGGACCTGTCGTCCCAGAGTTGAGACAATGTAATCCAATCACAAAACTATGTCTTCTTTGTCTGAACTTTCCGTCCGGGGTGGGAATTGGATTTGAATGACCGTGTTGTGGAAGGATGCAGACCTTGGTGGGTCCCTTCCAACTTTATGACTAATAATAATAATAATAATAATAATAATAAATGATAATATAATAGTAACCTTATCTTCCGTTATGGCTGAAGGGGGTTGGACTGGATGGCCTTTGGGGGTCCCTTACAACTCTTTGAGTGTAACAATAACATTAATAATTAATAATAATTAATAACAGATTATAATAATATTTATCTTGCTTTATGGCTGAAGGGGGTTGGAGTGGATGGCCTTTGTGGGTCCCTTCCAACTCTATGAGTATAATAATAATAATAATAATAATAATAATAATAATAATAATAATAATAATAAATCACACAGTCCTAGATGCTTGGGAAGTGTTCGACTTGTGATTTTGTGATACGAAATCCAGCATATAGATCTCATTTGCTGTGACGTACTGTGTTTTTGTGTCAACAACAATAATAATAATAAATGATAATGGATAATAATAATAATAACAAATAACAAGTATTATAATAGTAATTCTATCTTCCTTTATGGCTGAAGAGGGTTGGGTGGCCCTTGGAGGTCCCTTCCAACTCTAGGATAATAGTAATAATAATAATAATAATAATAATATAATAGATAATAGTTAATGGATAATAATAATAATAATAATAATAATAACAAGTATTATAATAGTAATTCTATCTTCCTTTATGGCTGAAGAGGGTTGGGTGGCCCTTGGAGGTCCCTTCCAACTCTAGGATAATAATAATAATAATAATAATAAATGATAATGGATAATAATAATAATAACAAATAACAAGTATTATAATAGTAATTCTATCTTCCTTTATGGCTGAAGAGGGTTGGGTGGCCCTTGGAGGTCCCTTCCAACTCTAGGATAATAGTAATAATAATAATAATAATAATAATATAATAGATAATAGTTAATGGATAATAATAATAATAATAATAATAATAATAACAAATAACAGATAATATGATAGTAATTCTATCTTCTTTTAAGGCCGAAGAGGGTTGGGTGGCCCTTGGAGGTCCCTTCCAACTCTAGGATAATAATAATAATAATAATAATAATAATAATAATAATGATAATGGATAATAATAAATGATAATGGATAATAATAATAAATGATAATGGATAATAAATTTGGTGTCCCTTCCAACTTTAGGGATCTAATAATAATATAATAGTAATGTAAGTTGGATGCATTTAACTCAGGGATGGCAATGCATTATGTAACTCTTGCATGAAAACTCTTACAAAGGGTCGGTTTGCAAGCCCAACGGAAGGGCTGTGTTGCGGAAGGATGCGGACCTTTGTGAGTCCTTTCCAACTTTATGACTCTAATAATAATAATAATAATAATAATAATAATAATAATAATGCAATGTATTATGTAACTCTTGCATGAAACCCTTACAAGTGGTCAGTTTGCAAGCCAAGCCGAAGGATTGTGTTGCAGAAGGATGCAGGCCTCTGTCCATCCATCCATCCGTCTCCCTTATGAGCGGGAGGTGGGCTTGATGAGGCCATAGTCCACACACTTGAGCAGGGCGGCCCGGGCCACGTCCAGGAGGGGCTGCATGCGAGGGTTGTCCTCCTGCTTCCCAATGACGGTCAGGATCTCCAGCATCTCGCTCTCCATCAGCGTCTTGGCCAGGGCCACATCCGCCTGGATCAGGTTGTGGGCCACGACCAAGCCCCGCTGCTGCACCTCCGCCCGGTCGTGAAGGCACAGCCGCTGCAGGATCTCCAGCCACTGTGTTGTCTGCAGTGGAAAATAATAATAATTATTATTATTACATACATTATATATATCATATTATATTGGATTTGAATGACTGTGTTGTGTTGTGGAAGGATGCAGGCCTTGATGGGTCCCTTCCAACTTTATGACTAATAATAATAATAATAATAATAATAATAATAATAAATGATACAACGACCGACAGGGAACTCTGGCATGGACTGGTCCATGAAGTCACGAAGAGTCAGAAATGACTGAACGAACGAACAACATTATTATATTATATATTTATTATTATTATTATTATTATAGTATATATTATTATTACATTATTACTATATTATACATTTATTATTGTTTTAACTAATTTTATTAGATATTATTACATTATATACTTTAATATATTATATATTATTATTACTGTTATTATATTATATATTATTATTACTGTTATTATTATATTATACATTTATTATTGTTTTAAATAATTTTATTTGATATTATTATATTATATATATTATTACTATTATTATATTATATATTTATTATGTATGTATCATTACTACTACTCTTATATAATATATGATTCTTATATATTTATTATTATTACTATAATTACTATATTATATATTATTACTAGCCGTCCTCTGCCACGTGTTGCTGTGGCCCAGTCTGTGTTGATGTGTTTTGGGTGTGTATATATGTGTGTCTATATATTTGCCTATATGTATATATATGTGGTTTTGCGGATGCATTGTAATTTATTTATTTATTTAGGCTTTGTGAGTCTCTTCTGCTGTGTTTTTTAGTGTTTGTATAAATGATGGTCACTCATTGGCCTGAGAGGTGTCTTGTGTCCAAATTTGGTGTCAAGTTGTCCAGTGGTTTTTGAGTTATGTTAATCCCACAAACAAACATTACGTTTTTATTTATGTTATATAGATTAATATATTGTTACTATTATTATATATGTATATATTATTACTATTCTAAATATTAATATGTTTGTTATAATTATTATATACTATCAATATCATTATACTATTATATACTATCAATATCATTATTATATATTATTAATATCATCATTATATAAGCACACTATGCAAAATGATTTTATTATTTACTATTATTAATATTAATAATACAATAATACAATAATACATCATTCTGCAGTTGACGCAGTGGCTAGAGATCCTGCAAAAATTGTGTTACATAGTGTTATATGCATTATCTGTATCTGCATTATCTGTATTATATGTAGTTAAGTTATTTATTATTATTTAAGAAATTTATAACTCGCCTTTCCCAACTGTTAAGGGCACAGCAGATAGAAATATGCATACTAAAAGTCAAAGCATGTAAAACCAAATATTAGTCATTAGTGTCACACAACCAATAATAATAATAATAATAATAATGAAATAATAATAATAATAATAATAATAATAATAATAATAATAAAGCCAAACGGGTTGCCATACAGCTTTGCTGAGACGTGCAGTCCTTGCTTACCACTTTGGTGACTTTGTGGCAGAAGCCCTTATCGGCAGCGGTCAGCATGGCCAGGGCTCCGGCCGCCGCGTTCTGGACCCGGTGGTCTTCTTCCCCGCAAAGGAGGACCAGCAGCTTCAATCGGTCGTTGCCTTCAGCCAGGAAGCGCTCCTGCACCTGGGGGTTAAAGTGGGCATGGGTAATGAATGGGATTGAATGGTTGAGGTCTGGCTAAAGTCTTATTAAGGCTTGTTGATGTTGGAGAATGCTGCATTCAATAGGAATGCATTGCATGGACTTCCAGTGTGTATGAAGAATACAGTTCTAATGGGCATGTGTTCACAGCACAGTTCACTGAAGGGTTAAGAAAAGTAGAGATGTGACCCTAGAGCAGGCATGGGCCAACTTGGGCCCTCCCTCCAGGTGTTTTGGACTCCAACTCCCACAATTCTTAATAGCCTATCGGCTATAGCCGATAGGCTATTAAGAATTGTGGGAGTTGGAGTCCAAACACCTGGAGGGAGGGCCCAAGTTGGCCCATGCCTGGGTTAAAGTGTCCATTCAGGGCAAGGAGGAGGGATCATCTGCAAGTCCCCAATGTGCCTTTCCCAGGTCAGCAGGGACAGCAATCCGATCCAGGTTTTCCAGAAACCCTGACAGACTTCAATGAAGGGCAAAACCAGGCATGGATTACAATTGGGAATGGGATGTGTTTTGAATTCAGGGTAAAACCCGGCACAGATTTCAAGTAGGAATGGGATTTAGGACCTTAAAGAGTATCTTGAATCCAGGACAAAACCCGGCATGGAATTCAATGAGGAATGGGATTCAGGACTGTAGATATTTAATGTTTTGTATTCAGAACAAAACCCAGCATGGATGTCAGTGAGGAACAGGATTCAAGACTGTAGAGAATGTTTTGTATTCAGGGCAAAACCTGGCATGGTTTTCAATGAGGAATGCGATTCAGGACTGTAGATATTTAATGTTTTGTATTCAGAACAAAACCCGGCATGGATGTCAATGAGGAACAGGATTCAAGACTGTGTAGAGAATGTTTTGTATTCATGGCAAAACCCGGCATGGATTTCAATGAGGAATTGAATTCAGGACCTTAAAGAGTGCCTTGAATCCAGGGCAAAACCCAGCATGGCAGTGAGGAATGGGATTCAGGACTGTAGATAATATTTTGTATTCAGGGTAAAACATGGCATGGATTTTAATGAGGAACAGGATTCAGGACCTTAAAGAGTACCTTGAATCTGTAGATCAGGGGTCGGGAACCTTTGGCCCTCCAGCTGTGGTGGACTTCAACTCCCACAATTCCTTGAGGCTCGGCATTCGCCCCAAAGGCTTACCTTGGCCCAACGAGGTTTGTTTGGCTCTTTTTCATGGAGGACGGGCAGCAAAGGGGGAGAGACGAGCGTAACGTAGCTGTGCAGATGGCGAGGAAGGATGCGGAGCCTACAGACTGGCCTCGGAGGGAGAGAGCGGGCGGAAACCCCTGCGGGCAACGCGCCTCCTCGCCGCTTAAACAGCGCAGAGCCCTTTCCCTCCAGCCTTCGCCTTCCCTTTTCCCCGACAAGCTCTGCACGACGTCACTCAGCCGGCGTCGTTGCTAGGGAGGGGGTCCATGCGGGGCGGGTGCTAAGGGCCGAAGCGGCGAGGAAGCGCGTTGCCCGCAGGGGTTTCCGCCCGCTCTCTCCCTCCGAGGCCAGTCTGTGGGCTCCGCATCCTTCCTCGCCATCTGCACAGCTACGTTACGCTCGTCTCTCCCCCTTTGCTGCCCGTCCTCCATGAAAAAGAGCCAAACAAACCTCGTTGGGCCAAGGTAAGCCTTTGGGGCGAATGCCGAGCCTCAAGGAATTGTGGGAGTTGAAGTCCACCACAGCTGGAGGGCCAAAGGTTCCCGACCCCTGCTGTAGATAATGTTTTGTAGATAACGTTTTGTATTCATGGCAAAACCTGGAATGGATTTCAATGAGGAATGGGATTCAGGACCTTAAAGGGTGTTTTGAATTCAGGGCAAACCCCGACGTGGATTTCAACGAGGAATGGGATTCGGTGAATAGAGAAGCAAGAAGGAAAATCTGGACTGGATTCCTCTGCAGCAGAACCATGTTTGTAGGGCAAATCCCATTGGCAGGGGGCCCTGTACCTCTTTGTTGACCACCATGTTGCACATGCATTCGGTGGCCGCCTGCCGGAGCTGGTCATGGTTCTCAAACATGTAGTTCTCGATGTCTGGGAGGGCCTTCTCCTTCACAATCTTGGCCCTGCAAGAAGCCAGATATGTGAAACTTTTGGGGTCTGTGTTCTGGATCCACAGTCATATGGGAGCCCCCTACATCAATGGAAAGCCAGCACAGTGTAATGGGAGACTGGCATTCAGAAATTAGATGTAGAAAATGCTCTAGACAAGCTGCATCTGGCTCTACGAGAACAAAGCCTGGTTAAGGAAAAACCCCAGAGCTTGGTCAAATTCCTAATTCCTCATCTAGTGGCCATTAATACACCTATATAAACAAAATCACAGGCATTAACTTATCAGCCCAAACAATATGGCTGCCATTAACTCACTCGTACAAATAGGAAGGCAGACACTGACTCACCTACTAAAAAAATGGCAGCTATTAACTCACCTACCCAGAGAAATGGGAGCAGTTAACTCACCTGCTCAAACAATGTGGCCATTAATTCACCTGTCCAAACAATATGGCTGCCATTCACTCACCTGCCCAACCAATATGGCTGCCATTCACTCACCTGCCCAAAAAAAATTGGCAGCCATTCACTGGAGTACACAACAATATAGTAGCCGCTGACTCACTTACCAAAAGACAATTGACCATGAACTCACCTGCCCAAATAATATAGCAGCCATTAAGTCATCCGTTCAAACAATATGGCTGCCATTAACTCACCTACACCGGGAAAATTGCCATTAACCCAGCTAACCAAACAATATAGCAGCTATTGATTCAAAGAAAATGGATACAAAGAAAATGGATACAATTAATTCACTCAAACACAATGATGGCCATGAACTCACTTGCCCAAACAATATGGTTGCCACTGAGTGATCTATCCAAACATAATGGTGGTCATGAACTCACCTGTCCAAACAATATGGCTGCCGTTGAGTTATCTATCCAAACAATATGGCTGCCATTGAGTTAACCATCTATGTCCCCAACACACCTGAGCTTGTCGCTCCTCCCGGAGAAGTTGGTGAGTGCCAGGAGGGCCTCGTAGTTCTGCAGGCCATCCCTCTCAGTGTTCAGGAGGCTGACCAGCGGCCGAACAACCTCATAGACTCGCTCCCCGGGGAAGGCGATGTCCGGGTTGGAGACAGCAGCCATCTTGGCCAGAGCGTGGGAGGCCTTGACTTTGCCGGCATCAGTGCCCTCCAGCGCCAGCGGGATCAGGGCCTGCAGATGAGGCAAAACAGGGATGATGGGGACCACCCTCCAAATAACCTTGACATTCCCACTTGTCATGGATGAATGATATTGTTTGGTTGGGGTCTGGCTAAAGGCCTGTTAAGGCTTGCTAAGTCTGGAGACACTGTCACGTAGGAAAATGCTGTATAAGACATGTGAAGAATACAGTTCTAAAGAGCATGTGATCATAGCACAGTCCACTGAAGGGTTAAGATAAGTACAGATGTGAACTTCAGCCCTCTAAGTGTTTTGGACTTCAACTCCCATAATTCCTGGCAGCCTACCAGCTGTTAGGAATTATGGGAGTTGAAATCCAAAACACTTGGAGGGTTGAAGTTTGCCCATGTTTGTTCTAGAGAGACAGCTGAGTCATTTCCTCCCCAGAAGGAGAAATGGGAGGGGCAAATATGTGCACTTCCTCTTTGCCATGTGCTTGCTCTCTGCCATCTTTGACTCTTTGCCATGATCTCTCTCCAACTGTGATCCATCGCCATCTTTGTTGTGTGAATGTCTTCTTATGTTTGTGAGTATCTCTAAACTGATAGCAGACCTGTAAATAGTCATGTGTAGCAATGACTGAAGAATAAGGGATTGAGCTAGAGCTCAAGCGTGCTTATTCAAGATTAGAGGCCATGATATGAAATCTCAGCAAACTGTCACCAAGACTCTGGATCAGAACTAACTGCTTGCCTTTGAGACTGTCTGTCCCATTGAACAGCTGGAGGAGAATGTAAAATGAATGCATGTGCCTACCTAGTGGGGTGTTGTGTGTGTTTTACTCTCCCTTCCCCAGTCAGGGAGTCCGAGTCAAGCCAAAAAACAATCAAGGGAAGCTAGTCTGAGTGAAGATTTTCTCGCTGCTGCTTCGGAGGTGGATGAAGAGAACTGGAGGCTGTAGCCCCTCCCACTGGTTACTTATACTCACTGGGGAGAGTGGGCGGGGCTACCGCCAAAAATGTTTAATAAATCTCTAGAAGGTTCTGAAAGTTGTTCTGCGCAGGTGTAGGAATTACCATATGTGCGATTCACAGTTGACCACAACGGGAAACAACGATTTGTTAAGTTAAGAAAGCCAGAAACAATAACTCCTTACATTAAGGATGTTAAACAACATCTGCTCTTGAACTGATGGAGCTTCAGCAAGTCTTCGCTGAATAACAAGCTGTCTAAACAATCAAGAAAATAACAACACCAAGATGTTGCTACATAAAAAGACACTTTCCTCTTGGAAAAAATTGCTGAAGGATGCTGAGTACGAATGAGTGAATGAACAGATTACGAGTGAATGTTAGAGTATATGTGGTGATGAATTGAATGGAGAAGGGTGATGAGTACGAATGAGTGAATGAGCGGATTACGAGTGAATGTGAGAGAATATGTGATGATGAACTGAATGAAGAAGGATGGTGAGTATGAATGAGTGAATGAACGGATTAGGAGCGAATGTGACGGTATATGTGATGATGAACTGACTTGAGAAGGGTGATGAGTATAAATGAGTGAATGAACGGATTCCGAGTGAATGTGAGAGTATATGTGATGATGAACTGAATGAAGAAGGATGGTGAGTATGAATGAGTGAATGAATGGATTAGGAGCCTATGTGAGTGTATATGTGATGATGAACTGACTGGAGAAGGGTGATGAGTACGAATGAGTTAATGAGTTAATGAACGGATTAATAACAATAATAATAATTAATAATGTGTGTCAGGAGTCAATTTCTGACGGCATGAAGACATCACAAATTCCCTCCGTGACATCCTGACTGAATCATCCTGGCTGCATCAATTCTCTCTCTGTGACATTTTGAAGCTAGCAGAGAGCGCTGGAAACCTTGTATTGGAACTTGTGAAGCAACAAGCTCTAATAAGGAAACTGAGAAGAGTGGGGAGATGGGCAGGAAAGGTGTATAAAAGGAAGTAGTGGTGGGAAAAGGTCAGTAGTGTCTTTCTTTGCTGCAGAGATACAAGCAATATATCCATTTCAAAGCAAAACCAGCTTGTGAGTGGTCATTTAATATTGCTATATAGATCCTACAGTCTTACAATGTGAGAGTATATGTGATGATGAACTGAATGAAGAAAGGTGATGAGTACGAATGAATGAATGAATGGATTAGGAATTAATATTAGAGTATATGTGATGATGAACTGAATGAAGAAGGATGGTAAATACGAAGGAGTGAATGACTGGATGTGGAGTGAATGCTGAGTCAGTGTTTCTCCTTTGTCAATGCAGTCAATATAGCTATCGAAAAACCTAATACTGGAATCTGTGTGCCTGATAGCAATCTGTCCCACTTAAGGTTCAAAAAGTATTCATGACACACTTCTGGTCCTCCTTCCTTCGCTGCGTCTCTCACCTTTCCGCCTCCTTGTGCCACGATGGCACCCCGGTCCTTGGTGTCCTCACAAAGGGCAAGGAAGACTCTGCAAACCAAAAGGAAGAGGGACACAGACTGAACACAGACTCCTCCCGATCTGCTTTGGGTTTTGGTCCGAACTCGAACGATCACTCACCTGGCCAAGAGCTCTTTGGTCTGGTCGGTGAGGATGGCGCTGTCGGCCTTGACCATGCAGACCAGGGCCGAGGTCACTCCGGCTTTGAGCAGCCGCTTCACTCGCTTAACCACAAAGTCCTTCTTGTCCTAGAGAAGGATGGAGGACACAATGTCACCTCGCAAGATTACGACTCCCAGTATCCCCCAATCAGCATGGTGAAAAATGGGCTGCAGCTGGTTGAAGTGGCCCTCTGTGATGTCAGGAAGATAAGGTAGTGAAGCGGTTCATGTGTCTGATGGAAAGGGAGGGAGGAGAAAAAGAAGGGGAAGGAAGGAAAGGATGAGGAAAAGAAAGAAAAAGGAGAGAAGGGAAGAAAGAAAGAAAAGGGAAGAGGAAGGAAGAGAAAAGAAAGGAGAGGGAGGAGATGAGGAAAAGCAAGGAAGGAGCCACAGAGGAAATGCCATACTGCCCACGACCCAAGGAATGCTTTTATCGGGGAACAATCTCATCCTAGATTTTACCTGTTTCCTCCACCACAGGCATCCCAGTGTTCCTGACTCTCTCCACTGGTGTGGAATTTGCACGATCCCACCCACTGCCTCTCCCTTAACTCTTTCCTACACTTTTCAACTCTGTCTGCACAACAAACAGAGCAGAACCTATCTGCAACTACACATACAGGAGGAGTTTGGGGGACAGACGCCACATGATGGAAGTTGTAGTTCACCCTGCATCAAGTCAGAGCATTGTGACCACTGACAATAGACCTGGCCCACATTTGGTGCAGAGAACCCTCATGATCAAAGAAAAATACTGGAGAGGTTTGTGGGGAATTCCCCTTGATTTATAGCTGTTGTAGGAAACGGGATGTATAGTTCACATGGAACTCCACCAAAGATGGAATTGGACCAAACTTGGCACACAAAGGCTCCATGATCAGCAAAAAATCCTGGAGGTCTTTGGTGGAAATTCACCTTGATTTGGGGGAGTTGTCGTTCACCTACACCCAGAGAGCACTGTGAACACCAATGGATCTAGACCAAACTTGGCACATGTACCTGATATGCTGGAGGGGTTTGGTGGGAACAGTCCTTCCTTTCTGGGAGTTGTAGTTCACCCACAACCAGAGAAACTGTGACTCCAACGATGATGGACTTGGACCACACTTAGCACACAGAACCCCCATGACTAATTCAACCTACTGGAGGTTTTGAGGGACTGACTCACCATAGTGGGAGTTGTAATTTACCCCACAGCCAGAGAGCACACTGAACCTCACCTATGATGCATCTAGAGCAGATTTGCCCAACATAACAAACTTTAAGTACTGATGGAGTTTCTCGGGGTGGTATAATGTGAGTTGTAGTTCACCCACAACCTTATGCATTTGGTATAATTAAAAATTGACTTTTTCAAATGACCCAGGCAGCACCGGGGACCCAAGCTAATAATAATAATAATAATACTAATAATAATAATACTGTTGTACCCCCAGATACACCCCACTCTTTTCCCCCTCCACCCAATTGTTTGTTTATATATTCTCAAGGTGCTTTGAGCTAATAACAAATGCTACGGCTGTCATTCGACCCACCTTGGGATGCTCTTCTGGGACGTGCTGCTTGGAGAACTTGGCCAGTTGGACCAGTTCAGGGATGATCTCCTTGACGTCATAGCTGTTTGTGCAATTGACCAGGACGGTGGCCACTGAGTAGAGAATGGTCTTGTCGGTGGACTGTAATAATAATAATAATAATAATAATAATAATAATAATAATAATAATATTGTTATTTAAGTACTTTATTGTACAAGCCCAAGGTCAGTATATAGATAGAAAGGATTAGCAACTGGATGATTGTATGCAGTGGCAAATGCAACCATAAGAGGGCAGTATATAGATAGAAAGGATTAACTTCTGGCTTCTAGATATGAATGTATGCACTGCTCAGATACAACCACAAAAGGGCAGTATATAGATAGAAAGGATTAGCGTCTTGCTCAGATACAACCACAAGAGGGCAGTGTATAGATAGAAAGGATTAACTTCTGGCTTCTAGATATGAATGTGTGCAGTGCTCTAATACAACCACAAGAGAACAGTATATAGATAGAAAGGATTAGCTTCTGGCTTCTTGATATCGATGTGTGCAGTGCTCAGATACAACCACAAGAGGGCAGTATATAGTTGGAAAGGATTAGTTTCTAGATATAAATGTGTGCAGTGCTCTGAAACAACCACAAGAGGGCAGTATATAGATTGAAAGGATTAGCTTCTGGCTTCCAGATATGAATGTGTGAGGTGCTCAGATACAACCACAAGAGGGCAGTATATAGTTGGACAGGATTAGCTCCTAGATATAAATGTGAGCAGTACTTAGATAGAACCACAAGAGGGCAGTATATAGAACAAAAGGATTAGGTACTTTCTGGCTTCTAGATATGGGTGTGTGCAGTGCTTTCATACAACCACAAGAGGACAGTATATAGATAGAAAGGATTAGCTTCTAGATATGAATGTGTGAGGTGTTCAGATACAACCACAAGAGGGCAGTTTAATAGTTGGAAAGAATTAGCTTCTAGATATGAATGTGTGCAGTGCTCAGATATAACCACAAGAGGGCAGTGTTTAGATCAAAAGGATTAGCTTCTGGCTTCTAGATATGAATGTGTTCAGCGGCCAGATGCAACCACAGCCTTTGTGATACAAACATACATGCATACTTTGACTTTTGTATATATAAAGAGAAATAGCTATGATGTATCTTGCCTTGGCGAGTTCAAACATGGCTTGCATGGCAGGCTCATCTTCCACAAAGTCATCCTTGACGTCAGCATCCAGGGTCAAGTAGGCCAGGCCTTCGATGGCCCACTTCCGGGTCCGGGTGTCGATGGCTGGGTTGCACAGCCACCTACAGAAAGGAGACGAGGGTCATTTTTGGAATCCAGAGGCTACGAACATCAGCATATGGGCATTTTGCATTTTTTTTGCCAGAGAGTAGGACAAGAGGAAATGATTGTAAATAAGAAAAAACAAAGTTTGCGCAAGCATGTTTTTGCTTTGGACTTGTGTGCCCATGCTCAAAGTATGCTCAAAGTTTAGACTATAAAGCTAAGCTGCACCTCAATTCAGTTTCCTATGTTGATCCACCCAGCAGGGTGTTTTGGCCAAATAAACCGATTGAATGATCTTTGCTCCTAGTGTCTGATTGGATAGGGACTCTAGAAGCTTCTGGTTCATGTGAAAAGAGGGACACAGCAGCGAGTTCCAACAAGAAGAATGGTGTATATGCCCGAAAACGGTGTGAATTCTGCCCACCCAAAACCTGCAGTCCGACTTACTTCCTGCACTGCCTGGCCAGCTTCTCTGTCGATCCTTCTGCAAACTGCCTGAGGCCGTAGTCAGTCCCGCCGGCGGATCCCAGCTTGCAAAGGCCCTTTGAGACAAAATGGGGAAAATATGGGTCACTCGGTACTGGGAGGGCAGTGGTGGCAGATCCGCTCTGGGTTCAGGTCCAACCTTTGAATGAGGACAGACTCACCACCAGGGCCCGGATCTTGATCTTTTCATTCTGGGTCTTCTTGTAGATCTCCTTCAGGAGGGAGATGCCATTGGTGATGACAAAGGTGGCCCGGCTGAGCTTGGTGCAGGCGTGGATCAGGGCTTCCACGGCCACCAGCTGGTCCACCTCCCGGTCTGAGCCACACAGAGCCACCATCATCTCCATCACTCCTTTCATGCCCAGCAGCTTGTTGCCCAAGTCAAAGGGACCCTGCAGGATGCCTGAGACTGTTTGGATGGCGTGGAGGGTCTTGTTCATGTCCTGTGGGTCTATTTTGGCCCTGGGAGACCGTTAGAAAGGATTAGCCTCTAGGGTTGTAAGTATGGGGTGCTCAGATGCAGCCACAAGTGGGCAGCATAAAGATAGAAAGGATTAGCCTCTAGGTATGTAATGCAATGCTCAGATGTAGCCACAAGAGGGTGGTATACAGTTAGAAAGGATTAGCCATAATAATAATAATAATAATAATAATAATAATAATAATAATACATTTCATTTCTTACCCGCTTCTCCTCATGACTCAAGGCGGGTTACAGAACAATTATATGTATGTATACAATGCTTAGATGCAGGCATAAGAGGGCAGTATGGAGATAGAAAGGATTAGCCTCTAGATATGTAAGTATGCAGTCCTCGGATGCAGCCACAAGAGAACAGTAGATAGAAAGGATTAGTTTCTAGATTTGTAAGTAAGAATGCAGTAAGATGCAACACAAGAGGGTGGTATAAAGATAGAAAGGATTAGCCTCTGGGTGCAGTACTCAGATGCAGTACTCAGATGCAAGCATGAGATAGAAAGGATCAGCTGCTAAGTCTATGGGACCCACTTGATGTAATCCTCACAGATCAGGCGGAAGTTGTCTCTCTCTGGGTCGGAGCGCAGGTCGTCGTAGAGTCGGTTGAGGAGGACCGAGGCCATCAGCTGAGTGTTCTCAGTCAGCGGGAGGCAGTCGGGCAAATCTGGGATCTGCCCGGCAACCTTCAGGATCTTTTTGAGGCCTGTGGGTTGCAAAGCATGACGGAGCAAAATAAGTGGAAGGGTTGAGACAGTGGGCCAAGGGTCAAAAACATGAACCAATCATCAATAGAGGGCACCAAGGGCTAGTAGAGATGACCAGTGGTAAGCACAATGGAGCAGTGGTCAAAACAGTAAACCAAGAATCAATAGATGGGGCCAAGGGCTAATAGAGTGGACCAAAGGTCAATACAGCAGAATAAGGGTCAGTAGAGGGGACAAAGTGTCAATAAAGTTGACCAAGGGGCAATAAATGGGATCAAAGGTCAATACAGTGAACCAAGGGTCAACAGAGAAGACGAAGGGTCAATACAAGGGATTGAAGGGTAATAGTAGAGCCCAAAAGGTCAACAGAGGAGAATGAGGGTCAAAAGGGTGGCCAATGCAGAGAATAAATGTGGATGGAGGGCAGTTGACCCCCTTCAGACGCCAGAATGACCCCCCCACCCTGGCCCTGCACACCGTTGTCGATGACGAAGAGGCTGCGGCTGTTGTCGTGGTCCCTCTGGTCCTCCCGGGGGATGTTCTTGTTGAGCAGGTTGAGGGCCCGGTCGCGGCCTTGTCCGGAGACCTTCTTGCTGGGCAGCAGGTCCAGGAGGTGGACCGTCACGGCCCGCAGGTCCTTCTTGGGGTCTGCGGGAAAGAAAAGCCCTCAACAGTATAGTATCTTATGCATAAAAGCATATGTATCTTGGTACAATTTGTTCTGCTGCAGAGATAGATAGGATTAGCTTCTAGGTATGTACTGTAAGTATGCAATGCTCAGATGCAGCCACAAGAGGGCAGTATAGAAATAGAAAGGATTAGCTTCTAGGTAGGTAAATATGCAATGCTCAGATGCAGCCACAAGAGGGCAGCACAGAGACAGAAAGAATTAGCTTCTAGACAGGTAAGTATGCAATGCTCAGATGCAGCTACAAGAGGGCACTAAATAGAAAGGATTAGCTTCTATGTTGCAATGCTCAGGTGAAGTCACAAAAGGGCAGCATAGAGATAGAAAGGATTAGCTTCTAGGTATGTAAGTATGCAATGCTCAGATACAGCGACAAGAGGGCAGCATAGAAATAGAAAGGATTAGCTTCTAGGTAGGCAAGTATGCAATGCTCAGATATAGCCACAAGAGGGCAGCATAGAAATAGAAAAGATTAGCTTCTTGGTAGGTAAGTATGCAATGCTCAGATGCAGCCTATAAAGATTATCCCAGGAAAGATCACACCGCTATGCCACCAATTATAAGGAATATCACACCAACTACTCAAAGGAAGTCTGAGGAGTTAAGATTTTAAATAATTTGAATTTATCAGACAGGGAAAGATATAACTGTGTATAGCTATATTTGAATGACGTCTGAACTGGGAGGTTTTGTAACTGTTTCTTCAATTGGGGTACGCTGCCACCTTTTCTTAGTATTCAGGCTGAGTTATATGTGTGGAGAGGATACTTAGTAACACCCTTCTGTGTTACTATGGTATTTATTTTCCTCCGAGGATTTAAATAAAAATGACGTTCACACATACGCTGTTGTAATGTGTTAACTATAACAAAATGTTTATTTAACAGGCTTAAACTCTTCTGGTACAAATGCGTAATGGTTTCTGTAAATGAATGGCACAAAAGCTTTTGGTTATGTTTGATGTACAATTCTTAGATGAGTACTGGCTTCAAATCTAGAGTTAACAAAACAGGAGATTATCTCAGGAAACTAATCTCTGATGATAATTCCAATCCAAATTCTCACTTTCTGGAATCTAGCCAAACAACTTTGGCCTAGCCTTCTTCAGGAATAAAAGAAACAGACCATAAGCAGGGTCCTGTTCCCACTTTCAGTATTCCTGGCTAATTCCTCTAGCCCTTGAATACTACAAAAGATTAACCCGATTCTCCTATCTAGTACTATCCAACTGTGAACACCAACCGACTACCTAACTCCCAACTGACAAATCCCAACCGCCAAAACTCAAGCCTCAAATTCAAAAAGTACACTTTTTTCTTCTATTTGAATGTTAGGCTCTGCCCCTATTCCTAACCAATCCTGGCCATCTACTCTTTGCTTACTGGACTAGGACACGCCCCCTCTAAGAAAACCTGACCTAAGATAGCGTCTCCCTGTTTCCCTATCTTAAGATGGCCACCAGGGCTTCGCTAGACCAGGGCTTCGCTAACTGACAAGCTACTGCACTTTAATTATTATACCATCGTGTATGCTGACACAATTTTCTATCTGCACTTTAAGAACCGTAGCGAAACTCCTTTGACTGTGTTTAACAGCTACCATTCATGTCACTATCCATTCCCTGGCAATTGCTAATCTTGCTGTTAATTGTTTATGGTAGAGAGAGGGAACGGAGTAGTTCAGAAAGACCCGAGTATAACATAATAGGAGCGGGAAATGAATGGAAGGCAAGACTATGGCAATCTGAAGCTGTAACATATCAAACAGTCAACAATGAACTATGGGTTGACACTATGGCTGCTGAATGCGTCATGGAGGAGGGAGAGGCTTCCGTTAACCGGGGAGCCCCCATAGAAGTCGTGGTGGGGAGGGGGAGATACGGGAAAGGGAGACCTTTAATTCGGCCTAGGGAACGTGGAACAACATTAGTAATTCCAAATCGGTCTCCTGATATGGTAAGTTGGTGTAACCAGGATGGCGGTCCCTCCGAATTGAAAGTGGTGCTGTTGAACGCCAGATCTGTCAATGGTAAAACAACCTTCATCCAGGATTTAATCCTGGATGAACGGGCAGATCTGGCGTGCATCACAGAGACCTGGTTGGACGAAGCGGGAGGTGTAAATTTGACCCAGCTTTGCCCACCGGGTTTCTCTGTGCAGCACCAACCGAGATCCGGAGGGCGGGGAGGCGGAGTTGCAGTGGTCTATAGAGATTCCATTCTTCTGACCAGGGCCCCCATCCCGCAGTCAACAAATTTTGAATGTGTCCACCTGAGGGTGGGTGACCGGGACAGATTAGGGATTCTGTTAGTGTACCGTCCACCTCGCTGCACTACAGTCTCCCTACCTGAGCTAGCGGGGGTGGTCTCGGACCTGGCATTGGAGTCCCAACGGCTGCTTGTGCTGGGGGACTTCAATGTCCATGCCGAGGCCGCCTTATCGGGAGCGGCTCAGGACTTCATGTCTACCATGGCAACCATGGGGCTGTCCCAACAGGTATCTGGCCCCACCCACAGTGCTGGACATACATTTGACTTGGTTTTCTGTCAGGGATGGGAGGAAGGTGGCGGTGTTGAGGAGTTAACCATCTCTCCGTTGCCATGGACCGACCACCACCTGGTCAGCTTTAGACTCACTGCACCCCCCAACCTCCGCGAGGTGGAGGACCCATTAAATTGGTCCGCCCCAGGAGGCTTATGGATCCGGATGGATTCCTGACGGCTCTTGGGGAATTTCCCGCCACCTCGGTTGGTGATCCTGTTGATGCCCTGGTCGCTCTCTGGAATGGGGAGATGACTAGGGCAATAGACACGATCGCTCCAGAACGTCCCCTCTCAAGTAGCCGAGCTAAACCAGCCCCTTGGTTTACTGAGGAGCTGGCAGCGTTGAAGCAAAAGAGGGAACTAGAGAGCGTGTGGCGTTTGGATCCGAGCGAGCCAAATCGAACACGGTTTGTGTCCTTTTTAAGGGCATATGCCGCGGCAATAAAAGCCGCAAAGAAGACTTTCTTTGCGGCCACTATTGCGTCTGCAAAGAACTGTCCGGCTGAACTGTTCCGAGTTGTCAGAGGCTTGTTAAAACCCACCACTCAGGATGGGTGCCCTGATGACTCGGCAGCTCGCTGTGAAGCTTTTGCTCAGTTCTTTGCAGACAAAGTCGCTTTGATCCGCTCTGGACTGGATACCATATTAACGGCAGTCTCTGAGGATGTAACACGAGCATCTGCTTGTCCAGTGTTGATGGATTCATTTCAATTGGTTCAATCCGAGGATGTGGACAAGGTGCTTGGAGGAATGAGAGCTACCACATGCATCCTAGACCCCTGCCCATCCTGGCTTCTGAAGGAGGCCAGAGGGGGATTGGCCGAGTGGGTGAAGGTGGTGGTTAATGCCTCCCTTCGGGAAGGCAAAATTCCAGCCAGCTTAAAGCAAGCTGTGATAAAACCGCTGTTGAAAAACCATCACTGGACCCCACTCAATTCGTCAACTATCGGCCTGTTTCCAATCTCCCCTTTTTGGGCAAAGTCCTGGAACGTGTGGTGGCCTCACAACTCCAGGCATTCTTGGTAGACACGGATTATCTGGACCCGGCACAGTCTGGCTTTAGGCCGGCATGGTACCGAGACAGCTTTGGTCGCCTTAGTGGATGATCTGCGCCGGGAGCTCGACAGGGGGAGTGTGTCCCTGTTGGTGCTGCTGGACCTCTCAGCGGCCTTCGATACCGTCGACCACGGTATCCTTCTGGGACGCCTCGGGGATGGGTCTTGGAGGTACTGTTTTGCAGTGGCTCCGCTCATTCCTCGAGGGTCGATCTCAGAAGGTGTTACTGGGAGACTCCTGTTCTACTCCACAACCTTTGTCTTGTGGGGTCCCTCAGGGTTCAATACTGTCTCCCATGTTGTTTAACATCTACATGAAGCCGCTGGGTGAGATCATCCGGAGTTTCGGAGTGCGATGTCATCTCTACGCAGATGATGTCCAACTCTGTCACTCCTTCCCACCTGCTACTAAGGAGGCTGTCGAGGTCCTGAACCAGTGCTTGGCCGCTGTGACGGTCTGGATGAGGGCGAACAAATTGAAATTGAATCCAGACAAGACAGAGGTACTCCTGGTTAGTCGTAAGGCCGAACAGGGTATAGGGTTACAGCCTGTGTTGGATGGGGTCGCACTCCCCCTGAAGACGCAGGTTCGCAGTTTGGGTGTGATCCTGGACTCATCGCTGAGCCTGGAACCCCAGGTTTCGGCGGTGACCAGGGGAGCATTCGCACAGTTAAAACTTGTGCGCCAACTGCGACCGTACCTTTGGGAGTCTGACTTGGCCACGGTAGTCCACGCTCTGGTTACATCCCGTCTTGACTACTGCAACGCTCTCTACGTGGGGTTGCCTTTGAAGACAGCCCGGAAGCTCCAATTAGTCCAACGGGCGGCAGCCATGATACTAACAGGAGCGGGCCGCAGGGAGCATACAACTCCTCTGCTGCACTAGCTCCACTGGCTGCCGATTTGCTACCGGGCTCAATTCAAAGTGCTGGCGTTGGCCTTTAAAGCCCTAAACGGTTCTGGCCCAAGCAATTTCAACAGAAAGGAGGAACCCTATCAGCCCACCAGGACCCTAAGATCTTCTGGGGAGGCCCTGCTCTCTATCCCGCCTGCTTCACAGGTGCGGCTGGCGGGGACGAGAGACAGGGCCTTTTCTGTGGTGGCCCCTCGGCTATGGAACGCCCTTCCCATGGAGGTAAGATCAGCCCCCTCGCTGATGGTGTTTCGAAGAAGATTGAAGACCTGGATGTTCGAACAGGCATTTGGTTAACTCAGTGCAAAGAATAACGAAGCCCTAAGATAATTGGTAATCATGGACGATGAGATTGGATTGCGATTTTAGTTACGAGATGCAATTGGATTGTTATTGGTGGCCCAATAATTTGTATTGTATATGTGTTTTTTATGCTTTTTAATTGAATATTGTGATTTTTGTAGTGTTGTAAACTTCATTGAGTCGCCGATTTAGGCTGAGAAATAGCGGTATACAAGCGCAGTAATAAATAAAAAATAAATAAATAGACCCACACTCTAACCGTTCAGGCTAACAGGCTTTGCTAGGCCCACATTCAGGCTGCTAAAGGTAAGGGTTCTTCACACAGCCACAAGAGAGAAGCATAAAGATAGAAAGGATAAGCCTCTATGTAAGTATGCAATACTCAGATGCCGCCACAAGAGGGCAGCACAGAGATAGAAAGGAATAGCTTCTAAAGTATGTCAATATGAAATGCTGATGCAGTCACAAGAGTGCACTAGATAGAAAGGATTAGCCTTTATATAAATATGCAATACTCAGGTGCAGCCACAAGTAGGCAGCATAGAGGTAGAAAGGATTAGCTGTGGTTTTAGTCCAAACTGTCCATTTAATATAGCTATGCAATAACAATGACCTACCCAGGACGAGGGCATCCTCCTTCCCGTGGTCATCCTTCTTGCCTCCTCCAGTGAGAGAGTCAATGATAGCTTGCAATAGGTTTGCGACCGCTAAGGAGATCTCTTCATTGTCGATGGACATCCAGAGGCAGATCTTGTCGATTCCCAATCCGTGGAGGATCGCCGTGGCCTGGAAGATAGGAAGTCTCGTCCATATACCGCAGATAATACAATTTATTAGGATTTATTAGGGCAAGGAAAACTAAAACGCCACAAAAATAAAGTTCCTGGAGTAGAACAACTACTTTCAAAGCAGGGACCACACAATGAAACAGGAAACAACACTTTTGAACCAGGAACGAAAAGCAGAATTGCTCCTACCCGGGCCTTGTGTCCGGAGCACATCCCTGAAAGCGTCCGCACAGCCGCCAGGATCATCTCGGGATGTTTGGTCTCAATCAACTTCAGAAGCAAATGCAGGCCATTGTTCTGGAATATTCTTTCGGCCCCGGCGTCCTCTCGTCCCAAGACAACGAGGTTATTGGCCGCCTGGTTGTCAGGGGAGAGAGAAGACTCAAAGAGTGCAATGGGAACCCTAAAGGCCATCCAGCCCAACCCTAATAAAAATACTAGTAATAATAGTAGTAATAATAGTAGAATCCTAGAGCTGGAAGGGACCCCCAAAGGCCATCTAGTCCAACCCTAATAATACTAATACTGGTAATAATAGTAGAATCCTAGAGCTGGAAGGGACCCCCAGAGGCCATCTAGTCCAACCCTATTATTATTATTATTATTATTATTATTATTATTATTATTAGAATCTAGAGTTGGAAGGGACCCCAAAAGTCCATCCAGTCCAGCCCCCTTCTGCCTTCATGCAGAAAAAGCACAATCCGATCCCTCTCAACAGATGGCCATTCTTTGCAAGAAGATCATGGGCCACCTTGTCAAAGAAGGGCTCCATCCACAGCTTTCCCTGCATCTAGAAATGTTGCACAGCTTTGGTTTTATTGGTTTTATTATATAATAATAATTTATTATCTTGCCCGTCTCACCTTTTCGCGTTTCTCCTTCTCGCTGTTCTCGTCCAGCAGGATCTCAAACATTTTCTGGACCCGGGCATCGGTGGAGAACTGGACCCGCAGCTGGAAGATAATAATAATACATTGTATTTGTTACCCACCTCCCACACTTTCTTCTCTTCTATCATCATCATCATCATCACCATCATCATTAATAATATTTTTATTTGTTACCCACATCTCCTTTCACACTTTATATTATTATTATTATTATTATTATTATTATTATTATTATTATTATTATTATTACATTGCTGTTAGAAACTGAAAGTGAAACTGCTGATTTCTGTAATTCTAAGACTGGCCACTAGATGAGGGAAAAGAGATAATATTTTCTGCTGCAAAGCCAAGACTGTCCACTAGATGGGGAAAAGAGACACAAAAACTGAAAGTGAAACTGGTTTGTTTACTGCCTGCAATTCCAAGACTGGACTCTAGATGGGGCAAAAGAGGCAGAGAAACCCTGCAAGACACCCTGGTGGACTTCCTGACCATTGGGTGCATGGGTCTGACCTTCTCCTGGATGTTGCTCCCGAGTCGGCGCAGGTTCTCCTGAAAGGTCTGGTTGCGTGGCTGGATAGTGGCGCAGCGCTGGAGGTCCTTGAAGGCCTGGTCCAGTTTGCCCAGTTGCTCCAGCGCCTGGCTCCTGCGGAAGAGGGCCTTCAGGTCCGAGGGGTCAAGGTCCAGGGCTGCAGAGGGAGGGAAGGACAAGGTCCAAGAGTCAAGATGTCACGGCCTCCCTGCTGTGCCACATCCTGACCTCCGGAACCTGTCTCTGATTCATCAACGAACTCCAAACCGCAGGACAGTAAGACAAAGGACTTGGCCTCTAGGGACCAGACAAAAATGTGATTTCAAAAGATCAGGACAATAACTCTGGCGAGGCTTGAGAACCTAAAGCTATCACTTGGCAACTTGGCAAACACCAGCCATTCTTAATCCAGTCACCTAGACATTTCTTCATTGTTTCCCTGTTGCCCACCTCCCCTCCACCTATCTATCTATTTATCCATCCTT
>NW_026844589.1:6982621-6995712 GCF_025583915.1 Anolis sagrei ordinatus | reverse complement strand
TATCTATCTATCTATCTATCTATCTATGGGGCAGTAGTGGAGCAGTGGGTTTAATAATATGATTTAATAATAATACAAATGTAATAACTATGATGATGTAATAATACAATATAGTAATTATGATGATGTAATAATAATTGTAATGATAACACAGTGTTGTGATAATAATAATAACAGTAATAATAATGTAATAATAACAATTGTGATGTAATTATAATAGTTGTAATAATAATGATATGGAATAATAATGATATGGAATAATAATACAATGTAGCAGTAGTAATAATTATCATACAGGAATATTATAAGAATGATGGTGTCATAATAATTGTAATAATAATAATATAATGCTGTGATAATAATGACAATCATAATAAATAATAATAACAATAATAATAAACTTTATTTATGGCCCGCCACCGTCTCTTCGGTGGGGACTCGGAGCTGCTTACATGGGGAGCCAAGCCTGGACAACATATTACAGCAATAAAATCAAAACATAAACAACAAACAACAACAACATCATCAGAATACATTAATAATAATAAGAAAAAAACCATAATGTAATCATAATATATGTAGCAATAACAATGATGTAATTATAATAGTTGTAATAATAATGATATGTAATAATAATACAATGTAGCAGTAATAATAATAATAATAATAATACAAGACTATTATAAGAATGATGATGATGTCATAATAATTGTAATAATAATAATATAATGCTGTGATAATAATAATGACAATAATAATGTAATAATATATATGTAGCAATAACAATGATGTAATTATAATAGTTGTAATAATAATGATATGTAGCAGTAATAATAATAATAATACAAGACTATTATAAAAATGATGATGATGTCATAATAATTGTAATAACAATAATATAATGCTGTGATAACAATAATGACAATAATAATGTAATAATAATATATATGTAGCAATAACAATGAGGTAATTATAATAGTTGTAATAATAATGCTATGTAATAATAATACAATGTAGCAGTAATAGTAATAATACAAGACTATTATAAGAATGATGATAATATCATAATAATTGTAATAATAATAATATAATGTGATAATGAATATAATAATGTAATAATATATGTAGCAATAATGATGATGTAATAATGATAGTTGTAATAATAATGATATGGAATAATAATACAATGTATCAGTAATAATAATTCAAGACTATTATAAGAATGATGATGATGTCATAATAATTGTAATAATAATAATATGCGATGATAATAATGTCAATAATCATGTAATAATATATGTAGCAATAATGATGATATAATTAGAATAGTTGTAATAGTAATGATATGTAATAATAATACAATGCAGCAGTAATAATAATAATAATAATAATATAAGAATAATCAAATAATGATGATAATGTAATAGTTATAATGATATCATGTGGTAATAATCAATATGACGCACCTCGTGATGCATCGGATGCCGCTTGGACGTAGGTCCCCTGCAAAAAGGACAAATTGTAATGAGTTACTGGGT
Source organism: Anolis sagrei ordinatus (assembly GCF_025583915.1). Classification (NCBI taxonomy): domain Eukaryota; kingdom Metazoa; phylum Chordata; class Lepidosauria; order Squamata; family Anolidae; genus Anolis; species Anolis sagrei. Next base: position 6,994,174 of record NW_026844589.1, on the reverse strand, counting down.
TGGACTACAAAGCCCAGCATCCCCATAACTCCTCCCAGCTAGAGATGCATCCCAAGAGGGGTGAATGGAGGGGGACCTGCAGGCTCCCTTATGGGCCGGCTTACCTTTTTGAGGAAGCAGGCGGCCCGGTTGCGGAAGAGGACGCCTTGGAGGGCCTTATCTGGCCCACGCTTTAGAGCCTGGGAATAGCAGCGGATGGCGCTCTCCAGGTCGTTGGCTGCAAAGTGCCTGTTGCCTTCTTCCTTCAGCTGCACCGGGTCCTCCATCTGCACAAAGGGAAGGGGACACGTCCGTCCGCACTGGACTGCTATATCGGATTGATGAAGGTGAGACATATCGTAATAAGGAAGTTTGCAAAAGGTTGCCTCGATCAGTTTGGTTATAGTGAATTGATGTTGCAAGTGAGTTACAGTAAAGCCAGTATTACAGACTGGATAATACATTTTTATATGTATATGTGTATATATGTATACATATATACATATACAAACACATATACGTTATTGAATATATATATGTATGTGTGTGTACATATACATATATTTATTTATTTACTATACTTGTATACCACCTTTCTCAGCTTATCGGCGACTCACATACAAATACACACATATACATCATTGAATTTATATACACACACACACATATATATATACATATATACATAAACACACACATATATACATTATCCAATATTATTGAATATATATATATACACACATATATATACATATACACATAATTATATATATATATATACACATTATTGAATATATATATGTATCCATATATAAATATATACATACATATATATCATTCAATATATATATATATACACACACATATATACATATACACATACACACAAATATATATACATTATTGAATATATGTATACATATATACATATACGCATACACGCATATACATTATTGAATATATATATATATATTTATATATATGTTACTATTTCATATATATATAGAACTACAACTCCCCCAAATGAAGGTGAATTTTCCCCAAAGACCTCCAGTATTTTGTGCTGGTCCTGGGGGCTCTGTGTGCCAAGTTTGGTCCAATTCCCTCTTTGGTGGATTTCAGAGTGCTCCTTGATTGCAGGTGAACTATACATCCCAGGACCTACAACTCCAAAAAGTCCAGGCTAATTCCCCTCAAAACCTACCAGTATTCCAATTTGGGCATATTGGGTATGCATGCCAAGTTTGGTCCAGATCCATCATTGTTTGAGTTCATGGTGCACTCTGGATGTAGGTGAACTACAACTCCCCCAAATCAAGATGCATTTTCCCCAAAAACCTCCAGTACCTTTTTTTCATCATGGTGGCTCTGTGTGCCAAGTTTGGTCCAGTTCCATCTCTGGTGGAGTTCAGAGAGCTCCTTGATTGCAGGTGAACTATACATCCCAGGACCTACAACTCCAAAAAGTACAAGCCAATTCCCCTCAAAACCCACCAGTATTCCAGTTTGAGCATATCGGGTACAGAGAACCCCCATGACTAACTCAACCTACTGGAAGGGTTGGAGGGGACTGCCTCACCATGGTGGGAGTTGTAGTTCACCCTGCAGCCAGAGAGTACACTGAACCCCACCAATGAAGCATCTAGAGCAATCTTGTCCAACATGACAAACTTTTACGTATTGATGGAGTTTCAGGGGGTTAACCTGGCATGATGGGAGTTGTAGTTCACCCACAACCTTAACAATTAATAAATTGACTTTTTGAAATGTAACGCAGGCAATGCTGGGGACCCAAGCTAGTAATATATATAAAAATTCAGATCTATAATACTTATTATATATGTGCAAATTGAATGATGAGACTTCTACTACTCTCTCTCTCACTATATATATATATAATTGTCTATATAAATTCATATATATATATATGCACACACACATTGTATGAGACTTATATTACTGGAGATATATATATATATATGCACACACACACTGTATGAGACATATATATATATATATATATATATATATATATATATAAATTATATTAGATTAGTATTATATTAATATTTATTATAATAATATTAATATTATATTATATTATTTTTGCATTCCTCAGTTTAAACGTACCTTCCGCGCTTTCGTTCCGAGTCCTGGAATTCTTTCCTTTGGATGGATCTGCCAATTAAAACTAAGATCAATTAATAAAACCAATCAATACGTCTAATAATATTTCCCCTGCGTGTTTTTCTCTCGGCAAAGAAGGCTCCAGAGAGATGCTGTATCTCTCTCTCTCTCCCTATATTTTTAGGCTCAGATAAGAGGAGACGGGCTTTTAAACGCGCCTGCAAAGGAATTCGAGGAATCCCACCTCCCAGAATCCACAGGCTTGGTCTCAATGGGGAAATCAATGGGGAACGGAGAAAGCGCAGAGACACATGCCTCGGCCTCTATTTTAGGAAAGACATTTGATGCTTTGGAGGAACAGCTGCAACAAGTTCAGGAAACGTCCAGCCACTTCCAGAGATGGCTGGAACCCAATAGGACACACTTCACAGATAGGGATGATGGGACTTATATTAGTATTATTATCATTATTAGTAATAGTATTAATATCATTAGCAATAATCATAATAATAACTATAGATTTTTTGGAGTGCAAGTATGGCTAGGGATGCTGGGACTAACAACAACGACAACAACAAAGGGTTGTTGCAATTTTTCCAGGCTGTCTGGCCATGTTCCAGAAGCATTCTCTTCTGACGTTTCGCCTGCATCTATGGCAGGCATCCTCAGAGGTTGTGAAGTCAACAATATAATTTGGACTGTAAGACCCAGCATTCCCTCCTGGACTCGGGGATGAGGTTGATTATTATTATTATTATTATTATTATTATTATTATTATTATAATATTTGGGCTGCAAAAGATGGGACATAATAATAATATTTATAATAATATAATATTATTTTATATTTGGGCTGCAAAAGATGGAACATAATAACAATATTTATAATATCATAATATTTTATATTTGGGCTGCAAAAGATGGGACATAATCAAATATTTATAATAATATAATATTTTATATTTGGGCTGCAAAATATGGGACATAATAATATATTATTGTTGTCATCGAGGGATGCTGGGACTAGTAATAATAGTGATCTATCTATCTGTTTACACACATAATAAAAGTGAAAATATGTATGTGTGTGTGTGTGTGGCCGGGGTGTCCTCTTACCCAGAGAAGCTCCTCCCTCCACAAATAGCTCTAGCTTCCACCACTCAGGAGACACCAATGGCATTGCAGATTACAGTGAGTTCCATGAATATGTCCAAGAGCCCTGATAATGTCCTCCACCAACATCACACTGCCCACCACCCATGTCAAGGCTTCCATTTGGGTACAATTCCATCCTAGATGTCATGTGTTTCCTCCACCACAGACATCCCAGTGTTTCTGACTCTGCAACCAATGAGCACTCTGAACTCCACCAAAGATGGAATTGGACCCAACTTGGCACACATAAGGTCGAACCCAGAACTCCCTGCTTTCAAGCTGATCCTCAGTTCTCTATTGCCCCATTTGGGCCAACTTCCATGGAACGTGGCCACAGCAGCAACTACAACCAAGAAGCCTCCTTATTGCTTCACTTTCTTCCCCTTCCTAACATTGTAACAACCCCTCCAATAAAGTATCCATTAATTGTAACTTTTTCTCTTCTTGGTGTTACTTTGTGTCATTACTGCCTCCAAACTCTTCTCTGCATAAATCTTTCCTTTCCCAGGCTGCAGATGGCTGCCGGCCTGCCTGGGATGCGATTTTCACGTCCCAGGGAGGCTGAAACTGCGCTTCTCTGAACCGCGGATACGGAAACCCATTGGGCCCCCATATCCGCGAGTCAAAGGATCATTTCAAAATCAGTGCCATTCTTCTCTTGGGAGAATTCTAAGACTAATGGCTATCTCACTTTCACTCCACTGACCCCTCCACCCTGGGAATAACCGTTTTTGCCCCCAAAAACTCAACATGGAGCCCAGCTGGCTCCCTGGTGACACTGCATTGCTGCCACCATTTTGTCAATGCCGAGAGAACCTGCCGTTTTGGGGAACCTGTTGCGGTCACCCCTTGGGATCCCCAAGATGTTGGCGGGCCATTTTGGTCCTTGATCAGAAGGGATCTGTAGTTTTCTTCATTTTTCAACATGGATCTCGACCTCCAGCTCTGGCAGTCGTTTCCATAAGGACTCAAAGGACTCCGGGGCCCTTTCTCAACATGCCCCATGGATTCTTACAACTTTAGATCAACTTTTGCCAACTTTTGAGAACTTTTGGAAACTTTCTAGAACTCTTTTCGTAAGCCCCATGAACTCCATTTCATGACTTAGGGACTATAAGATTTCACGATATTGGACTCTCTATAATAGTAGTAAGGATATATATATATATATATGTAACAAAAAGAAAAAATAGTTATATAATATATCAAATATAATGTAATACTAATAATATTATTAATATAATATAAATAAAGGTAAAGGTTTCTCCCTGACATTAAGTCCAGTCTGGGAGGTTTGTGCTCATCTTCATTTCTAAGCCGAAGAGCTGGCATTGTCCATAGACACCTCCAAGGTCATGTGGCCGGAATGACTTCATGGAGCACTAATAATATAATATAATATAATATAATATAATATAATATAATATAATATAATATAATATAATATAATATAATATAATATAATATAATATAATATAATATAATATAATATAATATAATATAATATAATATAATATAATATAATATAATATAATATAATATAATATAATATAATATAATATAATATAATATAATATAATATAATATAATATAATATAATATAATATAATATAATATAATATAATCAACAGCAGAATTTCTCAATGTGGCTCCCTCCCGCAATCCCGTGCCTGGCCAGGAGAGGGCGCCAAAGCCCACCTCTTTCCCTTCTAGGGATGGAAGGAGGCGACCGAGAGCTGCAGCCTGGGAAAGGAAACTTCTTTTTCTTTTTCCTGCAAAGGGAGTTTGCAACATGGGGGCAAGGAGTTCCCTTCCTGGCTTTGCCAAGCCCTTCTTTCCAAGGAGGCCCAAGAGTTGCATGCTTTTGCTTTCCTCTCCCACCCCCAGAAATGTCAATATTTGGCATTGATTTCCCCCTTCTTTCCTTCCTTCCTCTTTTGCTTGCTTTTGCCTCTTTCATAAGGCCATGATCCTCCGACCCGGGTTGTGCCCGGGACTCACGCCGGAAGCGGTGGCCCTCCTCCGAGACCAAGGCATCCAAACAGGTCAGTGCTCAAGCAGAGGCTGGGCGGGCATCTGTCGGGAGGGATCGAATGGTGCCTTCCTTTAGGGTTGAAGGGGGTCAGACTAGATGGCCCTTGGAGGTCCCTTCCAACTCTAGGAACCTAATAATAATAATGTATACTACTACTACTACTACTACTAATAATAATAATTATATCTTGATGGCAGAAGAGGGTCAGACTAGATGGCCCTTGGGGGTCCCTTCCAACTCTAGGAACCTAATAYTAATAATAATAATGTATACTACTACTACTAATAATAATAATAATAGTAATTCTATCTTTATGGCAGAAGAGGGTCAGACTAGATGGCCCTTGGGGGTCCCTTCCAACTCTAGGAATCTAATAATAATATATACTACTACTAKTAATAATAATAGTAATTCTATCTTTATGGCAGAAGAGGGTCAGACTAGATGGCCCTTGGGGGTCCCTTCCAACTCTAGGAARCTAATAATAATAATAATAATGTATACTACTACTACTYCTAWTAKTAKTWATAYTAATTCTATCTTTATGGCYGAAGAGGGTCAGACTAGATGGCCCTTGGGGGTCCCTTCCAACTCAAGGAACCTAATAATAATAATGTATACTACTACTACTACTACTACTACTACTACTAATAATAATAATAATAGTAATTCTATCTTTATGGCAGAAGAGGGTCAGACTAGATGGCCCTTGGGGGTCCCTTTCAACCCTAGGAACATAATAATAATAATAATAATAATAATAATAATAATAATAATAATAATAGATAGAAAATATTCCTTTATGGCAGAATGGGGTCGGACTTGATGGCCTTTGGGAGTATTTTCTAACTTTAGGAGCCTAATAATAATAATAATAATAATAATAATAATAATAAATTCCTTTATGGCAGAAGGGGGTCAACTCTAGTATAATAGATAGATACTTTATGGCAGAATGGGGTCGGACTAGATGGCCTTTGGGGGTCTTTTCCAATTTTAGGAGTCTAATAATACTAATATAATAATAATAATAATAATAATAATAATAATAATAATAATAATAATAATAATATCTCCCTTTATGGCAGAAGGAGGTGAACTCTAGAATAATACATACATAGATACTTTATGGCAGAATGTGGTCGGACTATATGGCCTTTGGGGGTCTTTTCCAACCTTAGGAGCCTAATAATACTAATACAATAATAATAATAATAATAATAATATCTTCCCTTATGGCAGAAGGGGGTCAACTCTAGAAGAATACATAGATAGATACTTTATCGCAGAATGGAGTCGGACTAGATGGCCTTTGGGGTCCCTTCCAACTCTAGGAGCCTAATAGATAGATAGATAGATAGATAGATAGATAGATAGAAAATATTCCTTTATGGCAGATAGGGGTCGGACTAGATGGTCTTTAAGGTTACTTTCCAACTTTAGGAGTATAATAATGATAGATAGATAGATAGATAGATAGATAGATAGATAGATAGATAGATAGATAGATAGAAAAGATTCCTTTATAGCAGAATGAGGTCAGACTGGATGGCCTCTGGCGGTCTTTTCCAACTTTAGGAGCCTAATCATGCTAATATAATAATAATAGTAATTCTGTCTTCCTTTATGGCAGAAGGGGGTCAGACTAGAGGACCTTTGGGGATCCCAACTCTAGTATAACATATAGATAGATACTTTATGGCAGAATGGGGTCAGAGTAGATGGCCTTTGGGGGGCCCTGCAAACTCTAGAAGCCTATTAATAATATATAATATATAATAATAATAATAATAATAATAATAATAATAATAATAATTCTACCTTTATGGCAGAAGGGGATCAGACTAGATGGCCCTTGTGGCTTCCTTCCAACTTTAGGATTATAATACATGGATAGATAATATTATCTTCCTTCATGGCAAAATGGGGTCAGACTAGGTGGCCTTTGGGGGTTCCTTCCAACTCCAGGATAATAATAATAATAATAATAATAATAATAATAATAATAATAATAATAATAATAATATAGATACTATCTTCCTTTATGGCAGAGGGGGTCAGACTAAAGTTGGTGTTACTTTCCAACTTTAGGAGTATAATAATAATAATACATTGATAGATAATATATTCTTTTTCGTGTAGGGAGCGACTTGAGAAACTGCAAGTTGCTTCTGGTGTGAGAGAATTGGCCATCTGCAAGAACGTTGCGCAGGGGATCCCCGGATGTTTTATCATCCTTGTGGGAGGCTTTTCTCATGTCCCTGCATGGGGAGCTGGAGCTGATAGAGGGAGCTCATCCGTGCTCTCACTGGATTCGAACCTGCAACCTGTTGGCCTTTCAGTCCTGCCGGTGCAAGGGTTTAACCCTTATATTATTATTATTATTAATATTAATATTAATAATGGATAATAATATTATAGTATTTTAGTCTTCCAGACTGGGAGAAGGGGGGGGGGGATCAGACTAGATGGCCTTTGGAAATCCTTTCCAACTCTTTTTGTCTTGTTGTTGTTGTTGTTGTTACATCTTCCTTTATGGCAGAATGGGGGTCAGACTAGATGGCCCTTGAGGTTACTTTKCAACTTTAGGAGTATAATAATAATAATATAGATGATGATGATGATGATGATGATGATGATGATGATGGATAATAATATTATAGTGTTTCAGTCTTCCAGACTGGGAGAAGGTGAGGTCAGACTAGATGGCCGCTGGAGGTCCTTTCCAACTCTATGTGTTGTTGTTGTTGTTGTTGTTGTTGTTGTTGTTGTTGTTGTTGTTGTTGTTGTTGTTGTTGTTATTATTATTATTATTATGATTACATCTTCCTTTATAGCAGAAGGGGGTCAGACTAGATGGCCCTTGGGATCCCTTCCAACTTTGAATCTATAATAATAATAATAATTTATTTATTTATTTTCCGCTCTATCTCCCTGAAGGGACTTCGGGCGGATTCCAAACATAAAAGGCAAATATTCAATGCCCAAATACAACAACAATACATCCATACTTACAAAATTTAAACAGCCCAACATATAAACAACCCAAATTATAACTTAACAACTAAAATTAAATAAAAAAACACAGCCTGTTATAACAGACATAAGACAAAACACCACCAAACATCAAATGGAAACAATAATTTTCCATTTCCTTGGGGCAAATTGATTATTATTATTATTAGTAGTAGTAGTAGATTCAGCCTGGCAGAAAGGGGTTGGGCTGAATTGTCATTGGAGGTCCCAATTAAATGATGATGATGATGATGATAATGGATAATATTAATATAATAATTCACTCTTCCCTTCCAACTATGTGATGATGATGATGATGATGATGATGATGATGATGATGATGATGATGATGATGATAACAAAAACAACAATAGATAATAATATACCGGTAATACTAATTCTACCTCACTGCCTGCCGGAATAGAGTTGGATTGAATGGCCCTTGGAGTTTCCTTCCAGCTCTAGGAGTCTAATAATGATAACAATAGATGCTATTCTATCTTTCTCGGCTGATTATCTATCTATCTATCTATCTATCTATCTATCTATCTATCTATCTATCTATCTATCTGCTTTTGCTTGTAGTGGTGGACCTGGTCTCGTCGGACCTGGAGGCCTTGGCCCAAAGGTGCTCCTTGTCTTTCAAGGTAAGTGGGAGGAAGGCCCTCTCCTGTGGCCCCTGTTATTCTTGAGGGTCTTGGTTGAGCCCCAAAAGGTTTTCCCTGTCCCTTGTGCTTCCTCCCCAGAGTCTATCTTCTGCCCGCCGGCTGCTCCTGGCCCGCTTCTCCTCCTTTCCAGCCAATGGGGCCGACCTCTTCGAGGAGCTCCAGAAGGGCGGCGCCATCCTCAACACCGGGATCAACAGGCAAGGGAGGGAGGGAGAGAGGGGCCTCTGCTGGGAGGGATCCGGAGGAGCAGGAGGGGGAAGCCAGGGCCCTGGGGTCCTTTACAAGGCTAGGGTTCTATCCATCCATTCATCAATCAATCCATAAATCCATCAAACAATTCGTCTATCCACCCATCCGTCTGTCCATCCGTCTATCTATCCCTCCTGTCCATCTACCCATCCATCTCTATCCCTATAATCTATCTATTTATTTATCTATCTATCCATCCATTCATCCATCTGTCTGTCCATCCATCCATCCACCCTTCCATTCATATATCTATCTATTCATCCAACTCACCCATCCATTTATCTATATCTAGCTATCCATCAGTTAGTCGATCTGTCTGTTTATCTATCTGTCTGTCTGTCCATTCATCTGTCTGTCTGTCTGTCTGTCCGTCCGTCCGTCCGTCTGTATAGTCGTCCATCTATCAGTTTGTCTGGCTGTCTGTCCATCCATTCATCCATCCATCCATCTCATCCATCCATCCATCCATTTGTCTGTCTGTCCAGCCATCCATCCGGACCATGGTCGGCACTCCGTTTAGGCTGTCGGGCTATCGAGTCATCGCACATTGGGGCGCAGGCTCGGGCGCGCTGACGTGTGAGGGCAGCGGCGAACCATCAGGGGGGTCGGTCGGGCCTGTCCTCCGCTTACGACGCTGCAGCCATCCAGGCCAGGCGTCAGCGCCAGGCATCCAGCTCCAGTCCAGCCGCGCAGCGTGGCCGCCAGCCAGCCAGCCCATCCAGCCGCCAGCGCAGCCATCCAGCGAGGGAGCCGATCGGCGAGGCGAGCTCTCGAGCGATCGAGCTACGAGCGATCGATCGCGCGACGAGCACGAGGAGCCGAGCGAACGGGCGGAGGCGGGCGTCGGCTGCGGGCCGGCGGCCCGGCCGGGCCGGCCGTCCGTCCATGTCTCATGTCTCGTCGAAGCGAGCGATCCCGGGGGCCGTGTCGAGGCTGTCTGTCTGGATACAGACATTTAAATTTAGCTATGCAGCGATTTGGCTATCGGGTGGATAGGGACGCCAGATACGGAAAACCAGGGACCGGGGGCCGCGGGGCAATGCATATTTATTCTCTACTTACTTACCTATCTACCTATCTACCTATCTTATACACTACCTACCTACCTACCCACCTACCTATCCCATCTATCCATCCTATCTATCTATCTATCTATCTATCTATCTATCTATCTATCTATCTGTATCTATCTATCTATCTATCTATCTAACCACCCCTCCCTCCCTCCCTCCCTCCCTCCCTCCCTCCCTCCCTCCATCTACTCATCTATCTTCCTATCTATCTATCTATCTGTCTGTCTGTCTGTCCGTCCGTCTGTCATCTATCCATCCATCCTATCTATTCATCCATCAATACTATTTATCCGTCCATCCAGCCAGCCTTTCTGTCTATCTTCTATCTATCCATTCTATCTATCCTTCCTTCCTTTTTTCCTATCCATCCATCCTATCTATCCATCCATCCATCCATCCTGACTTTCTTCCTATGTATCCATCCATTCTTCCTCTTTCCCCATCCTGTCTGTCTGTCTGTCTTCATCCTTTTTCATCCATCCATCCATCCATCCATCCATCCATCCATCCATCCATCCATCCATTGGCCTGTCTGTCTGTCCATCCATCCATGTATCGATCTATCTGTCTATCCATTCAACCATCCATCTATCTGTCCATCTGCCTGTTATATTTATTTTTATTTATACTCTGCTTTATCTCCCCAAAGGGGACTCAAAGTGGCTTGACATAAAAGCAGTAGCACAGAATTAAAATATACCAATATGCAAGAATTAAATCTACCTGTCTATCAATCTATCCATCCATCTATCCATCCATCCTATTTGTGTTTCTATCTGACAATGATTAATCTATCAATCTATTCATCTGTCTATCTGTCCGTCCGTCTATCCATCCTTCATCTCTAGCCATCTCTCCCTCTCTCTCTCTTTCCGTCTGTCTGTCTGTCTGTCTGTCCACCCATCCTTGATGTCTTCCTGCAAGCTAAGGGTTGGATGGTCTTTGGGGTCCCCTTCCAACACATGCATTCACTTGCCCTTCTGATGCCTCCTTTTCAGTTTGGACCGGCTTCTAGACTCCGGCTTGTACACTGGGGAGATTACAGAGTTTGTGGGGGCGCCCGGTTCGGGGAAGACGCAGGTGAGAGGGAGGCTAATAATAATAATAATAATAATAATAATAATACATACTATATATAATATAATGTAATAATGATAATAATGATGATGATGATGATGTTGTTTGGAAATGGACTTAACTTTTCTCCTTCTAGGTCTGCCCTCGGCCTCAAATAATAATAATACTAATAATA
>NW_026844589.1:6954884-6966982 GCF_025583915.1 Anolis sagrei ordinatus | reverse complement strand
CTATCTATGTATCTATTTATCTGTCCATCCATCTATCTAAGGGTTTAGCTGGATGTCCCTTGGGCTCTCTTCTAACTCTAGGGTACCTATTATCCATCCATCTATTCATCCATCTATCTATGTATCTATTTATCTGTCCATCCATCTATCTAAGGGTTTAACTGGATGTCCCTTGGGCTCTCTTCCAACTCTAGGATACCTATTATTCATCCATCCATCTATCTATCTATCTATTAATCCATCTATCTATCTATTTATCTAGGGTCTTCACTGGATGTCTCTTGGGCACTCTTCGAACTCTAGGATACCTATTATCCATCTATCCATCTACGTATCTATTTTAGGGGTTTGACTGTCTGCCCCTTGGGTTCTCTCCGAATTCATTGGGGCGGGTGGGATCCATTGTTGCCCCCTTGTGACCCCTCCCTTCCCCCCTTCCCTCCAGCCACCATGTGGGCAGCCTGCTGCAATTGGTTCTGCCTGAATGGCCAGCCGGAGGACATGGCCCACCGCCCGCCGTCTGGGAGTCGGGCCTATGCCAACGCCGGCTACAGCGCCTTCCCTTCGCCCAGCAGCCCCGACCCTCCCACCTGCAAGGCCTGTGGGGGACCCTTCGGAATCCCCCCAATCAAGGTGAGCAAGCACGCGAGCGAGAGAGCGCACTCCAGGCTGCATATTAGCTCATATATACATAGTATACTTGTATCCCTTCAAGTCAATGTTCAACTTACTCCGAAACTAGTGTTGTTCCATGGGGCATATTCCCCGCGGATACGGGGTGAGCAAACGAGTTAAAAAGTTAAAGCAGGCATATCCAACAATATAACTATACAGTATTGTTAGTCCACCCCCCTTTTGTTTACATCCAACGCTCACCAGGAAAACAAAGCCCCATTGAGAGCCTGTAAATGGAGCCATTAAGTTGGCGACCGATGAGGGAACAAAGGCGGCGAATATGGGAGGACGCGGCAATGGCGTGTAGGGGTATTTGGTATCTGTAGCAGAGCGCAGTGTTGCAAGAATAAACTGACAGTAAGGCTTTCCCTTGATTTCGGCAATTCCTCGGTCGCTTCCTGCACGTTAGAACGTCTGCCAGGACTGCAAGAAGAGCTTCTGCGCCGCCTGCTCGCACTGCCTCGATGGGGGACTGTGCCGTTGCCTCCTCTGTGAACGCTTCCGGGCCACGGCCTTCCGGCGTGAGGACCTGATCAAGATGAAGGTCAAGGACCTGCGGGACTACCTGGAGCTGCGGGACATCTCCACCACCACCTGCCGCGAGAAGGACGAGCTGGTGGGACTCATCCTCAGCCAGCGGGAGCCCAACCCAGGGCAGCAGGAGCCTCCTCCAGCGGAGACTCCCTCCCGGGTCCCGGATGAGTGTTTGCAGGTTGCAATGGACCCCCAGGTGCAGGTGGAGCAGCCGGCCCAGGTAGGCCCCCGTCACGTTAAGGTCCATCACCAAAATTCTCGTCTGCCCTTGCTCTTGGTTGACTTGCCATACCCCTTGCCTGACTTACCTGTGCTCTCAATTGACCTTGACAAGGCTCACAGCTGACTGTCCTTCTCTCTCGGCTGACTTTTCTTCATCTTAATTGACTTTACAAAAGTCTCAGTTGACTTTCCTTCTCTTCATTGACTTTCCTTCTCTCTTCATTGAATTTCCTTCTCTCTTCATTGACTTTCCTTCTCTTCATTGTCTTTCCTTCTTCATTGACTCTCATTCTGTTCCTTTGACTTCTCATTGACTAAGCTTCTCTCTTCATTGACTTTCCTTCTCTTCATTGACTTTGCTTCTCTCTTCATTGACTTTGCTTCTCTCCTGGCTGACTTTACAAAGGTCTTGGCTGGCTTTCCTGCTCTTTTTATTGACACCATGTCTCTCTATTGACCTACCTTCTCATCCTATTGATTTTCCTTCACTCTCAGTTGACTTTGCTTCTCCTCAGCTGACTTTCCTTCATCTCAATTGACTTTACAGAGGTCTTGTGTGACTTTTCTTTTATCTCAATTTACTTACCTTCTCTTTTATAGAATCTATGATCCTATTATTCTTTTGCTTGACTTCCTTCTCTCTTGACTGACTTTCCTTTTCTCTCAGCTGACTTTGCTTCCCTTCAGTTGACTTTACAAAGGTTTTGACTGGCTTCCCTTTACTCTCTATTAATTTTCCTTTCCTCTCTATTGACTTACTTTCTCTCTCTGTTGACTTTCCTTCTCTCTCCAATGACCTTGCTTCTCCTTAATTGACTTTACAAAGGTCTTGGCTGAGTTTCTTTTACTCTCTATTGACTTTCCTTCTCTCTCCACTGACTTTGCTTCTCAATTGTCTTTACAAAGGTCTTGGTTGGCTTTCCTTTACTTTCTATTGACTTTCCTTCTCTCTCAATTGACTTATCTTCTCTTTTGCTTGACTTCCTTCTGTCTCAATTGACTTCCCTTCTGTCTTGACTGATTTTTTCTCTCTTGATAGACAGCTTCACTTCTGTCTGACTTTACTTCACTCTCAATTAACTTTTCTTCATCTTTACAAAGGTCTTGGCTGACTTTCCTTCTCTCTCAATTGATTTTCCTTTACTCTCAATAGACTTTCCTTCTCTCTTGATTGACTTTCTGTCTCTCTTGCCTGATTTCTCTCTCAATTACCTTTCCTTCTCTCTTGCTTTTGCTTAGCCTCGCTTTTGATTGACTTCCCTTTTCCAGAGAAGACAGGAAACTGTCAGGGCCAGCTGATCACCTCCCAACAAAGGATTTCCCCCAGGCAGTAAGCAGCCAAGCCTTGAAGCTGCAAGGCTTTTCAGTGCTAATCAAGAGGATCAATTGCAACATTCACACTTGCCTCAAACAGGCAAGAGTTCTTTCTCCCATTCTGGACATTATTCCACAGATATATAAACACCTCACTTGCCTAGTTTCCAACAGACCTCACAACGTCTGAGGATGTCTGCCATAGATGTGGGTGAAAAGTCAGGAGAGAATGCTTCTAGAACATGGCCCGACAGCCCAGAAAACTCACAGCAACCTATGTAGTAAACTGTTCCTGCCAAAAGGCATCTGCTTTCATTGAAGTCCAAAAGCATACTGGGATTTTGAGTCTGGACATGCTCAGTACAGTCACATGTCAGTAGCCCCTCCCACACCAAAGAGGTACAGTCAAAATGGCAAATCAATATATACATACAACATAGGTTAGCAAATATATATATATTAACAAACAAATAGTGAAGGCTTGGAAGGTTGCTATTTGCAAAACAACGAAACGCATGACAGACAGATGATGAGAGCAGCACGTCAATGGTTGAGTACTTGAAGGTGTATGGAAGAGGTGTAGGAAGTGATGTGCTGTTTTGGGAGATCCCGAGACGGGGGCGGGCCCATGTAGGAGTGCAAGGCCTCTTGGGAAAGGGGAGGAAAGGGCCTGCTTGCTGTGTCACATACATGGCCTCCCTCTCCTCATGATGTCACAATGGGAGGCAGCAGAGCAGAGCCATGCCACGTGGGGAGGGGAGCTCCCTGCAGTTCAACCATGACCGGCCCCAGTCACCTTCCTCGGCGAAACCATCCTCGGGACCCCTGACCCGCACCTTGGTGGTCCTAACTGGCGAGAAGGTGGGCAAAACACCCCCTCATTGAGCCTTCCCCTTGTCCCCTTCCTTTCGTTTCCTCCCTCACTCCCATGACTTTGGTGTTTGTTTACATCTCACTTTCGTCTTTTGAAACGAGAGCGGATGGACTTGAGCACCCCTTTGTTTGTTTCCTCCTCCCTCTCAGGCCAATGGACAGGCGCTGCCCAGCCAAGACATGGCGGACGTCGAGGAGGCAGCGGACCGGCGGAACGAAGAGGAGACGCAGGTAAGGCCTCTAGCCAGTCACCCATCCATCTGTCCTCCTTCCACCATCTGTCTGTCCGTCCATCCATCTATCTATCTATTGTAGACTCATAGAGTTGTAAAAGACCCCAAGGGGCATCCAGTTGAATCCTTTAGAAAGAAAGATGACAAGTAGATCGAAAGATAAGAGTCCTAAAGTTGGAAGACACCCCAAGGGACATCCGGTTCAGCAAGAAAAAAAGATGATAGATAGATTAATAGAAGATAGATAGATTTTCTATTGATTGAAGGAGACCTCAAGGGATGTCCTGTTAAGGTAGAAAGAAAGAAAGAAAAAGATGATGGATGGGTAGATAAAGTTGGAAGGATGCATAAGAGAGATGATGGATGGATGGACGAATGGATGGGTGGATGGATAGATAGGAGAGGCATACAGATAGACAAATGGACAGATGGATGGGTGGATGGATAGATAGGAGAGACAGATGAATGGATGGATGGATAGATAGATGAGTGGATAGACAGATAGACAGACGAATGGATGGGTGGGTCGATAGAAGAGACAGATAGACGAATGGATGGATGGATAGATGAATAGATGGATAGGAGAGATAGACAAATGAATGGATGGATGCATAGATAGGCAGATGGATGGATGGATGGATGGATTAATAGGTGGATAGGATAGATGGATGGATAGATGGATGGATAGATGGATGGATGGGTGGATGGATGGATAGATAGTAGAGACAGATGAATGGACGGATGGATAGATAGATGAATGAATGGATAGACAGACAGACAAACGAATGGATGGGTGGATAGATAGGAGAGACAGACGAATGGATGGATAGATAGGTAGGTAGATAGATAGATGGAGAGACTAATGGATGGATAGATAGATGAATGAATAGATGGATGGATGGATGGATAGGAGAGATAGATAAGACAAATGAATGGATGGATGCATAGATAGGCAGATGGAGAGAGGGAGGGATAGATAGATAGACGAATGGATGGGTGAATGGGTAGATAGGAGAGACAAACAGATGAATGGACGGATGAATAGATAGACGAGTGAATAGATGGATGGATAGGCGAGATAGACAAACGGATGGATGGATAGATAGGCAGATAGATGGGTGGGTGGATAGATAAATAAAAAGATGAATTGATAAATAGAAGAATGGATGGATAGATGGGAAAGATAGATAGATGAATGGATGGATGATAGAGAGATAGATGGACAGACAAATGGATGGATAGATAAATAAATAGATAGATATGGATAGAGATGGATGCAGGGATAGATAGATAGACAGATAGGAGAGAGAGAGAGATGAATGGAATCCTAGAGTTGGAAGAGACCCCAAGGACCACCCAGTCAGACTGCCTTTTGCCCATCCAGGAAGGCACAACCAAACCTTCTTGGCCGATGGCCAAATTCCACCCTCTGCTTCGAACCACTCAAAGGAGGAGAATGGGCAGCACTCTCTTTTTGCCTCTTCCCCTTTGCAGTCCATCAACTCGGAGGACAACCTGGTCCCCGGTCGGAGGGCCTCCCTCTCGGACCTGACCAGCCTCGGGGACATCGGCGGCCTCTCCGTCCGGCAGCTGAAGGAGATCCTGGCCCGCAACTTCGTCAACTACAAGGGCTGCTGCGAAAAGTGGGAGCTGATGGAAAGGGTCACCCGCCTCTACAAGGAGAAGGACCTCCAGCAGCTCGGTGAGGCCTTGATGGGGGGAGGAGAGCCCTATATATTAGGACCTACAACTCCTATAAATCATGGTGAATTCTCCCCAAACCTCTCTAGTGCAAATTCCACACCAGTGGAGAGAGTGAGAAACAATGGGATGTCCATAGTGGACCAAACACATAAAATCTAGGGTGGAATTGTCCCAGTATGAAAGCCTTCACTTGGGTGGTGGGCAGAATGGTGTTGATGGAGGACATTGGCAGGGCTCTTGGACATGTTTACAGCGGTCACTATAACCTGCAATGCCATTGGAAGGAGGGCCTTTGGTATCCCCTGCGTGGTGTGAGCTATAGCTGTTTGTGGAGGAGGACCTTGTCTGTTTAAGTGGACACCCCAGCTACACACACACTTTTATTATGTGTAGATTATATAAAATAATAATATGAGCAAATCTCAATCTTTCTTGAATTTTTCTCTTCCATCCACCTAGTCAATTTGTCCATTTTAGGCTTGTTGTTGTGTCCTCCTAGTCCAGTGTTTCTCAACCTGGGGGTCGGGACCCCTGGAGGGGTCGCGAAGGGGTGTCAGAGGGGTCGCCAAAGACCATCAGAAAACACAGTATTTTCTATTGGTCATGGGGGTCTCTGTGTGGGATTTTTGGCCCAATTCTATCATTGTTGGGGTTCAGAACACTCCTTGATTGTAGGTGAACTATAAATCCCAGCAAGTACAGTTCCCAAATCTCAAGTTCTATTTTCCCAAAACCCCACGAGTGTTCACATTTGACCATATTGAGTATTCATGCCAAGTTTGGTCCAGATCCATCATTGCTGGAGTCTAGAGTGCTCTCTGGATATAGGCGAACTTCAACTTCCAAACTCAAGGTCAATGCCCACCAAACCCTTCCAGTATTTTCTGTTGGTCATGGGAGTTCTGTGTGCAAACTTTGGTTCAAATTTATTGTTGGTGGGGTTCAGAATGCTCTTTGTTTACAGGTTAACTATAAATCCCAGCAACTACAACTCACAAATGGCAAAATCAATCTCCCCGCCAACATCACCAGTATTCAAATTTGGGCATGCCGGGTATTTGTGCCAAATTTGCTGCAGTGAAATAAAATACATCCTGTAGATCATTATTTATATGGCGATTCATAATGTTAGGGTTATGGTTGGGGGTCACCACAACATGAGGAACTGTATTAAGGGGTCGCGGCATTAGGAAGGTTGAGAACCACTGCCCTAGTCAATTCATATCATCATCATCATCATCATCATCATCATCATCATCATCATTATATAATATGGGTATATCTTAATCTTTCTTGCAGTTGGACACATCATTTGCCTCCATCCACTTAATCTATTATTATTATTATTATTATTATTATTATTATTATTATTATTATTATTACATAATATGACCATATCTCAATCTCTCTTGTACTTGGACACATCTTGATCTTCCATCTGCCTAGTCAATTCGTCTAGCAAATCCCAATCTCTTGAAGTTGGGCAAACGTTTCTCCTCCTTCTGCCTCATCAATTTGTCAATAATAAAAACAACAACAAATCTTCCTCTGCTGTTGTCTATGCATTCAATCCTCTTCCTCCTCTTCCACACCTAACCACGCTTTGTTTTCTTCTGTTTCCCTTTCAGGTTCCGACACGAACGACCCGACTGGTAAGCCACAAATCCTCCTGGTTTGGGGACGGGTGCAAGGGCCCCTTCTTTGGCCCCGTCTGCTCCTCTTCTCCTTCTCTTGCAGTCCCGCCGCCCAGCGCTACCTCACAGCCGCCATCTTTGGAGGAGAACCTCTGCAAGATCTGCATGGACTCGGCCATCGACTGCGTCCTCCTGGAGTGCGGCCACATGGTCACCTGCACCAAGTGCGGGAAGCGCATGAACGAGTGCCCCATCTGCCGCCAGTATGTCATCCGGGCCGTCCACGTCTTCCGGACTTAGCGGGAAGGGAGCCATCTTATCGGCCATCTTGGCCCAGGAAATGCCTGCGGACCGAGCCTCAGGAGCCCTCGGGTGGGGCGAGAGGCGCCTGTCGACTCGGTCGGGGGCGTGTTACGGGCCCCGCCTTACTTACCACAGTGCCTACAGAGCTCAAAATGCCTCCATATTGGAACGGCAGGGACCGAAGGACCCCCTCGGGGGTATTTCCCCCTTCCCCTCAAACGCCGAGAGACGCTCGGCGAATAAAACAAAAGTGGTCTTAAAGAGGAGCAGAGATCCGCTGCTATCCCTTGCCCGGCTTTCCCCTCCGAAAAACTTCGTTTCTGGATGCCGTTTCTTCTCTCCGTTGCCTTCTTTCGATTCTAAGAATCTTGTTTCTTCTCTCCGTTGCCTTTCTCCAATTCTAAGATGGTCATTTCTGGAAGTCATTTCTTCCTTCTGTTGCTTTTCTCTGATGCTAAGAAGCTCATTTCTGGAACTCATTTCATCTCTCTTGTTGCCTTTCTCTGATTCTAAGAAGCTCATTTCTGGAACTCGTGTCTTCTCTTCTTTGCCTTTCTTCGATTCTCGTTTCATCTCTCCGTTGCCTTTCTTAGCTTCTAAGAAGCTCGTTTCTGCAACTTGTTTCTTCTCTCCATTGCCTTTAGATTCTGAGAACTCGTTTCTTCTCTCCATTGGCTTTCTCTGATTCTGAGATACTTGTTTCTTCTCTCTGTTGCCTTTCTCCAATGCTGAGATGGTCGTTTCTTCTCTCCGTTGCCTTATTTTAATTCTAAGAAGCTCGTTTCTTCTCTCCGTTGCTTTTCTTCGATTCTAAGAAGCTCGTTTCTTCTCTCTGTCACCTTTCTCCAATTCTGAGAAGCTCGTTCCTTCTCTCTGTTGCCTTTCTCCGGTTCTGAGAAGCTCGTTTCTTCTCTCCATTGCCTTTCTCCGGTTCTGAGAAGCTCGTTTCTTCTCTCCGTTGCCTTTCTCTGATTCTGAGAAGCTCGTTTCTTCTCTCCATTTCCTTTCTCCGATTCTAAGAAGCTCGTTTCTTCTCTCAATTTCCTTTCTCCAATTCTAAGAAGCTCGTTTCTTCTCTCCGTTGCCTTTCTCCGGTTCTGAGAAGCTCGTTTCTTCTCTCCGTTGCCTTTCTCCAATTCTGAGAAGCTTGTTTCTTTCCGCTTCCTTTCTCCAATTCTAAGAAGCTAGTTTCTTCTCTCTGCTTCCTTTCTCCGATTCTGAGAAGCTTGTTTCTTCTCTCCGTTGCCTTTCTCTGATTCTGGGAAGCTCATTTCTTCTCTCCGTTGCCTTTCTCTGATTCCAAGATGCCTATATATAAATATTCTCTAAAAAGCCTTAGAAATATAGGTTGCTTACCTGTAACCGTAGTTTCCCGAGTGGTCACCTGTGAATTCGCACATCCCCGCCCATCCTCCCCGCTGTTGTCATGCCTCGGTTTTTCTGGCTGCTTTCGCGGTGGAAAAACTGAGGTGGTGGCTCCGCCCACTGGCTACTTAAACTCACAAGGGGAGAGTGGGCGGGGCTAACCACCAGCAAAATTTTCAAATCTTTCTAGAAGGTTCTGAAGCTGTCAGCACAGGCTCAGAAACTATCATATGTGCAATTCATAGGGACCATGATGGGAAATTGGAGGTGTATCTGAAGCAGTTTTGATGCTGTTGTTAGGACTAAAAGGGGGGTGCAGCTTACGATCAATGGGGGGTGCAGCTTACGATACACCCTATTTGTTCGGTTCTGCGATACACCCGAATTTCAGTCTCGTCAACCGAAATGCAACGCATAAGATACGATTCTCAAGACACACTTCATTTTTAGAGATATTTATATGGAGCAAAAAAAGCTTCTTCTGTCCATTTTTAGCCTGTCTTGTGTGCTAAAAAGGCACCTTCTTCTTTTGATGTTTGGATCGAATCTCCTTACATTTACCTTGCAGGAAAAAAGGGTGAAGCTCTGGAACGGGAACGGCTTTGTCCCTTTGTGAACAGAGATACTATTATTATTTCAGGGCTAGCAATGGTTGCCTCGGAAGGGATAATTGCCTTTCAAGATACCAGTCTCTCCTACGATTTCTCAGAACAAAACAAGGTCCCCTTGCCTTAGTGGGCCAAGCTTTGGCATCTGGAATTTGTTCCTTTGCCTGAAGGAAGGTGTTTGGTCACCTCATAGATACGTAAAGATATATAATGCTAAATTCCTCGGAGAATCGTTTGTTTTGAGCCTCGAACCGATTCCGGTGGACTTTGGACAGTTTACGAGGAGCTGGTTCATTTTTATAGCTTCATGGATTTGACTTGCAAAGCTGTTGTAATGTTTACATATTTGTGCTCCCCAAAGGCCTATTTGTGGCACTAAAGCCTTAAGGGACCCTTCCTTCTGCCTCTCCTTCCTTCCTTCCTTCCTTCCTTTTTCCTTCCGACTTTCTTCTGTCTCTCTTCCTTCTTCCCCTCCTTCCTTCTTCTTCTCTTCCTTTCTTCTACCTGAGTTCTTCAAAGCTGAGGTCTGCTTGAATTGAAAAACTGCCCATTCTGCTTTCTCTTCCTTCACCATTTATTAAAAAATGATAGACTAAACTGAAAATTTCACCCATTCTTAGTGTGGATTAATTCCCAATTCTGTACTTTTCTCTACTTCATCCATTATTCACTTCTTATGTATCTATTGCCTTCTCCAATCCATACTTCACATAAATAATTCATCTCTTCCTTCTTCCCTCTCTCTCCTACCTTCACTATTATATATCACATTCATTCTTAATTTTATCATATGTCTCTCTCATTACTTCGTCTCTACTCTTCTTTCAAATACATCCATCTTCCTTCATAACTTCTCTATCTTTCCTTCTTAATCATTCTTCTTCCCGCTTTCTACTTCCTCCCTTCTTATTCTTTGTCTCTCTACTTCCTTAAGATCTCCATTATTACTTTGCGTTTCTATACTTTTTTTTTTCTATCTATCTATCTATCTCCTTCATTTCCTTCCATCCATCTCTCTCTTCCTCCATCCATCCATCCATCTCTCTTTCCTCCCTTCTCTCTCCTTCCTTCCATCTCCTCTGTCCTTCCTTCCATCTCTCGCCTTCCGTTCCCTCCCTCCTCCTTTCTTCCGTCTTTCTCCTTCCTTCGCAGCTGCACTCCATAGCCTGCTTTATCAAAATCCTTGTTGTTTCCGTAGTGGCCTTAACCTGCCTTAAAAACCTAATGGATGACTCGGGGAGCCCCTTTGTAAAGGATGCCTTAAAAATAGAGCGATTTTGGCCATATCTGAAAGCCCTTGACCCAAGAAAAGTCTTCCGAGCCATCGACGCACAACGTATGGCATGGACATCCCATGAGTCTCCAAGATGGCTGGCCAACGGGGTCCAGAATGAGAAGGAAACCAATTGTCCTCATATTTTAGGTTACTGTTAATAGAACGTATTTCATTGCATAATAGTCGCACCCTTATTTTTGAGGTGCCAATTTTTTTATTTTGTTTTCCTCTCATAATAGTCTCACCCTTATTTTGGGGGTGCCAAAATTGTATTTTTTATCACATAATAGTCGCACCCTCATTTGAGACTGATTCTCCTTTCTATACCAGCAGTGTAAAAACTACAAAATGGAGATCTCTGGAGCTCCAATCTTCTTTCTTTCCTCTGAAACAAAACAGTTCAACCTAAAATGGAGGTCTCTGGAATCTTCCCTCAATTCCAGAGTTTTGTTTACTGCCTTAACACCTGAGAAGGAGGAGAAAATATGCCATATTTTATAGCACAATAATCACACTTCTTTTTTGCATCAACTATTATGTGAGGAAAAAAGTTCTGCTTTTGATTCTCTGGTTTATGTTTGTTTTAGAAAAATAGAATGCCTTACTTCCAGGATCCAACCTCCAATGAACAGCTCGGTATCTGTTTGTTTAACTTCAGAGCCATCTGGGGCCAATTCTTCTTTCTTTCTCCAAAGACAAGGCAATTTAAAAGCTATATTTCAGGTTTTGTAAACTGCCTTAAGGCCTCAAAGGTAAAAGAGAAGACTAGAGTTTCAGAGACCTCCATGTTGTTGTTTTTAAACCGTCTTGCCTTTGGAGAAGGAAGGAGGGAGGAGAGAAAAGTGGAGCTCCAAAAACCTCCACTTTAGTTTGTAAATTGCCTTCAGAGAAAGAAGGAAGGGAGAATCAGCTCTGAATGGCTCTGCGACTATTGTGCAAGGAACACAAAAATACTAATTTTGGTACAAAAATAGTGGTGCGACTATTATGCAGTGAAATGCATGTGTGTATGTATGTGTACATATTGCACCTACTTGGCCTTTTATGGACACAACACTCTGCTTTGGAGCTATTCTGAACCAAAGAAGAACACGTCGCCCTGATCCGAGAGAGGTGTTGAGGGCCCTTTGGCGATCGAATAGGGCCGTCTAGTCCGTGCTTTGAAGCATTTCGTCAAAGGGAAAACAACAAAGTTCCTTCCGCTTCCCTTCCTCTTGCTTTTGGGACCCCGAAAGGCAGGAAATCCTCTTAACTCAAGCTGTGAATTGAGGCTTTCAGTTCAAAACGTTTGCGTCTCATCCTCCGCAGCAAAGCGAAGGCCTGCAGTCAGACCCCGAACGTTTCTATTTGGGGTTTG
>NW_026844589.1:6831936-6949681 GCF_025583915.1 Anolis sagrei ordinatus | reverse complement strand
GTTCTTGTGTCAGGAAATGAAGTGAAATCCAAATTAGTCTCCAAGGCCTTTTGTGTTGGAAGATTGAATCTTTACAGGTGTGAGCAGCCACTCAAGGGTTCAGAGGGAAATAACCCAACAAACGAGGTGAAAGGAGTCTCTCCAATGGAAGCTTCCTCGCCTGACTCTGGCCAAAGCCTCAGATCTCCTCTGTTGGGCCTGTTTTTGTCCAGAACAGGGCACTTCCGGTCCCAAACCGGAAGTGAGGCCTACTTTGGTTTCTATCCGCCTTCCCTCGCGTACCTTGACGAGCGAACACAGCAAGCAGGCCCTCAAATGCCGCAGGTCCTTGGGCACCGTCTCCAACGCCATGACTGAGGGCGAAACAGAAGGAAGGGGAGAAAATAAACACGGGGGAAACACACACACACAGGGACAACAGCGTGCGTCACTTCCTGCTAGAAGCGAACACTGAGGCAACCTCTTTGCGCATGCGCAGCCTTCTCTGTCCTCGGAAGCCCCGCCCATCTGTGTACATAGTCTTCCCGCTCCTCCTTTTCGGGGGGCAGCTGCTGATTGGCTGCCGAGCCCACACAGGACGCGCATGCGCAGATGTGAAGCTCCTCTCGCCCTCACCGCTCTGAGGTCGCCACGCCCCCTTTCCTGCCAAGCCCCGCCCACCTCGCTTCCCGCCAAAAGTGAAGGCACTTTGAGTTTCCCTCACAGAAACTCATTCCAACCCTTCAGAGACTAAACAAAGCAGAAGAAAACTGTTCCTTTTTGGAAATACTAAGCAAAATACTGAAGGAAGGCCTCTTGCTCAGAGAAGTCCTGCCAGGAAGATTGGTTTTCATTGATTGTGTCAGAAGTGAGTTGAGAATAGGGTTGAAATGCATTTAAAAACAAAGAAAGTGTTACAAAAGGGAACTTGGCATGGTGTCCTTTGAGCAGAAGCTGTCCACTTGGAGTGCCACTGGTGGGGCTGTGAGGGGGTCCTCCATTGTGCATGTGGCAGGGCTCAGGCCGCACTGTAGTCTGTGGTTTGCTCCATTTTGTGGCCACATTTCTTAAGGTTTTGTGGCCCCATCTTGTGGTGCCAGAGCGCCTTCCAAGGGAGTCCTCTGGTTTCAGCCCCTAATCCTAACCCTAAACCTTACTGTACCTGACCCTAATTTTTCCCCTAACCCCAAACCCTAATTCTAACCCTAAACCTTTCCCTAGTACTAACCCTAAATCTTACAGTACCTTACCCTAAGCCTAACCCTAAACTTTTCCCTAATCTTAACCCTTACCCTAAACCTAACCCTAATCTTAACCCTAAATCTTTCCCTAATCCTAAACCTTACCATACTTTGTCCTGAACCTTTCCCTAATCTTAACCCTAAAATTTACCGTATCTTATCCTAAACCTTTCCCTAATCTTAACCCTAAGCCTAACCCTAAACCTTTCCCTAGTCCTAACCCTAAACCTTACCGTACCTTACCCTAAACCTTTCCCTAATCTTAACCCTAAACCTAACCCCAAACCTTTCCCTAGTACTAACCCTAAACCTTACCGTACTTTACCCTAATCCTAACCCCTAATCCTAACCCTAAACCTTTCCCTAATCTTAACCCTTACCGTAAGCCTAATCCTAACCCTAAATCTTTCCCTAATCCTAACCCTAAAATTTACCATACCTTATCCTAAACCTTTCCCTAATCTTAACCCTAAACCTTTCCATAGTCCTAACCCTAAACCTTACCGTACCTTACCCTAAACCTTTCCCTAATTTTAACCCTAAACCTTATCCTAAACCTTTCCCAAATCCTAGGCCTAACCCTAAACCTTTCCCTAATCTTAACCCTAAGCCTAACCCTAATCTTAACCCTAAATCTTTCCCTAATCCTAACCCTAAAATTTACCGTAACTTATCCTAAACCTTTCCCTAATCTTAAGCCTAACCCTAAACCTTTCCCTAGTACTAACCCTAAACCTTACCGTACCTTACCCTAAACCTTTCCCTAATCTTAACCCTAAGCATAACCCTAAACCTTTCCCTAATCTTAACCCTAAACCTAAACCTTTCCCTAATCTTAACCCTAAACCTAACCCTAAACCTTTCCCCAGTCCTAACCCTAAACCTTACCATACCTTACCCTAAGCCTAACCCCTAATCCTAACCCGAAACCTAAACCTTTCCCTAATCTTAACCCTAAACCTAAACCTTTCCCTAATCTTAACCCTAACCCTAAACCTTTCCTTAGTCCTAACCCTAAACTTTACCGTACCTTACCCTAAACCTTTCCCTAATCCTAAC
Source organism: Anolis sagrei ordinatus (assembly GCF_025583915.1). NCBI lineage: Eukaryota > Metazoa > Chordata > Lepidosauria > Squamata > Anolidae > Anolis > Anolis sagrei. The sequence goes on along the minus strand of NW_026844589.1, from coordinate 6,947,402 downwards.
CCTAAACTTTTCCCTAGTCCTAACCCTAAACTTTACCGTACCTTACCCTAAATCTTTCCCTAATCTGAACCCTTACCCTAAGCCTAACCCCAAACCCTAATCCTAACTCTAAACCTTTCCCTAATCTTAACCCTTACCCTAAACCTTACCCTAAGACTAACCCCAAACCCTAATCCTAACTGTAACCCTAAACCTAACCTTAACCCTAACCCTTACCATAAAACTTTCCGTAACTCTAATCCTAACCCTAAACCTTACCATACCTTACCCTAACCTTAAACTTTACCCAGGGTAAAAAGAGGGGCCAAGAAGACAGTGCCATTGTGTCTTCAGTGTCATCACTTGGGAGCCCCTCCCCCAGCACCACTGCTGCTCTGGGACCAGATATTGCATTTATTTTATTTATTGTATTGTATATTACTTGTAAGCTGTTCTGAGTCCCCTTCGGGGTGAGAAGGGCAGCATATAAATGTCATAAATAAATAAATAAATAAACCTTATTCTAACCCTAAACCTTACCCTAACCCTCCTCTCCATTCTATACTTCCACCAAATGCAACTACGAAGTATATTCCCGCCCTTAGTGTGATCCTTTCCCTTATTCACGACCGCTGTTGCGGAATGTGCGTATCGCTCGGTGCTTCCGGACCCAGTTATACTGCTGAACGGCTCTCACAGTCAGGAAGTTCTTCCTAATGTTCAGGTAGAATCTCCTTTCTTGTACTTTAAAGCTATTGTTCCGTGTTCTAGTCCAGGGCAGCAGGAAACAAGCTTGCTCCCTCCTCCCTATAACATCCCCTCACATATTTATATATGGCCATCATGTCTCCTCTCAACCTTCTCTTCTGAAAGCTAAACATGTCCAGCTCTTTAGGCCGCTCCTCAGATGCCGTCACTGTATCTGGTTGTGATCCCCAGGTTGTGCCAGTCATCTTTAGTGCGATATTGATTCTAGCACCCACTTTTTGCTTGAGGAAGATAAAAGACACATGAAGAGATGATAACTATTGAAAGCTATCCTATGGGAATGGGCTAACAGTAAATCATTTTAGCAAAGAATATAGAGAGATAGAGACGTATATTTATATTGTTAGGTATGCATTTTCTTTCTGGTTCTTCCTTTCCTTGGTTTCCTTCATACATTTCTCCCTCTCTTTCGTTTTTCTTCCCTTCTTTTTCTCTTTCTTTCCTTCCTTCCGTTGCTTCATACCCTCCAGCCTCGCGTGCTCTTCCTCGCCCGCACATGCGCACCAAGCAGCTATGTGCTGAGCACGCCTGCTCTTCCCTCCCCTGCTTGGAGTCTCAGAAACAGAACTCCCCTTGGCTGAGAGGCCAGCCAATCACAACGGAGGAGGGCTTTTGGTGGGAGGATTTGCCGTCTGTTTCCAAAAAGGAAGAGAAGAACAGGTGGAGAGATCTTCAGCCTTCTCTGCCAAAGGAGTTCCTAAGACTATCAGAAATATGTTTTCGGATGGTCTGTGGCGACTCCTCTGAAACCCCCTCATAACCCCCCAGGGGTCCTGACTCCCACTGTCCTAACTAAACACTCAATGGGCAAAAAATCTGGCAAGAGCATTGGACTTTATTTTCTGTTATACCCTTTTATCGTGTGCATTTCTTTGCAAAGTTTTGTCTAATTTTGTGGGAGGTTTTTTTATTCTTAAAGGTAACACTATCTGTTTTAAAGTCATTGTATACTATTTTTGAACCACAGCTTCCTTTCTTGTTGCCTTCAGGTTCTTCAGGAGTAAAAACAAGCAGAGTTTGCTGCAAAACAGGTACAAACAAAACCAACACAAATAGCGCTATGTAACACATTTTTTGTTCCTGGGTTATAAATGTCATTTCCTAATTGGTTCTATCATAAAATCATGGAAAAGGTTGATTAAACTGCCAAAACATTGTGAGAGGGACATCCTGCAGCATATTTTGCTATAGTGTTTCAGTGAACATCTCATTACAGAATCCTAACCAATTCAATGTAATTTGTGGCAGCCACACAAACAAAGTTTCTGGAGTCGAACAACTACAGGGGTTATCCAAAAAGTAAGGTTATAAGGCACATAGCTCTCATGGGGAATTTTCATGGAGGAAATTGGTCTCACTGCCGTGTAGCGGGAAGCCAGAGAAATGGAACGAGCAGTGCCAGTCGTCAGATGCTCATCAACTGGCAATGTGGTGAAGGTTAAAGATGAGCGTCCTCATTCCGTTTCCCTCCAAGTGTGAAGTTCACGAGGGATATCCAGAAAGTAAGGTTACAAGGCGCGTAGGTCTCATGGGGAATTTCCTCAGGGGAAATAGGTATAATTGCCAAGCCAGAGGAAGCAGACGAGCAGTGCCAGTTGTCAGTAGCTCATCAACTGGCATTGTGGTGAAGGCTAGAGATGAACGTCCGCATTTTGTTTCCTCCAAGTGCGAAGTTCACACTGTATGAGGGATATCTGGAAAGTAAGGTTACAAGGCATGTAGCTCTCACGGGGAATTTTTGCAGGGGAAGTTGGCATCACTGCCGTGTACCGGGAAGCCAGTGGAAGCAAACAAGCAGTGCCAGTCGTCAGTAGCTCATCAACTGACGTTGTGTGGAAGGTTAGAGATTAGTGTCCTCATTCCTTTTCCCTCCAAGTTCGAAGTTTGCGCTGTCATAAGCTATCTAAATGCTAAGGGCATGAACGCCACTGTGATTCATCGTCAAATCGTTTCAGTTTATGGAGAGGACGTAATGTCAAGACAGCATGTGGCAAAACGGGCATGGAATATATTGTGAGACCATGAAGAAACTTCGCAGAGCCATCCGAAACAAATGTCATGGGATGCTGATGGCAAGAGTATGTCTCCTTCATGATAATGTGCGTCTGCACACCCCTCATGCAACATTGGGTTGGGATGTTTTAAGCCACCCCTCTCACAGCCCCCCATCTCACACCCATCTGTTCACTAAATTGAAGGAACACCTGGGTGGAAAACACTTTTCTTCCAACAATGAGGTGAAAATCGAAGTGACAATCTGGTTGAAATAGGTGGAGGGAAGCTTCTACGTCACGAGCATCAAAAAACTCGTCTCACGGATGACAAAATGTATTGAACTGTATGGTGATTATGTGGAAAAATAATGTAATGCCTATGCTACAATCCATGTAAGTTTTATTAAAATATATTCATTCTTTGTGTTTTAAAAAATCTTGTAACCTTACTCTCAGGATAACCCTTGTACTTTCAAAACAAGGACCGTACAGGGTTGTTGTAAGTTTATTGGGCTGTATGACCATCTTCCCGAAGCACTCTCTCCTGATGTTTTGCCTGCATCTATGGCAGGCATCCTCAGAGGTTGAGAGATCTGTTGGAAACTAGGCAAGTAGGGTTTATATACCTGTGGAATAATGTCCTGGGTGAGAGAAAGAACTCTTGTCTGTTGGAGGCAAGTGTGAATTTTGCAACTGGCTACCTTGATTAGCACTGCAAAGCCTTGCAGCTTCAAGGCCTGGTTGATTCTTGCCTGGGGGGATCCTTTGTTGGGATGTGTGAACTGGTCCAGATTGAGGACCAACACCGCATACCGTAATTAAACAGGAAACGACACTTTCAAACCAGGAACATTTTTTTCAAATTTGTTACATAGTGTAATTAAACACTGTTTAAACAAGTATATATGTTAAATAATGCATTTCTGGCCAATGAAGAAGAGGCAATCTCTCAAATATGGGCACCCAATGTCTTTATACTGGGAAAAAAATATAACAGGCACTGAACAGCTTTACATGTGGATAAATATATTAGCAAAATAAATAGGTTTGAGCATGTCCCCACACAGTCAAACAATCTCTATCTCTTTGACATAAATACATCATTTTTTTTGCAAACGTATATACACAAACGTTGGGTTTTTTTCCCTTTTCCCCCCTGGTATGGTTTACAAAAGTACCCAAGTGCCCGCGAAGTCGACTCAGGAAATTTAATTAAAAAGTACAAAAATAAATTCCTTGTTCACATTTCAAAGGGTCTGAGGTTGCCAGGAAGAAGAGAGCGAATGGCAATTGGAAGGGAAGAAAGGGGAGTTTCTTTTTCTGGACACGTCCACGTTTGAACCCTTTTGCTTACTTGTGTTGGAATACATTTCCGCTGAAGGCAAGGAATGTCCATCATCCTTTCCCTGTAAATCCCATAGTTCTGTATACTTTTGTGTTTTGATCGCAGCTGGAACAGAAATGAAGCCCGGTTGGTGCTATTTCCCGAAGGAAAGTAAAAAGTAAACGGTTCCTTCGCATTCACAGCACAGACACGTAGGGAAAAGTAGGGTGAGAAATGCCAGTGTTTTGATTCTTTTACAGGTGCCGCAAAAGGTGTGCCGGTCAAAAGGTAAATGTGTTCCCTTTTATGAATTGTTCTGGCCAGTTGACTGACAAAGCCTCCGCCAAAGCAACTTCCAATCCCAAAATTGATCAGGATGAGGGTTTTATACCAAAATGAGCCATAGATCGATAACTCCGAAGTAGGAGAGGTCTGCCTGCTCCCAGATTCCAAAACACATTGTACGAATACAGTGTTCCCTCACTTATTGCAGGGGTTACGTTCCAGGACCACCTGCGATAAGTAAAAAACCGTGAAGTAGGGACACCCCCTCACATTCCCTCCCCACCCTCTTTACCTTCCTCTTCCTCCTTGTTGCCGCCTGGGCCTCTTGCTGCTGCTTGGGCCCTACCATTGAGGAGACAGCGGAGGTGGGAGGAAGAGGAGGAAGAGGAAGATAAAGAGGGCGAGGAGGGAAGAAGAGCACTGGTGGCAGCGAGGAAGAGGAAGGTAAATAGGATGAGGGGGTGGCTCTACTTCCCTCCTCACCCTATTTACCTACCTCTTCCTCACCGCCGCGAGGGCCTCTTGCTGCCAAGCGATGAGGAAGAGGAAGGTAAAGAGGCCGGGGAGGGAAGAGGAGCCGCTCCCTCACCCTCTACCTTCCTCTTCCTCGCTACCGCCTGGGCCTCTTGCTGCAGAGGTGGCGTGGGGCCCAAGCGGTAGCAAGAGGCCCAGGTGGCAACAAGGAGGAGGAAGAGGAAGGTAAAGAGGGTGAGGGCCGGCTCTTATTCCCTCCTTGCTACAGTTTTCCCTCGCTATGTAAAATACACACACACACACACACAAGGGTTGAATGAAAAGTAATGCCTCCACCTTCGTAACTCAACAGTTGACAGTACTGGTATGTGGCAGGTACTGGCTTGTTCAGTAGATGCTCCTCTAAAGTTCCATTTCAGTGGGGAGCCTTAGCATTAAATGGTTGTGTTGTTATAGTGTGAAGTATGGAACCCTGCGCAGACGGTCAGTCAATGCGACAAGCAACGTGCAGTCATTGAATTYTTGACAGCAGATGTTCCCACCTCAACATCTTTAAACTTACTCGCCCAATGACGCACAGTACTCACATCAACACAATCACCATAAACAGCTTGCATTCTCTGATGAACCACCTTTGGGATGACACCTTCTGCTGTCAAGAATTCAATGACTGCACGTAGCTTAAGTTGCATTGACCAACCGTCTGTGCAGGATTCCATACTTTGCACAACCGTTCAATGCTAAGACTTCCGGCCAAAATGGAACTGCAGAGGAGAATCTACTGAACAAGCCAGTACCTGCCACATACCAGTGCTGCTATCTGTCGAAGGCTTACAAAGGTGGAGGCATTATTTTTTATTCAGTCCTTATATATGTGTGTGTGTATATATCGCAAAACAACAAGTCTGTGGTAAATGAACCATGAAGTAGAGAGGGAACACTACAGCTGAAAGAACAAAAAGGTTGGGAACCACTGATCTAAAAGAACCTACTAGCTTATTGTGACTGTGAGGGTTAGGAGTTGAGATACAGTCCCATTGGGCTTTGCTTCATTTTTCAAGGGGGTTTAGGGGAGAGACATAGCTACATGTAACCAGGATTGTAAAAAAAAAAAATCCCAAGAATCCGGTTAGTTGCACCGCAAGCAAAGAGATTGGGCTAGTTGCCCTGGCAAGAGTTGAACATGATCCCAAAGGCCTGGGATCCTTCCATTACATCTCCCCCACCCGCCCAGGAGCAAGGGGAAAGGTGAGTTTGGGGGAAATGATGTATGCGACTGCGTGAACTTCTCCCCTTCTTGTTTGCTCTTAAACTATTAGCAAGGACAACTTTCCAAGGCAGTTGGGTCCAAGGTGGCTCTTATGGAGGTGAGGTGTGGTGGGATGGAACCAATGATATTGTGGAAATGTAAACATCCAGGGATCTAAGGCACTTGGACAAGCATTTCCATGCTCGTAGGGAACCGCTATAGCAAAGATGGAAAGAGCACCTTGGGGTACAGTGGGAGATTATTTCCTGTCCTAGAAATGTGAGTGATTCCCCTCCTCTCATTTAAAAAAGGAACGACACAGTACCCTCCATCCCAGGCATGTAAGATGGCCACGTGCAAGATGGGCAGATTATGTTTGGCACGGGTGTGATGGCTTTGGCGGGCAAAGGAGCTGTTCAAGTAGCCGTGAAGTTGGAAAACACACTGTTTGGATAGGAATCCAAGGCTGGGTTGAGGGCTTGCGATAAAGTCCACACTCCCTAGCTTTCTGAACTGTTAAAAGTTCTCTTCTGGCTATGCTCCGTCACAGCAGGCACATTCCACTTCCTGTCACACTGAATGCTCGTACACATCTGGGGTGGCCTCATTGGGTCCTGTAATCAAGAACAAATATTAAGTGATTAGTTGATAAAGTGCATTTTTGTTGTTGCGATGGTGGTGTTTTCAAGTCTTTTCTGTCTTATGGAAACTGTATGAGATTGGTTGCTTCCGAGGCTGAAAGAATGATATTTGCCCCAGGTTGAGCAGAGATTCATTTAAACTCTGTTCCCCAGAATTGTAGAATTGGCTCTCAAAATGCAATATTATTGATCACTAGCTGTACCCGCCACGCGTTGCTGTGGCCAATCTTCCCACTTTCTCTCCTTTCCTTCCTTCCTTCCTTCCTTCCTTCCTTCCTTCCTTCCTTCCTTCCTTCCTTCCTTCCTTCCTGTCTTTCCTTCTCTTCTTCCTTCCTTCTCTTCCTTCTCTCTTTGCTTCCTTCTCCCTTTCCTTCTTTCTTTCTTTCTTTCTTTCTTTCTTTCTTTCTTTCTTTCTTTCTTTCTTTCTTTCTTTCTTTCCCTCCCTTTTTCTTTTCTCTTTCTTTCTTTCTTTCTTTCTTTCTTTCTTTTTTCTCTCTCCTTTCCTCCCTCTTTCTTCCCTTTTTCTGTATTGTCATTTAGCTTTCCATCATTTAGCTTTTGGGGGCTTTTTAAGTCCCTCTACTGTAATTTGGAGGGGAGTTTGGGGGATTGGTGGGCATTTTGCGAGCCATAAAATTAGGGCCAAGGGACCAAATGTTTCCCAGTTCTACCTCAAATAATGAGTAATCTTACCCTGAAGATCTTGCTGTGATTGGTCATTGAGGTAAGCACTGGTATCCATCTCTGTACATTTCCCAGAAGTCATGGCCTCAGAGTCCAATAGCTCCAATCCGTCCCTTTCTGTCTGAAGCTCCATAACAGAGCATGGCAAAACCTGGGTGGAGGCCCTGGAACAATCCGCAGAGGCACTGCTCGCCAGGAGAGGTTGGACCTCTATTGAGCAGCAGTTGTTGGGACCAGAAGGACTGGGGGTATTAATATCTAGGGGTACATTGGAGTCTTGAGAGAAAGAAAGCTGGGAATTGTCGAGGGGGCATTTCCATCTCCTCCGACTGGGATGGATATGCAGGTAATGTTTCTGAGACGTCCACAACCCAACAGCTTCGGACTCTGTGCCAAAGTCAGACTGAGCTATGAAAGGGAACACTTGCTGTTCTTCAGTCAAAGATGCAGATGGTCCAGTTTGGAAGGCATCAGCTTCAAGCAGCTGGATCTTCTCTGACTTCTTTTGCACTTTGGACCGGGAATATTTGGCCTTGCGTTGGCTGGGTTCATGGCCTGATTTGCTGCTCCGACAGTCCGATGGCGGGCTCCGTCCATAATGGTGGTGCCTGTGATGGTGGTGGTGGTAGTGGACAACATGACTGCTGGCCAGCTGGGCTCTGCTCGCCATTGCAGAGTCTACTGAGCGCGGCCTTGGGTCCTTCCACGAAGGACTTGGCTCGGCTCTGTTTTGCGCTGCTGCCTTCTCTGAACCACAGAAGGCAAATGGATCATAATCGCTGCTCAGCGAACTACGGAAAGTGGAGCAGCTGCCATGGATGGCTGTCAAGCTAACGTCAGTGCAATTCAAGATGGAGTCGCTGGAGGAACCGTGGCAAGGCCCTGAACTGGAGTCGCTACCGGGCCCGTCAGGAAGGTAGCCACTCGGCTCTGTGAGATAACTCTCCCCTGAGCCGCTGCTGTGATGGTGGTGGTGGTGGTGATGGTAGTAATGATGTCTCCCTTGGCGGATTCCTCGATGGAGCGCCGTGGTACGATTCGCTTTGGCAGCAAGAGTTCCCCGGAGACCCTGGCGGCAAGCAGATGGGTGCGGAAGTAAGCAGGCTCTGCCGTTACGGGAGGCGAATGCCTGCTGCCGCTCGCACACCAAAGGCTCCTGTGACTGGGGGACCAATTGGCTTCGGGCAAGAGGAGGCTGGAGGCCACACCTGTAGGGCAAGTAATGCATAGTCCCTAAGTCCAGCTGGGAAAGTTCTGGAGAGTGGAAGAACGGGTGGCCCTGGGGAAGCGTGGAAGAGCAGTTTTCTGGAGGAAAGCGATACACGGCATGCCCCGGATGTTGCTGGAAGAAGCGAGGCCTCTGCCCGGCTCCTTGGCGATGCGGATCCTCCTGTGGATGCACCGGTAAAGCAATGGGCGCTTGGTCTAGGAGAGACAAAAAAGATGGAGTCAGCTTTGAGCATTACTGAATGTTCTCTCCACTGAAAATACATCTTTAACACTGTGGAGAGGGGAGAGCAGGCGTGCAGTAGCAAATTGCATTTATGAAGTAGCAACAAAAATAATTTTATGTCTGGGGGTCACCACAACACGAGGAACTGCATTAAGAGGTCGTGGCATGAGGAAGGTTGAGAACCACTGCTCTAGAGTCATATTGAAAGATCTTGAGGGAACATCTGTAGGTCCTCCAGGGCAATTCTGTGCAAAACTTCCAACAGAAGGACGTACAGGTTCATAGATAGAACCTTCTCTAGAAATTTGGAGCCCCTCCAAGTCTCCATGAAGGAACCTTATTAAGTGGTCACAGCATTAGGGAGGCTGAGAACTACTGCTCTAGAGTCATATTGAAGGACCTTGAGAGAATATCTGTAGGTCCTCCAGGGCAATTCTATGCAAAACATCCAACAGAAGGGCCTACAGGTTCATAGATAGAACCTTCTCTAGACTTTTGGAGACTCTCCAAGTCCCCATGAAGGAACTGTATTAAGGGATCGCGACATTAGGAAGATTGAGAACCACTGTTCTAGTCATACTGAAGGACCTTGAGAGAATATATTTAGGTTCTCCAGGGCAATTCTGTGCAAAACATCCAACAGAGGGACATACAGGTTCATAGATAGAACCTTCTCTAGAAATTTGGAGCCCCTCCAAGTCACCATGAAGGAATCTTATTAAGGGGTCACAGCATTAGGGAGGTTGAGAACTACTGCTCTAGAGTCATACTGAAGGACCTTGAGAGAATATCTGTAGGTCCTCCAGGGCAATTCTGTGCGAAACATCCAACAGAAGGACGTACAGGTTCATAGATAGAACCTTCTCTAGACATTTGGAGACCCTCCAAGTCCCCATGAAGGAACTGTATTAAAGGATCGCGGCATTAGGAAGATTGAGAACCATTGCTCTAGTCATACTGAAGGACCTTGAGAGAATATCTGTAGATCCCCCAGGGAAATTCTGTGCAAAACATCCAACAGAAGAACCTACAGGTTCATAGATAGAATCTTCTCTAGACATTTGGAGGCCCTCCAAGTTACCATGAAGTAACTGTATTAAGGGGTCGCAACATGAAGGTTGAGAACCACTGCTCTAGAGTCATACTGAAGGACCTTGAGAGAACATCTGTAGGTCTTCTGGGACAATTCTGAGCAAAACTTCCAACAGAAGGACCTACATTGGCATGACAATTCATAACAGTAACAAAATGAGTTATGAAGTAGCAACGAAAATAATGTTATGGTTGGGGGTCACCACAGCATGGGGATCTGTATTAAGAGGTTGCGGCATTAGGAAGGTTGAGAAACACTGGGTTAGAAGGTGTCTGGAGAAGAGTGGACAAAATGGCCAAAGGTCTGGAAACTATGAATGTTTTTGAGGAGCAGCTGAAGAAGCTGGGTATGCATAGCTTGGAGAAGCGAAGGGTGAGAGAGGACATCAGAGCCAGGTTTCAATATTTGGAAGCTTGTTTTCTGCTGCTCTAGAGACCACGACACAATGGAGTTATGGATTCAAATTCTATGAAAAGAGATTCCACCTAAATATGAAATAGATGGCCATCTCTCAAGGGTGCTTTCATTGTGTTTGTCTTGTATGGCAGAAGGGGGTTGGACTTGATGGCCCTTGGCCTATCCTCCAATTCTAGAATTCTGTGCTTCAGCCCATTGCCAGGGGAATGCCATCTCGGCCGATGCTTACCGACAATGTTGAACATGCATAGCGGACACGTTTGGTGCTCCTGTAGCCACGGATCCACACAGCACCGATGGAACTCATGGAAGCAGGTGATGATCCGAAGTTCCTGCAAAGAAAGACCCAGGTCAGGGAAGGAAAGAGCTCCTGGATACGCCTTTCCAACATTGCTTCTGACTCAGATTTCTTGACGGCAAGGCAGAAAGGAATCACCTTGTGCCTCCAGGAAAAAATGAATGTAAAACACCCCTCTGCTACAGAAGTGCAGATAAATGCACAAACGCTATGCAATTGTGTTCTTGTGAGTTTTCCGGGCTGTATGTCCATATTCCAAAAGCATCCTCTCCTGACGTTTTGCCCACATCTCTGGAAGGCATCCTCAGAAGCTATGAGGTCTGTTGGAAACTAGGCAAGTGAGGTTTATATATCTGTGGAATAATGTCCAGGGTAGGAGAAAGAATTATTGTCTATTGAAGGCAAGTGTGAATGTTGCCATTGGCCACCTTGATTAGCACTGCAGAGCCTTGCAGCTTCAGGGCCTGGCTGATTCCTGCCTGCACAGCATGGAGACATGACATAATAATAATAATAATAATAATAATAATAATAATAATAATAGAGTTTTGGAGCACAATACTCCTGACCTCATGATCGTGTTTAAAAACAAAGTATGGATCGTCGATGTTGCAATCCCAGGCAACAGCAGGATTGAAGAGAAACAACTGGAAAAGCTGAAATGATATGAGGATTTAAAGATCAAACTGCAAAGACTCTGGCACAAGCCAGTCAAGGTGATTGGCACACTGGATGCAGTGCCTAAAGATCTTGGCCTGCACTTAAAAACAATCAGCAATGACAAAATTACCATCTGTCAGCTGCAAAAGGCCACCCTACTCTGATCTGCACACATTATTCGCTGATAAATCACACAGTCCTAGACACTTGAAAAGTGTCCAACGTGTGACTGAATACAAAAGCCAGCATAGTGATCTTGTTTGCTGTGTATTAATCTTATTGTGCATCACATAATAATAACAACCACAATACTATTACAATAGAAATAATAATGCTGGCATTTAAAATGGGTCCCGACTGCATTTATTCTCCAGCGCAGATGCACCCAGAGAAGGTTATGGACCTTGGGAAACTATAACTCCCAGGACGAATGTCATCACATTACAGAATTGGTCAAACATCCAGATCATTACCAAAAATCCAATTCCCTACAATCTCCTGAAACGTTTGAAAAGAATGCTGTCTCTCCATACTTAAAGTATGCAAAGAATGCTCTATCCTACACTTGAACCCAACCGAATGTGATGGACTTACGTGATGTGGCTTACCAAATTTTAAGTGTAGCACTCAGTGGAATGTAGTAAATGTGATGAAGTGGTAAGTTTCTTTCTCCAAGCCATCGCCGTGTCTGCTCCTTAAATCAAGATCTCTAGCCACTTGTGTTGTGATGGAAGTGTTGCGTCTCTTTATGGGAACCCACAAGGGCTGGCCTACCTGTCCGCAAGTCATAAAGAACCCTCACGGAACTCACCTGTCCTTCGCTGAACTCTTCCAAGCAGATGGCGCAGACAGGGGTAGAACTGCAGGAGCTGGCCGTATCTCCATTGGGAGCCCCAGGACGACGACGGCGAGTCTGGTACCTCCGGGTGGCCAGTTGGTTGATGGCCTGGAGGGTCTCTTCTTGAACGTGGGCCTTCAGGAATGATAAGAACATTCAAGGATCGAATAGGAAACAACAGAAGAGCCTAAAGGTTGGGAAATCCACCCTCTGATCATTTCCCAGCCCAAAAGCACCAAGCGAAAGTCATTAAGAAAAACTGACCACTGGATAGCAGTCAACGTTTGTCTACGATGCTAGGAAGGACTCCAGAACCCATCTTTCACAACTCTAATATAAGCAGGGTTTTTGAGAAACCTCATCCCAAATCAGATGGATCCTTACCTGGTTCCTCCTTGATTGGCAACGAGTGCGGACGATGAAGATCAGAACGATGACCAGGACTGTGCTGACTACTGTAAGGAGTATCCAGAGGTCATAGTTGGACTGTTGGAGAAATATCAGAAGGGGAGGGGATGTCAGTTCAAGCCCTGCCATGTTGAATCCTCCATCCGATCGAGGTCTATCAGTCTGGCCTACCTTGTAGGATTGTTGTGAGGATAAACAGGCACTATGAGTAATGAAAGCCCAGATTAAGAGGGAATAAGGATGTTGTTACCCCAAATATGAATTCTGCCTCTCCAAACGAAATTTGGTCCATTCTCCAGATTTCCAGGATAGTGGAAACTTAAAGCATCTTGTGGCATCTAAAGCAGTAGCTGGAAAAGGTACCCAGGGAAAGCAAAGACGGCAAAACGGGATGTTCTAGATATGGATGATTTCCAAGGTCTCACTCTCTGAAATGCCAGAATGCCGCACTTTTAATTGGCAGGGCTTAAAAATAGCTAGGTTCATTGAGTAATTAGATCATTCATAGATAACAGTAGATTTGTTCCTTCTCTTCATATGACTTATTATTTTTGAATTTTGAGGGTAAAATTTCGAAACTTTATGAAACTTCCGAATCTTTGTAAGTACTTCGTTAATGGCGGTCGCAAATGCTCATTAAGGAAAACATTACTGTCAGTGGGAAAACTTGAGGTGCTTCTCTCTCCTTCATTTTTGAGCTATCCTAATTAAACTTGCTACAGTGGTAGAACACATTTTCCACTGTTAGTTCACCAAATTTCAGAACGTTTGACATATTCACGAATTTTTTTGCAAATTTTCAGTTTTTAAAAACATTTTTTGGCGATCTCCTCTTCTGTCCCCCTCCCTCCTCAATCAGCCCTAATCGGCTGGAGAGGCATGCCAACAGGTTTGGCTTCGCCTCTCAGCAGGGCTTGGTTGCCCTGTGAATTTTAGTCTCGTCACAGCTACATCCGAACACATCCGAAACTTAAGAATCACAAGCACCTTTTGATTCAAATTCTTAATATTGGGGGCGGGGGGGGGGGCAGTAAGCAGGTGTGTTAGAACTCACTTCAAAAGTGATAAACTTCTGAACTAGAACTGAATCAAGAGTATTTCCGCATCAAATGAACAAGTCTAGGACTCATAGAGAAAGTAGAAGCCATCTGTAAGCTTTAGAAGTCATTGTGTGTTTACATCAGAAGCCGTGAGTACAGTTTAGATTTCAATACAGGAACAGTATGCTTATTGGACTCTCAAAACCAAGGAGATGCTTTAGACCAGGGGTCCTCAAACTAAGGCCCGGGGGGCCGGATGCGGCCCTCCAAGATCATTTACCCAGCCCTCGCTCAGGGTCAACCTAAGTCTGTAACGACTTGAAAGCACACAACAACAACAACAATCCTATCTCATCAACCAAAAGGAGGCCCACACTTCCCATTGAAATACTAATAAATTTATATTTGTTAAAATTGTTCTTCATTGTAATTATTGTATTGTTTTTAAGTGGGTTTTGCACTACAAATAAGATATGTGCCGGGTGCATAGGAATTCATGTTTTTTTCAAATTATAATCCGGCCCTCCAACAGTTTGAGGGACTGTGACCTGGCCCTCTGTTTAAAAAGTTTGTGGACCCCCCTGTTTTAGACTATGGACTATTGTTTCTAAGGAAGATGCCCTGTGTTACCTACACAGAGCAACTCCTACAAAATCCTGTTGTAACTGGATTCTTAAGCAAAGTGCCTGTATGCTGTATAAATGAAGTTTTGTGAGTAAACCAACTCTGTTACTGTTTTGTATCTCGAGAGCATGATTTAAAGGCAAATATATTTTAAGGGAGAGTAGATGTTTTTGGGCAACTAAAGGAACACTTTTATAACGCTGCTGAATATACGTATATGCTTTTGTGCATTGGCATGTCTTTGTCCCTGATAGTTCAAAGACGTACTTAGATACATCAGTTTAACAGCTGAGAGACCTAGTTGTCTTGGATGAATGCTGGTGCATGTCATTTTTCCAAAAAGGTTGTGACTTCTAACAAGGTCATACCTTTCCTGTGACCTGTGTTTTTCCCAAAAGATTATGAATCCCATTTCCCAAATGGTTATGAAGATTCACATTTTCCAAAATATTGTGCCCTCCTTAACTCGTACCTTGGGAAGTCTGACTTGACCACGGTGGTCCACACTTTGGTTACATCCCGTTTAGATTACTGCGACACTCTCTACGTGGGGTTGCCTATGAAGACTGCCCGGAAGCTCCAACTAGTCCAACGTGCGGCAGCCAGATTACTAACAGGAGTGGGGTACCAGGTGAAAACCTGGGGAGTGGGAGGGTGTCTCTGAGCATAGCTTCCGAGCACAATTCAAAGTGCTGGTGTTAACCTATAAAGCCCTAAACGACTCCGGCCCAGTTTACCTGTCCGAACGTATTCTCCCCTATGAACCATCTAGATTGTTAAGATCGTCTGGAGGGGCCCTGTTCTCGGTCCCACCGGCCTCTCAGGCACGTCTGGTGGGGACGAGGGACAGGGCCTTCTCGGTGGTGGCCCCTTCGACTCTGGAACTCTCTCCCACTGGAGATCAGAACTGCCCCCTCCATTCTGTCGTTCAGAAAACGGTTGAAAACCTGGCTATGGGGTTTGGCTTTCGACGAGTGAATCAATATTTCTGTGATCGGATAGAAGACGATGAATGATGGACAACGAATTCACTATGACGACTGACCATTGTTATTATGTGATTGCATTTTGCTGTTATAACGTTTTAAATTGAATATGTTATATGATGTTTTTAATGATTGTTTTGTGATTTTATTGTTGGAAACCGGCCCGAGTCCCCCGATAGAGGGGAGAAGACCGGTATACAAAATTGCTAAATAAATAAATAAATAAATAAACTCCCTCCATGAATATCTGATTGGCAGGGAACATTCCCTGTAATTCGTTACTTCCAAGTCATGAGGAAAAGATTGAAGCACACAACATTAAAAATGGAGGACCAAATCCTGAAAAATGGTTCAGAACAAAAAGAACGAAAATCTGGAAGAGACAGTAAAAACAAGCTTTGAGTCAGGAATAAAAACAAGAATGAACAAGTCCTGAAAAACAAGTGAAAGAAGAGATTTGGTATGGATGGAAGGAGCAACATGCGGTATGGATGGAGGACAAGCCAAGCGTGTGGTGAAGATCTCTCTTTTTAATCATTTTTTTTAACCAAGTGAAGATGGTTAGGAGATAGGTTCGGCCTGTTTCATCAGAGCAGAAAGGATGAAAGCTGGAGGTAGATAAGGATCTAGAAGAGAATTAGACAAAAGGAAAGCAAGACCAGATAGCTGGCTGGAGAACTGGAGAGCAAAAAGGAAGGAGCAGAAGAAGCCTATAATTAGACAGCGGGGCAAGATCAAAGGACCGGTTCTTCTTTTTTGTGTTTCTCCCTCCCTAGAAATAGGTGACACAATCATCTCTTTGAAGAAGAGGAGCCAGGAGAAAGTGAAAGGTTAAAGGTATGGATGAAGAAAGAAGGGAAAAGACATTGAAATCAGAGATGGGACAAGATGGGAACCAGATGGAGGAGAATGTCAGGAGGGATCCACGATGTACAGTAGAATCTTGCTTATCTAACATAAACAGGTCGGCAGAATGTTGGATAAGCGAAAATGTTGGATAATAAGGAGGGAAAACGCCAAATTATGTTATGATTTTACAAATTAAGCACCAAAACATCATGTTTTGCAACAAATCGACAGAAAAAGCAGCTCAACACACAGTAACATTCTGTAATAATTACACTACAGTGTTCCCTTATCGCAGATGTTATGTTCCAGGATCACCCGCAATAAGTGAAAATCCGCGAAGTAGGGTCTGCCCCCTCCCTCTCTCTCACTCACTCAATGGTGGTGGTGGTAGTAAGTGGCTCTTCTTCTCTCTGTGGGCTCCCTTTGGCGGGCGGCAGAGGCCCAGGAAGCAACGAGGAGCCTCCTCCGCCGGGACTATCCACTCCAGAGACTTCTGGAGCAGCAGCAGCCACGGCACCCACCTCTTCTCCGAGTGAGGAGGCGGCGGAGGCATCACGGGGCCCAAGCAGCAGAGGGACTAATGAGCCGGGTCCTGTGGGTGGGAAGGGAGGCACCGAAGAAGAGGGTAAAGAGGGCGAGAAGGCTGAGCCTACGCTGCTATTGCTGTTGCGAGGTCTCTCGGATCTGGATCCAGGCCATGGGGGATCCATCCATCCTGTGTTCCCTCGCTACTTGTACTGTATATTTTAAATTCATACTTCTTTAATGTGTGGGGCTTGATAAATGCAAGGCTGGGGTTAAAATTGCTGGAAGAAACATTAACAACTTTAAGTATGCAGATGATACCACTTTGATGGCCGAAAGCGAGGAGGAGCTGAGGAGTCTTCTAATCAAGGTGAAAGAAGAAAACTGGGTTGCAGTTAAACATAAAAAAACAAGATTATGGCAACCAGACTGATTGATAACTGGCAAATAGAGGGAGAAAACGTGGAGGCAGTGACAGACTTTGTATTTCTAGGTGCAAAGATTAGTGCAGATGCAGACTGCAGCCAGGAAATCAGAAGATGCTTACTTCTTGGGAGGAGAGCAATGACCAATCTCGATAAAATAGTGAAGAGTAGAGACATCACACTGGCAACAAAGATCCGCATAGTTAAAGCAATGGTATTTCCTGTAGTAACCTACGGATGTGAGAGCTGGACCTTAGGGAAGGCTGAGTGAAGGAATGGTGGTGTTGGAGGTAAGTTCTGAGAGTGCCTTGGACCGCAAGAAAATCCAGCCAGTCCATACTTCAAGAAATAAAGCCCTACTGCTCATTGGAGGGAAGGATACTAGAGACAAGATGAAGTACTTTGGCCACATAATGAGAAGAAAGGAAAGCTTAGAGAAGACAATGATGCTGGGGAAAATGGAAGGAAAAAGGAAGTGGGGCCGACCAAGGGCAAGATAGATGGATGGCATCCTTGAAGTGACTGGACTGACCTTGAAGGAGCTGGGGGTGGTGACACGGCTGACAGGGAGCTCTGGCGTGGGCTGGTCCATGAAGTCACGAAGAGTCGGAGACGACTGAACAAATGAACAACAACAACATTTTGAAAATCCGCAAAACAGCAAGTCCACGAAAAGCAAACCACAAAGTAGCGAGAGAACACTGTATTTACGAATTTCGATCGTTTTAGCATCCGAAAGCACTTCAGTGCAACCTGCTTATTTGAAACGCATGCTGTGGATCCATTATCGCGGGGCGAGGCTTAGACTCCTGCACTGTATTTATGTTCATCATAAGATATCACGGATCACACCGGCACGTTCTGTGCTTTGCTAGCTGTGAACTGTTGCTCAACTTTTGTATCCTGTTTATTTTTGGATGCTCTGTTGTATATTTTTTGGTAATTTTCCCTAACATGTTGTCCATGATGTACCTCCATCGGTGTTTACACATACTGCAAGGGATGGAAGGTCTCAGCGTACAGATCTGCATCCCATGTTATTCAAGCAGAAAAGAGGTTACTAATGGCAATAGCACTCACCCAAGCCGGCATCTCCTTCACTTCGATCTTCACATGCGCCTCCCGGTTATTGTTGACCACTCCCATCAGGAGTTCGGCATCGTGGCCCCAGATCAGAACCACTGGGTGGCTGAGGCCACGGGGCTTCCTCAGCTGTAAAACAAAGCATAGGTGTAAAATTATGTCAGACCACAATTTCAGGTTTAACCCTTCACAGATTTGATAAATAGGGTCTCTCTGGAACAGCATTTCTCAACCTGGGGGTCAGGACCCCTGGGGGGGGTCACAAGGGGGTTTCAGAGGGATCAACAAAGACCATCAGAAAACATATTTCTGATGGTCTCTTAGGAACCCCTTGCGCAGAGAAGGCTGAAGATCTCTCTGCCTGTCCTTCTCTTCCTTTTTGGAAACAGACGACAAATTGTCCTACCGAAAGCCCTCCTATTACCTTCCCGCCGGAGTGGTACCTATTACCTTCCCGCTGGAGCGGTACTTATTGATCTACTCATGTTTGCATGTTTTCGAACTGCTTGCTTGGCAGAAGCTGGGGCTAACAGCAGGAGCTCATGCCGCTCCCTGGATTCGAACCTGCAACCTTTCAGTCTGCAAGTTCAGCATCTCAGCGCTTTAACCCACTGGGGCACCGGGGGCGCCTTACTTCTAGTACTCTGCTATATTTTTGGTGGAATCACTCCAACTGAGGGTTATTTTTTGAGCCTAATAGCTCAGATTCCTCAACAATTCCCCAAAAGAGAGCTTCTTACCTGGTCAGCGGCGGTCTGGTCGTCTGTAATGTCAAAGAGAACGGCCCGTGCTCCCCTCTCTCCCGCCAGTTTGGCCTGCCCAAAGAGACCAAAAGAACATGGCCTTAGAGAATTGGCATCACAACATCAACAGTCTCCATCTTTGATTCGGTTTCAAGCTGTTACTCCTGATGGTTTATTTATATATATAGAAGCAGTGGGGGGAATGAACCATAGTATCCTGGAGTTGGAAGGCACCCCAAGGGCCATCCAGTCCAACCTCCTTGTCTAACAAGAAGATACAACCCAATCCCTCCCAACAGATGACCATCAGCCTCTGCTTAAAGCCTCATAGAGAATAAGACCTTATTGTGGAAAGAGAAAGGCTTCCATGCTCTGTCTTACATATCTTTTAATAATATCTCACTTGTGGCAAAGCAACATCGGAGTGTGCTCAAGGTGGAAAGAGTTATTAATGAGAGAGATCAAACCTTTGAAACTCAATCCCTACATCTCTCCTGACATACAAGCAGAGAGAGATCTCAAAGCACACAGCACATATGAGGGTTGAATGAAAAGTAATGCCTCCACCTCCGTAACTCCTCAACAGCTGGCAGTACTGGTATGCCGCAGGTACTGGCTTGTTCAGTAGACTCTCCTCTACAGTTCCATTTTGGTGGGAAGCCTTAGCATTGAATGGTTGTATTTAAAGTGAAAAGTAATGCCTCCACCTCCGTAACTCCTCAACAGATGGCAGTACTGGTATGCCGCAGGTACTGGCTTGTTCAGTAGACTCTCCTCTACAGTTCCATGTTGGCAGGAAGCCTTAGCATTGAATGGTTGTTAAAGTGTGAAGTATGGAACCCTGCACAGACGGCCGGTCAGTGCGACTTAAGCAATTCAATTCTTGACAGCAGAAGGTGTCGCCCCAAAGGAGATTCATCAGAGAATGCAAGCTGTTGATAGTGGTTGTGTTGATGTGAGTACTTGTTGAGCGAGTTTCAGGCATCAGCATCCTGGGTACCCATCGTGCACAGATCTTCTGTTATCCAAGCAAAGCAATAATGTGACCCACATGTTCTTGTGAAATGCCGATTATGCTTGAAATTTCTCTCTGAGTGATACGACAATCGCCCTGAATCAATCTGTCAACCTTTTGCTTGTGAAACTTGGTGGTTGCTGTCACAGGATGTCCAACTCTTTGCTTGTCACGCAAGTCAGATGTTCCCACCTCAACATTTTTAAACTTTCTCACCCAACGACACACAGTACTCACATCAACACAATCACCATAAACAGCTTGCATTCTCTGATGTAATGAGAATGTGAACCACTGTGCCCAAGTCTGACTTCAGACTGCTCTTTGATTGTAGGTGAACTATACATCCCAGCAACTACAACTCCCAAATGACAAAATCAATCCTGCTCCCCACCCCTCCAGTATTCAAATTGGGGCGTATTGGTTATTTGTGCCAAATTTGCACCAGTGAATGAAAATACATCCTGCACTTCAGATATTTACATTACAATTCATAACAGTCGCAAAATTACAGTTAGGAAGTAGCATCGAAAATGGTTAGGGGTCAGCACAACATGAGGAACTGTATTAAGGGGTTGCGGCATTAGGAAGGTTGAGAACCACTGCTCAAAGTGGTGAATCCATCCATTCGTCCATCTATGGCCCCAGCTTCTGCCAACCTAGCAGTTCGAAAAAATGCAAATATGAGTAGATCAGTACTCTTGCAGGAAGGTAATGGCACTCCTTGCAGTCATGCCTGCCACATGACTTAGGAGGTGTCTACGGACAACGCCGGCTCTTTGGCTTAGAAATGGAGATGAGCACCACACCCCAGAATCGAACACGTTGAGAAACACTGCTCTAAGAGAAAGTAATAATAATAATAATAATAATAATAATTTATTTATACCCCACCACCATCTCCCCAAGAGACTCGGAGCAGCTTACATGAGGCCAAGCCCAACAACACATCAATAAAACCTATATAGCTAGCCTATCTATTGTATTTGTATCGCACTTTTTCATGTGGCCAACGTGAAAAATGATAGATAAAGGTTTCCCCTTGACATTAAGTCCAGTCGTGTCTGAGTTTGGGGGTTGGTGCTCATCTCCATTTCTATGCCAAAGAGCTGGCGTTGTCCGTAGACACCTCCTAGGTCATGTGGCGGGAATGACTGCGTGGAGTGCTGATACCTTCCTGCAGAAGCAGCACCTATAGATCTACTCACATTTGCATGTTTTTGAACTGCTAGGTTGGCAGAAGCTGGGGCTAACGGGAGCTCATGCAGCTCCCCGGATTTGAACCTGCAATGTAAATATCTAATATGCAGGATGTATTTTCATTCGCTGGACCAAATTTGGCACAAATACTCAATACGCCCAAATTTGAATACTGGTGGGGTTGGGGGGTGGGGGGGTGATTTGTCATTTGGGAGTTGTAGTTGCTGTCATTTATAGTTAACTTACAGTCAGAAGAGCATTCCAAACTCCACCAATGATGGAATTGAAGCAAACTCCCATAACCAACAGAAAATACTGGAAGGCTTTGGTGGGCATTGACCTTGAGTTTAGGAGTTGTAGTTCATCTACATCCAGAGAGCACTGTGGACTCAAACAATGATGGATAGACCAACCTTGGCACAAATACTCAATACTTCCAAATTTGAACCACTGGTGTAGTTTGCAGAAGATAGACCTTGATATTTGGGAGTTGTAATTTCTGGGATTTGAAGTTCTCCTACAATCAACTCCACCAAGGATGGAATTGAACCAAACTTGGCACACAGAACTCCCATGACGAACAGAAAATACTGGGAGGGTTTGGTGAGCATTGACCTTGAGTTTGGGAGTTGTAGTTCACCTACCTCTAGGGAACACTGTGGACACAAACAATGATGGATCTGGACCAAACTTGGCGTGAATACTCAATATGGCCAAATGTGAACACTGGTGGAGTTTGGGGAAAATAGACTTGACTTTTGGGAGTTGTAGTTGGTGGGATTTATAGTTCACCTACAATCAAAGAGCATTCTGAACCCCACCAATGATAGAATTGAGCCAAACTTCTCACACAGAACCCCCAATACCAACAGAAAATACTGTGTTTTATTATGGTCTTAGGCGACCCCTTTGCCACCCCCAGGGGTCCCGACCCACAGGTTGAGAAGTGCTGCTCTATGCCCTAATTCAGCAGCAAGAAACACAATTACTCCTTTGCCATCCCACTTCTCTCTTCTTCTTCCTTTGTCCCCAGCTCGCTTCAATTGTTGCAGATGGAGTTCAAAGGAGTTTGGATCACATGAACCCAGGAAAAAGTCAGCAAAAGTAACTGGCTGCAGATCCTCGCAGATCCTGCGCGTTCTTCCTTGCCAATAGCTTTTGCTATCTTGTGTCCTGGTGCAAATCTTAGCCTTCTTTCTCTCTCTCTCTCTCTCTCTCTCTTTCTGTGAGCCAACCAGCCCGCCTCCTAGCCCTTCCCTGTCTGGGTGGAACAAAAGCCTGCTGTGTTCCCGCTGAGCAGTTGCAGCCTCTGCACCAGCCCCATCTACCTTAAATTCCCCCGCGTTCCCCACCCTTTCGGCCAGCTCACCTGCCTCCTTCCCTCCCTCTCCCATTGGCACTGGGGCCCTGCCAAGAACAGGCCTCAAAACTCAACCCGCTCTTGGCCGGGCTTCAAAGGCCTGCGACGACGCGAATGAACGAACCGCAAGCCCGGCCTCCCCACAAACGCCCCAGGGCAGGTGGTTGCTGGCCGCCGTCCTCCTCTTTCTCCTTCCACATGGCAGCAGAGGCCTCCTTGCTCTTCAAGACATGGGCCACTCCTCAGGAGCAAGGCAAGAAGGGTGGCCTGGCTCATCCTTGAGGAAGGTTGACCTTTTGGAAGCCAGGAACCTTCTGTGCATGCTCGGAGGCACTCAATTGGATCAGTCAGAGAGTTGGAATGAAGGGCCATCTGGTCCAAGCCATGCAGGAAGACATAATCCAAGCCTTCTCAACAGATGGACATCTGGCCTCTGCTTAAAAAACCCCCAAAGATGGAGATTCTACCACATATCATTTCTATCATGAATGTTTAGATCCTGAAAGAAGTGAAAAGTTGAGTGCCACAAGTAGGGTTTCGTCCTGGGCCCGGTCCTGTTCAACATCTTTATTAATTACTTAGATCAGTGTTTCTCAACCTGGGGGTCGGGACACCCTGGGGGTTTCAGAGCGGTCACCAAAGACCACCATGTTTCAAATGGTCTTAGGAACCCCTTTGGCAGAGAAGGCTGAAGATCTCGCCGCTGGTCCTTCTCTTACTTTTTGGAAACAGACGACAAATTCTCCCACCGAAAACCCTCCTCTGCTGTGATTGGTTGGCCTCTCAGTCAAGGGGAGGGCTGTTTCTGAGACTCCAAACAAGGAAGGGAGAGCAAGTGAGCTGGTGCATGGCAGCATGGTGCGCATGTGCAGATGGGGGAGAGTGTGCAAGGCTGGAAGGAGGGTCGTGCCAATGAGTCCCTTCAAGGCATGTGGGATCTGTGTGGGAAGTTTGGCCCAAATCCTCCCACCGAAAACCCTCTTCCGCTGGGCTTGGTCAGCCTCATCCAAGGGGAGGGCTGTTTCTGAGACTCCAAACAAGGAAGGGAGAGCAGGCGAGCTGGCGTATGGCAGCATGGTACGCATGTGCAGACAAGGGAGAGCATGTGAGGCTGGAGGGAGGCTCGCGCCAATGACTCCCTTCAAGATATGTGGGTTCTGTGTGGGAAATTTGGCCCAAATCTTCTCACCCAAAATCCTCCTCTGCTGTGATTGGCTGGCCTCTTAGCCCGCCTCTTAGACAAAGGGAGGAGTTTCCGATACTCCAAGCAGGGAGGGAGAGCAGGTGTGTTCAGCGCATGGCAGCATGGTGTGCATGTGCGGCTGCGGGAGAGCGTGCGAGGCTGGAAGGAGGCTCGCTCCCTCAACTACTTTGAAAGCATGGGGGTTCTGTGTGGGAAGTTTGGCCCAATTCTGTCATTGGTGGGGTTCAGAATGCTCTTTGATTGTAAGTGAACTATAAATCCCAGCAACAACTCCCAAATGTCAAGATCAATTTCCCCCAAACTCCACCAGTGTTCACATTTAGGCATATTGATTGTCTGTGCCAAGTTTGGTCCAGAGCTATCATTGTTTGAGTCCACAGTGCTCTCTGATGTAGGTTCTGGGTTTTCGCCTGCCACTTTTGGTCTCTTGCTTGCTGAGGTGTTCCAGTGAGTGTCCCTGTAGATCTTAGAAAACTATTTCTTGATTTAAGTTGTTTGCATGCTGGGCCAGAGATGTCACTTCCTTGGTCCTTTCACTATTGGTTGCTCAGTTATGGTTTCCAGAATAGGGCACAGTGTGATTCCAGGTAACATGGTCTGCCCAAGCCAGAATAGAGGGGGAGCATGACTTCCCTGGATCTATACTATTTATTCAGGCCAAAATCCGATTGGGTTTTTTTGCCGCTGCATGACATTATTGGCTCACATTCACCTTCCTGTCCACGTGGACTCCAAGATCATTTTCACACATCCTGCTATCAAGCCAGGCATCTCCATTCTGTCTCTTTGCCTTTCCTTTTTTTCTGCCTAAGTGGAGCCTCTTGTATTTGCCATTGCTGAACTTCATTTTGTTAGTGTTGGCCAATCATCTCATCTGGGAAGATCATGTTCACCTGGACACTCCACTTGTATATGTCCTTCCACATGGCATTGGCCTCCCTCTCATTGGGACAAAACCAAGTCCTCTTGCATTGGCAGGGAAGCGGTTAAGCCGCCTCCTGGCACAGAAGGAAGGAAGAGGAGAGGAAGTTTGATGAGGGAAGTGCCGAGCTGGAGCCAGATCTCATCCACCACCGCCTTTGATCTGGGCGTCCCTGGGAAGCGTGTGCAAGCAGGTACCCGAGGAGGGATCCCTCCTTCTTCAGCGCTCCTGCGCCTTTGCGCTCTGCAATTACAGCGCCCGCCCGAAGCGCCAGGGGCGTGCATCTGGCAGCCAGCAGGGTCAGAGGTCAGCCGCAAACACTCCCAGCTGTGCCGATCAAAGGAGCCGACAAGGACGACAACAACACTCAGCACTCTGGCTCTGTGCTCACCTGATCCAGGTTGCCTTCCCTAAGGGAAGACAGTAGAAAAAGGGGACATCGTGGCTCAGCCAGAATCCTTGCTTAGTCGGGACTTTGGGCCAGTCCCATTCTCTCAGCCACAGAGGAAGGCTAAAGCAACCCCTCCGTATAAGGGGATGTTGTGGCCCAGCCAAAAAGGGGCCTTTGGGACCAGACTGGTTGGAGTGTTGGGTTACAACTCTGGAGTACAGGGTTTGAATCCTTGCTCAGTTGGGACTTTGGGCCAGTCCCATTCTCTCAGCCACAGAGGAAGGCTAAAGCAAGCCCTCCGTATAAGGGGGCATTGTGGCCCAGCCAAAAAGGGCCCTTTGAGACAAGACTGGTTGGCGTGTTGGGCTATGACTCTGGAGTACAGGGTTCGAATCGTTGCTCAGTCAGGACTTTGGGCCAGTCCCATTCTCTCAGCCGCAGAGGAAGGCTAAAGCAAGCCCTCCCGTATAAGGGGGTGTTGTGGCCCAGCCAAAAAGGGGCCTTTGGGACCAAACTGGTTGGAGCGTTGTGCTACGAGTCTGGAGTACAGGGTTCGAATCCTTGCKCAGTCAGGACTTTGGGCCAGTTCCATTCTCTCAGACTCAGAGGAAGGCCAAAGCAAGCCCTCYGTATAAGGGGGCGTTGTGGTGCTTTGGGACCAGACTGGTTGGAGGTTTGGGCTACGACTCTGGAGTACAGGGTTCGAATCCTTGCTCAGTCGGGACTTTGGGCCAGTCTCATTCTCAGCCTCAGAGAAAGGCCAAAGCAACCCCTCCGTAAAAGGGGTGTTGTGGCCCAGCCAAAAAGGGGCCTTTGGGACCAGACTGGTTGGAATGTTGGGCTACGACTCTGGAGTACAGGGTTTGAATCTTTGCTCAGTTGGGACTTTGGSCCWGTCCCATTCTCTCAGACTCAGAGGAAGGCCAAAGCAAGCCCTCYGTATAAGGGGGTGTTGTAGTCCAGCCAAAAAGGGGGATTTGGGACCAGACTGGTTGGAATGTTGGGCTACGACTCTGGAGTACAGGGTTCGAATTCTTGCTCAGTCGGGACTTTGGGCCAGTCCCATTCTCTCAGCCTCAGAGGAAGCCTAAAGCAACCCCTCCTTATAAATCCGGCCAAGAGATGACATAGAATCATGGAGTTGGAAGAGACCTCATGGGCCATCCAATCCAACTCCCTGCCAGAAAGCAGGAAAATCGTATTCAAAACACCCGACAGATGGCCATCCAGTGTCTGTTTAAAAGCCTCCAAAGAAGGAACACCACACTCCAGGGAAGAGAGTTCCACTTCTTTACAGCTTTCACACAGTTAGGAAGTTCTTCCTCGTGTTCAGGTGGAATCTTCTTTCCTGTTCAATAGAGCCTCGTTTATCTGATATAAACGGGCAGGCAGAATGTCAGATAAACGAAAATGTCGGATAATAGGGAGTCTCCTACTGTTACCCGTCCGACGCAGTGCTAGACACCTAGAATGCTAACAACAGGGACTCAAAGGGTTAAGGCAAGGCAATGCCCTGGGGTTAGAGGGCCCAGCAGGAAGTGCCCGGATGTGGGGAAAGGAGCGTGGAAATCCAGAGGGAAGGAGGGAAGACGCTTCTGCTTCCGGTCTTTTTCCCTTTTTCCTCCCTCCTCCTCCTCGTCTTGCCTTTTTCACATAGTTAGAATGGAGAGAGAGTTGGAGAGCACTCCTTTAACTGAAGGGGAAATTCTGGAGGAAAAAGGGGGCATTGGATAAAAGCATTGGATAAGACAGAAAGTTGGATAAGCGAGACTCTACTGTAGTTTGTTGTTTTCTGCTGCATTCTAGTCTCCTGAGCAGCACAAAACAAGCTTGCTCCTTCTTGCAATGATTTTCCCTCACATCTTGATACATGGCCCTCATCATGTCTCAGCCTTCTCTTTGGTTGAACACTGTGAAAGCCACCCACTGCATAGATATCAGCTTCCTCCCAGTAGACTCAAAGCAAGGGAAAGCTTCTCCCAGCCACAGCAAAAGTCTCCCTCTGGGCAGCTAAACCAGGAAATCTCAGCTGGATGGCCCTCCATGAGGGAGGGTCTCCTTCCAGGGGCAAACCAAGAATGGGCAACTTGGAAATCACTGAACATACTCAGAAGCGGAGTGGGCAGACCAACAATCTGGCCAAATGGTGCTACCTAAAAGAATCCTCCACCTTGTACGACTATAGAGGAGAAAAGACAACTCCAAATCTGTATGCTTGTCCGCAATGTCCTGCCTCAGATAGAGAGGAAGAATTGTTTGAGGCTACAGACAACGTGGTTGCTGTTGCCCATTTTTGGTCCAAAGCTATTTCGTGGCTTGTGCTCCTATTTTTATCAGTTTTATACTATTTGATGCAATGCTTTTGATACAAAATAATACAGTAGAGTCTCGCTTATCCAACATAAACAGGCCAGAGAACATCAGATAAACAAAACGTCGGATAATAGGGAGTCTCCTACTGTTACCTGTCCAGCGCGGTGCTAGATACTTAGAATGCTAACAACAGGGACTCAAAGAGTTAAGGCAAGGCCCAGTAAGAAGTACCCAGATGCAGAAGAGGAGCGTGGAAATCACAGAAGCAAGGAGGGAGTACGTGCTCCTTTAATTGAAGGGGAAATGCTGGAGGAAAAGCGAGGCGTTGGATAAGAGCATCGGATAAAACGGAATGTCGGATAAGCAAAGGTTGAATAAGCAAGACTTGATTGTAATAAGTCTTCTCTTCTGCAGGCTAAACATGCCCAGCTCTTTAAGCCACTCCTCATAGGGCTTGTTCTCCAGACCCTTGATCATTTTGGTCGCCCTCTGGACACATTCCAGCATGTCAATATCTCCCTTAAATTGCGGTGCCCAGAATTAGACACAGTGTGATTCCAGATGTGGTCTCACATGATCACGATAAGCCAGAAGTCACTTGAAGGCACACAAGAACAATCTCAGTTGTTACCGGAGCTTGCCGTCATCTTCCTTTGAGGCTGAGAAAGTGTGAGGCTGAAACCAGTGGGTTTCCATGGCCAAGCAGGAATACTCAAACCACAACAAATATCGTCAAGTCACCAGTAAAATTGTGGAATGCCAGAGGTTTTTCTGAGGCAAGGAATCCTTGGAGGTTGCTCTGCTGAATTCTTCCTCCGAAAGACAGCCTAGAATGCCTGGAATTCCTTGGCAGCCTCCCATTCATGTACTAACCAAGGTTGTGTGCCATCCAAGATCAGATGGGATCTTGTGCCTTGAGAGTATTTAGGCCACAGGGCCATTCCTACATCTCATTTTTTTGGTATTTAGGCCATCATTTCTGGCTCATCACAGGGTTTTCTTGGTAAGAGAACCTTTTCTTACTCCTTCCCTATCATTTCTGGTAGCAAATTTTCCATGAAGCCAGCCATGCCCAAGAGCACCGCAACGCCACTAAGAATTGTAGATTTGTTCATCTTAAAGCTCCCCTAAATCTCTCTCTTCCTTGTTATAGTACAACTACTATTAAGTGCTGTAAGATATGCCGCTGTCTGGAAGTCTGTTGTTGTCACACCCCTTCTGTGCCAGAACCCTGGTCTTCACAATCATGATCCAATGCTCATAACACTAAGTATGGATGTGTATGTGTAATTTCAAGCTGCTTATTGATTCATAGTGACTTGAAGGACTTGCAAAAGTCTAGAGAAAGTTCTGTCTGTGAACCTGTAGGTCCTTCTGTTGGAAGTTTTGCATAGAATTGCGCTGAAGGACCTACAGATGTTCTCTCTAGATCCTTCAACATGACTCTACACCAGTGGTTCTCAACCTTCCTAATAGTGTGACCCCTTAATACAATTCCTTCATGGTGACTTGGAGGACCTGCAAATGTCTAGGGGAGGTTCCATCTATGAACCTGTAGGTCCTTCTGTTGGAAATTTTGCACCATATTTCCCTGGAGAACCTATAGATGTTCTCTCAAGGTGCATCAGTATGACTCTAGAGCAGTGGTTCTCAACCTTCCTAATGGCGTGACCCCTTAATACAGTTCTGTCATGGCAACTTGGAGGACCTGCAAATGTCTAGAGAAAGTTCTATCTATGAACCTGTAGGTCCTTCTGTTGGAAGTTTTGCACAGAATTACCCTGAAGGACCTACAGATGTTCTCACAAGGTCCTTCAGTAGGACTCTACACCAGTGGTTCACAACCTTCCTAATGCCATGATCCCTTAATACAGTTCCTTCATGGCAACTTGGAGGGCCTCCAGAAGTCTAGAGGTCCTTCTGTTGAAAGTTTTGTACCAAATTGCCCTGGAGGACCTACAGATGTTCTCTCAAGGTCCTTCATTATGACTCTAGAGCAGTGGTTCTCAACCTTCCTAATGCTGCAACCCCTTAATACAGTTCCTTCATGGTGACTTGGAGGACCTGCAAATGTCTAGGGAAAGTTCCATCTATGAACCTGTAGGTCCTTCTGTTGGAAGTTTTGCACCCAATTGCCCTGAAGGATTTACAGATGTTCTCTAAAGGTCCTTCAGTAGGACTCTAAACCAGTAGTTCTCAACCTTCCTAATGCCATGACCCCTTAATACAGTTCCTTCATGGCAACTTGGAAGGCCTCCATATTTCTAGAGAAGGTTCCATCTTTGAACCTGTAGGTCCTTCTGTTGGAAGTTTTGCACCAAATTGCACTGAAGGATTTACAGATGTTCTCTCAAGGTCCTTCAATAAGTGGTTCTCAACCTTCCTCATGCCGCGATCCCTTAATGCAGTTCCTCATGTTGTGGTGACCCTCAACCATAACATTAATTTAGTTGCTACTTCATAACTATAATTCTGCTATTGTTATGAATCGTCATGTAAACATCTGATATATAGGAAGTATTTTCATTTGCTGGACCACATTTGGCACAAATACCCGATATGCTGAAATTTGAATACTGGTGGGGTTGTGGGGGGTTGATTTTGTCCTTTGGGAGTTGCAGTTGCTAGGATTTATAGTTCACCTACAATCAAAGACCATTCTGAATTCCACCAAATTGGCACACAGAACTCTCATAGCCAACAAAAAATACTGGAAGGGTTTGATGGGCATTGACCTTGAGTTTTGGAGTTTTAGTTCACCTATGTCCAGAGAGCACTGTAGACACAAACAATGATGGATCTGGACCAAACTTGACACGAATACTCAATGAGCCCAAATGTGAACACTGGTGGAGTCTGGGAAAGTAGACCTTGACATTTGGGAGTTGTATTTGCTGGGATTTATAGTTCACCTACAATCAAAGAGCATTCTGAACTCCAACGATGGAATTGAACCAAATTGGCACACAGAACTCTCATAGCCAACAGAAAATACTGGAAGGGTTTGGTAGGCATTGACCTTGAGTTTTGGAGTTGCAGTTCACCTATGTCCAGAGAGCACTATAGACTCAAACAATGATGGATCTGGACCAAACTTGACACGAATACTCAATATGCCCAAACGTGAGCCTTGATGGAGTCTGGGAAAAATAGACCTTGACATTTGGGAGTTGTAGTTGCTGGGATTTATAGTCCACCTACAATCAAAGAGATTTCTGAACTCCACCAACGATGGAATTGAACCAAATTTGGCACACAGAACTCTCATAGCTAACAGAAAATACTGGAAGGGTTTGGTGGGCTTTGGCCTTGAGTTTTGGAGTTTTACTTCACCTATGTTCAGAGAGCACTATAGACTCAAACAATGATGGATCTGGACCAAACTTGACACGAATACTCAATATGCCCAAATGTGAGCCTTGATGGAGTCTGGGAAAAATAGACCTTGACATTTGGGAGTTGTAGTTGCTGGGATTTATAGTCCACTTACAATCAAAGAGCATTCTGAACCCCTTCAATGATAGAATTGGGCAAAACTTCCCACACAGAACCCCCATGCCTTGAAGGGCATGAGCCTTCCTCCAACCTCGCATGCTGGAGGGAGGCTCACATGCACACCACGCTGCCATGCGCCGAGCAGGCTTGCTCTCCCCTCCCTGCTTGGAGTCTCAGAAACAACCCTTCCCTTGGCTGAGAGGCCAACCAATCTCAGCGGAGGAGGGCTTTTGGTAGGAACAAGAGCAGGACAGGTGGAGAGATCTTCAACTTTCTCTGCTAAAAGGTTCTTAAGACCATCAGAAATATCTGTTTTCTGATAGACTATGGTGACCCCTCTGAAACCCCCTTGCAATTTCCCTTTGAAAGAGCCGAGTTTGAAGCTGCCCAGCAACTGCAGTTGAGCAAACCGTAGCAGCTCAGGTTCTGCAAGGTCCAAAAGGCTAAAGAGAAACAAACCAAAAACACCATGCATGCTGTTGCATAAAAGCACACAAATAGAGACGTTCCACAATTTTTCTATTTCAAACATCCAAGAGAAACGACCACTTAATTTCTCAGGAGACACTGCCGGTTTGGGCAAGCCAAGAAGGCCGGAGTCGGTTCGTCATCCAGTGCAGAGCAAATTGGGATTTTTGGAAAGAAACTTGGCTGAGTTGCAAGACGTGGCAGAGTAATTTACGCCTCCCTTTGATCTCTCAAACTTCGGAGGAGACGCCCGCCTCTTACTGAACATGAGACCTTCTCTTTCTTGGAGCAAAAGACCCCCCCCCCCCCCCCATATTTTCAAAGCTGACATATGATCATAAGTCAACCGGCAACTTGAAGGCATGAACACACAAGAGCTAAGCTGGGTCCCCTTCCACTGCAAAGGCTGCAAACTAGAACTCCCAGAGCATGGGGAAATGGGCTTATTAACAGTGCCGTGATTACCATCTTATAGCATCGTTAATATCTGAAACACTCGTGCAACTGGAAGGTAACACAACCTTGAATGAAATTGATGAAAGGAGAGCGGACACAGATCTAAAAAAAGACAAAAGAACCAACAACACTATTGATAAGATCTTTGGAAGCAGGGTCAGCCCAGGTTAGGACTTGGATGGGAGACTACCAACAAATAATGGCCAATTTTTTAGATTGCAAAACCACCCCAGAGCCTTCCTTGCCTGAGAAAACTCTACGAAATCCATGGGGTCACCATAAGTCAAAAAGAATCTTGAAGTCATATTAATGTGTAGAAGACAGGAAATCAATGAGCTGAACTTAAACTCTTGACATAGGAAGGCAAAGACAGCTCTCTCATTTCCAGAGCCTAAAGCCACCTGATCTCATCCATGATTCCATTAAGTAGTGGTTCTCAACCTGCGGGTCCTTAGATGTTTTGGCCTTTAACTCCCAGAAATCCTAACAGCTGGTAAATTGGCTGGGATTTCTGGGAGTTGTAGGCCAAAACACCTAGGGACCCACAGATTGAGAACCACTGGTGTAAAGTAAATATCAAAATGACCTCTGAGATTTCCTTGCCAAAGAAAACCCTACAAAATTCATGGAGTCCACATAAGAGGCAATTCAAATCCGCACATAAATATTAGTGCACAGAGGACAGGGAATGAATGAGATGAACTTAAACTCTTGACACAGGAAGGCAAAGACAGCTATTGGAAATTCCATAACCTTATTGAAAAGGTAAAAATGATGTCACATCCGTTTGGCAAATGTGAATCTCAATGAACATGTGGAGAACCACTTTTTGAAAACCACTAGTCTAGAAAAGCATGACATTGTCAGAAGTCAACCCTTTGAACAAGTGATATTCATAAGCATTCATGTAATGGCACACAGGTAATTTAGCTGTGAAACTGAAGAACTATGTATTTAAACTACCAAGGATAAAGATATGCTACTACAAAAATATATTGGTATTCTACTACAAAAATATATTGGTTAGCAGAGGATGTTCATACAATATAGGTTTAAAATTGTACACATTTATAATCAGTTAGTGGAGGCTTGGAAGGTTGCTATTTCCAACAACACCTCTCCCATTGCCAGAGCCTAAAGCCATCTGATCTCATCTATGATTCTAGAAAGGAATTGTCAAAATGACCTCTGAGGTTTCCTTGCCAAGGAAAACCTTACAGAATCCATGGGGTCCATATAAGTGGTAGTTCAAAGGCACACATTGATATTAATGCACAGAGGATAGGGAATGAATGAGATGAACTGAACCTCTTAACACAGGAATGAATGAAACTTTATTTACAGTCCACCCCATCTCCCCAGGGGGACTCAGGAAGGCAAAGATGGCTCTCTCGTGGCCAAGGCCCTAAAATACTCTAAAGGCAGTAGAGCTAATCTTGGAGCTAAGTAGGATTAGCCTTGGTTAGGACTTGCATGGAAGACTACAAATGAATACCAGGTGCTGTAATTCAGAGAAGAGAACTGGCCTAACAAAATTATCTGAAATACGTGTGGTGCCATTAGGTCAGGCAACTTGAAGACCAACACGGAAGATCTGATTTTGGTCTCTCTTCCACCAAAGCTGAAAACTAGAACTTCCAAAGTCCCTTTTTGACTGTAATTCCCAGAACCAGCATCAATATTGAGAAAAACGGACCTATCCTTACCTTGTTGGCCAACGAAAGGCAGGGCCGGAGGTCCCTCTCAGGCCGCTCCAGCTTGACAATAGAGACAAATCCAGGGACGGTGTGCTCATCCTCGCTGGTGTTGCAGAGAGACAAAGGGTGGAACTGGGGAGAGAAAAGAAAGGGAGTCAGGTCTGAGCTGCAAGAGTGAACATTGCGCCACAACCAAAAGTAGAGTGTAAAGAGCTTGTGGCACAGCTCTGTCATTTTCAGGACAATATCTGTTGCCTTTCAGTGGTAGTGGCGAGTCCTCCAGAGGCTGGATGGTCATCTGTCAGGGGTGCTTTGAATGCAATATTCCTGCTTCTTGGCAGGGGGTTGGACTGGATGGCCCATGAGGTCTCTTCCAACTCTATGATTCTATGATTCTATGACTCTGCTCAGCATCTAAATCAGGTATGGGCAAACCCAGGCCCTCCTCCCTCTCTCCTTCCTTCCTTCCTTCCTTCCTTCCTTCCTTCCTTCCTTCCTGTTGGTCTCCCATTCAAGCACTAACCAGGACTGACCTGGCTTAGTGTCTTTTCTTAGCATCCCCAATCAGACAGGATCCGATGCCTTTAGGATAGTTAGGCCTTTGGCAATGGGAGAGCCGTCTTTGCCTTCTTGCGTTAAGAGATTAAATTCATCTCATTCAGTTTCATCTATGCTGACGATCGTGCCATCACCGCTCAAGCTGGGAGCTTTGAGATGGTTGAACAGAAGCTCTCCAAAGCTTTAGGTGTGCTTTCTGCCTATTACAGGGAAAACCAGCTGATTCCTAATCCATCTAAAATGCAGGCGTGTGGAGATCTTCTCACAGCAGCACCAGAGGCACTCCAATTTATTTATTTATTTAGAACTTTTATATCCCGGTCTTCTCAACCTCTGCGGAGGGACTCAGGCCGGCTAACAGAAAATCCATACACAAATAAACTAATAACATCATAATACATTAAAATACAAATAGAATAAATACATAAAAGCCAAGTCGCCAAGATAAAACACATTCATCACAATCCGCCAGTGTGGTCAGTAGTTATTAGGTTATTGTTGACTCGCCAATCATTCTGAGAATGCTATGTCCCAGAGCCAGGATTTCACTAGCTTTCTGAAAGTTAGGAGGGAAGGGGCAGATCTAATTCCCATCAGGAGAGAGTTCCACAGCCGAGGGGCCACCACTGGGAAGGCCTTGTCTCTCGTCCTCACCAGACGCGATTGCAAAGGTGGTGGGACCAAGAGCAGGACCCCTCCAGAAGATCTTAACAACCTCGATGGTTTGTAGGGGAGAATCCGTTCAGACAGGTAAACTGGGCCGGAGTCGTTTCGTGATTTGTAGTGATTTGTAGGTCAACACCAGCACTTTGAATTGTGCTCGGAAGCTAATTGGCAGCCAAAGGAGTAGTGTGGTCCCTGTACCCCACTCCTGTTAGTAATCTGGCTGCTGCTCGTTGGACTAGTTGCAGCTTCCGGGCAGTCTTCAGAGGCAACCCCACGTAGAGACAAGTGGCCAGCTACTGGTCAAAGGACATTTCGTATAAGGCTAAGTTTTTAAACTTTGTGTTTTTAAATACATTACAACTGTACCTTCGATAAATAAAATAAATAATTTCAAAAATCTTAAGCATGGGTGAAATCACTTTGCTGACTGGTTTCTCAATGCATTTTAAGAGGCTTTGATGTTGTGGTTTGAGCTCTGGAGACAAGGGTTCAAATCGTTGCTCAGCATGGAAACATACTCTCAGGCCCCAAAAAACCCTGGAAATGATTTGAACAGCATACAACAACCATGAAAACAACATTCTCGGTATTCTCTTATCAGTAACAAAAAGTATTTGAAAAGCAAGGAGCTCAAGTTACTCCACAAGTTAACTTGTTCAATGTTTACAACAACAGGCTAAAGTCACAGATGGACTTTTATGGAGTCCACATGGATGGACCTAAATCTCAACCTGGATCCAAAGGACAAAATCTCAGCTTTGCTTCAGGTCAGTTTTAGGACAAGAACTCCTTCATGACAAGTCTTCATGTCTACAGACTTCATACGCAACTCTTGGAACACTTCCATGAGCGCTGCCTCCGAAAAATCCTGCAAATCTCTTGGGAAGACAGGCGGACAAATGCCAGGGTGCTGGAAGAAGCAAAGACCACCAGCATTGAAGCGATGGTCCTCCACCATCAACTCCACTGGAATGCCCGATCACCGTCTCCCAAAGCAGTTACTCTACTCCCAACTCAAGTATAGGAAATGTAATGTCAGTGGACAGGAAAAGATGGACTTAAAGCCAACCTCAAAAAATGTGGCATAGACACCGAGAACTGGGAAGCCCTGGCCCTTGAGCGGTCTAGCTGGAGGTCAGCTGTGACCAGCAGTGCTGCAGAATTCAAAGAGGCACGTATGGAGGGCAAAAGGGAGAAACGTGCCAAGAGGAAGGCACGTCAAGCCAACCCTGACCGGGACCGCCTTCCATCTGGAAACAGATATCCTCACTGCAGGAGAACATGCAGATCAAGAATAGAGCTCCACAGCCACCTACGGACCTACTGCCAGGACACCGAACTTGGAGGACAATCATCCTCAAGCTACGAGGGATCGCCTAAGTAAGTAAGTAAGACAAGAAAGCCAAAGGAAAACCAAAGAGGTGAGAAGAGACGACAGCTTGGCAGCAAGGGAAAAGGTTGTTCTTCTCATGAGACATTCTGCAAAGACCTTACATCACAGAGGCCTTCTTAACCTGAATGGAAATAAACCCACTTTATGGCCACCATAAAGCCTCACGGCAAACAAGAACGAACTTTCTTTCCATTCATGGGAGCATTTTCCTGGTCGCCGAAATACGATTCTTTTTTCCCCTCCCGCAATCTTTGCAACCTTCATCTTGAGTCAGATTGTCTCTCTTTCGTTCTCGTACTCCCTCAAAGGGTTGTTGTGATGACAATAAAGCGGGGAAGAAGGCGAGAGAAAATTGCATACTACGAAATCACGGGAGGAAGTGGTGGGAAATAAATAGGACAACAAACAGTAAACAAAGAAATAATCAATCAATGAGTCCATCAAAATCATCTCACCGATCTCCAATAGATGGACGAATGGATGGATTCACCACTTTGAGCAGTGGTTCTCAACCTTCCTAATACCGCAACCTCTTAATACAGTTCCTCATGTTGTGGTGACCCCCAACCATAACATTATTTTCGTTGCTACTTCATAATTGTAATTTTACTACTGATATTAATCGTTATGTAAACATATGATATGCAGGATGTATATTCATTCACTGGACCAAATGGGCCACAAATATCCAATGCGCCCATATTTGAATACTGGTGTGGG
Organism: Anolis sagrei ordinatus; assembly: GCF_025583915.1. Classification (NCBI taxonomy): domain Eukaryota; kingdom Metazoa; phylum Chordata; class Lepidosauria; order Squamata; family Anolidae; genus Anolis; species Anolis sagrei. Next base: position 6,910,704 of record NW_026844589.1, on the reverse strand, counting down.
TGAGGAGAGGGATTGATTTTGTCATTTGCGAGTTGTAGTTGTAGACTTATAATTCACTACAATCAAAGAGCGTTCTGAACTCCACCAATGATGGAATTGAACCAGGCTTGGCACACAGAACTCCCATGACCTACGGAAAATACTGGAAGGGTTTGGTGGGCATTGATCTTGAGTTTTGGAGTTGTAGTTCACCTACATCCAGAGAACACTGTGGATTCAATCAATGATGGATCTGAACCAAACTTGGCTCGGATACTCAATATGCCCAAATGTGAACACTGGTGGAGTTCATGAGAAATCAAGGTTGACATTTGGGATTTGTAGTTGCTTGGATTTATAGTTCACCTACAATCAAAGAGCATTCTGAACCCCACCAACGATAGAACTGGGGCAAATTTGGCACACAGATCTCCCACAACCAACAGAAAATACTGTGTTTTCTGGTGGACTTTGGTGACCTCCCTGACACCCCCTTGCGACCCCTCCCAGGGGTCCCTACCCCCAGGTTCAGAAACTCCGCAACAGACATTTGAGCAACTCCATCAACAATTGAATGGAAACAAACTTGGCATGCAGAACTCCCATGACCTACAGAAAATACTGGAAGGGTTTGGTGGGCATTGACCTTGAGTTTTGGAGTTGTAGTTCACCTACCTCCAGAGAACACTGTGGATTCAATCAATGACAGAGCTGAACCAAACTTAGCTCGAATACTCAATATGCCCAAATGTGAACACTGGTGGAGTTTGGGGGAAATAAAGCTTGACATTGGGAGTTGTAGTTGCTGGGATTTATAGTTCACCTACAATCAAAGAGCATTCTGAACCCCACCAAAGATAGAATTAGGCCAAACGTCCCACACAGAATCCCTATGCCTTGAAGGGACTTGCTTGCATGAGCCTCCCTCCAGCCCTGCATGCTCTCCCTTCCCTGCACATGTGCAGCATGCTGCCATGCGCCGAGCACGCCTACTCTCCCCTCTCCACTTGGAAACTCAGAAACAGCCCTCCCCTTGGCTGACAGGCTGGGCAATCACAGCAGAGGAGGGCTTTTAGTGGGAGGATTCACCCTCTGTTTCCAAAAGGAAGAGAAGGACAGGCGGAGAGATCTTCAGCTTTCTCTGCCAAAGGGGTCCCAAAGACCATCAGAAATATATGATGGTCTTTGGTGACCCCTCTGAAACCTTCTGACTACCCCATCCCCCAGGTTGAGAAACGCTGACTTTGGGTCTTTCACTGCTTTGAGTCTCTTTTTGAAGAGAGGAGCATATAAACAACAACAACAAACCATGTTGATGTATTGCTTCCATGTTGACAGTGAATCCATTCCAGACTATTCCATGGTGCTGAACCTCATGTGTAAGTGGATTCAGCACTTGGAGAGCTCCTTTGGAGTGAGCCAAGACCTGGAATGGACTCAACGCCCCACTGACATAGGACCCATTAGTCACAGCCACTCGTTGGCACTGGTTTGGATGAGCTAAAACTGGGGAATGTTTTGAGCTGGGCCTAAAGCAAGGAGCAACGGTGCCGGTGTGCTTTCATCTGTTGTGACCATCTGCCTTTGGCAGACTGCCCTACCTCTTAGCCCAACAATGCTTGCACCTGCTCCTGCCAACCTTTGACAAGAGATAAGGGAGGGTTTTGCACGTCTCCAGTGGAAATGGGATGGTTTTATTGCTCTCCCATGACTCGCCATCCTTAGTAATCGAAGGAAAGATGGAAGAAGAATGGGCCTACAATTGTCCTCACTTGGTCCCAAGCCATTCTTCCCAGGCTCACTTTTCAGCTGCTTCTAAAATATCCCATTTCATATATCTATACACATATGTGTATATGTAGCTTGAGTGTCCACTTACATAGACAACCTCCGGCCTCCACAAGCACCAATGGCTCTCCCTCCAATGACATTGAGCACCATGAACATGCCCAAGAGCCCTGCCATTGCCCTCCACCAACACCACATTGCCCACCACCCAAGTGATGGTTTTCATATGGGGTCAATTCTATCCTAGATTTGATGTGTTTCCTCCACCACAGGCATCCCATTGTGTGTATGTAGCTTGAGTGTCCACTTACACAGACAACCTCCGGCCTCCACAAGCACCAATGGCTCTCCCTCCAATGACATTGAGCACCATGAACATGCTCAAGAGCCCTGCCATTGTCCTCCACCAACACCACACTGCCCACCACCCAAGTGATGGTTTTCATACGGGGTCAATTCCATCCTAGATTTGATGTGTTTCCTCCACCACAGGCATCCCATTTTTCCTTTCTCTCTCCATTGGTATGAAATGTGCATGACTCCACCCTCTGCCTCTCGCATAACCCTTTCCTAGGGAATTGATCAGACTGAATGTCCTCCACAAAAAAATTACTGCTCACCACCCAAGTGAAGGCTCTCATTCAGGGACAATTCCATCTTAGATTTTATGTGTTTCCTCCACCACAGACATCCCAGTTTCTGACTCTCTCCATTGGTGTGGAATTTGTATGACCCCGCCCACTGCCTCTCCCTTTACCCTTTCCTATTCCTTTCTACAGCACACAAAAAACAGCAATTGAAAATACTAGAGAGGATTGAGGAGAGTTGACCATGGTTTAGAGGAGTTATAGGTACTGGGATGTATAGTTCATCTGCAATCTAAGAACTGCACTCTGAACCCCACCAATGATGGACCTGGAAGTAACTTGGCACACAGAACTTATAAATCCCTCCAAAGACCTCCAGTCTTTGGAGGGAGTTATAGGAGTTGTAGTTCACCCACATCCAGAGTGCACTACGACCACAAACTATGATGGATCTGGACCAAATTTGACACAAATCCCCTATATGCCAAAATTTGAATACTGGTGGGTTTGGAGGGAAATTGGCATTGGCATTTTGGAGTTGTGGGTGCTGGGATGTATAGTTCACCTGCAATCACTGAGCACTTTGAAAGATGAAATTGGACCAAACTTGGCACACAGAGCCCCCATGACTAGCAGAAGATACTGGAGGTCTTTGGGGAAAATTCACCTTGATTTGGGGGAGTTGAAGTTCACCTACATCCAGAGAGCACTGTGAATCCAAACAATGATGGATCTGGACCAAACTTGGCACAAATGCCCTGTATACCAAAATTTGAATGCTGGTGTGTTTGGAGGGGAATTGGCATGGACATTTTGGCATTGTAGCTACTGGGATGTATAGTTCACCTGCAATCAATGAGCACTTTGAACTCCATCAAAGATGGAATTGGACCAAATTTGGCACACAGAACCTCCATGACCAAGGGCTTTGGGGAAAATTCACCTTGATTTGGGGGAGTTGTAGTTCACATACATCCAGAGAGCACTGTGACCCCAAACACCGATGGATCTGGACCAAACTAGGCACACGTACCTGATATATTGAAATTTAATTACTGGAGGGGTTTGGAGGCAACTGACATTCCTTTCTGGGAGTTGTAGTTGACCCACAACGAGAGAAACTGTGACATCTACCAATGATAGACCTGGACCAAACTTGGCACACAGAACCCCCATGACCAACAGAAAATACTGGAAGGGTTTGATGGTCATTGACCTTGAGTTTTGGAGTTGTAGTTCACCTATATGGACTCAAACAATGATGGATCTGGACCAAACTTGGCACGAATACTCAGTATACCCATATGTGAACACTGGTGGAGTTTGGAGGAAATAGTTCTTGACATTTGGGAAGTTATAGCTGCTGGGATTTATAGTGCACCTACAATCTGAACCCCACCAATGATAGAATGGGACCACACTTCCCACACAGAACCCCCATGACCAACAGAAAATATTGTGTTTTTTGATGGTCTTTGGCAACCCCTCTGACACCCCCTCAGGGCTCCCGACCCCCAGGTTGAGAAACGCTGACCTAAACATTAAGAAGAACCTATTGATGGTAAGGAGTGTTCAACCATGGAAGATGCTGCCTGGGAGTCCGATAGAGCTTCCTTTCTTCTCTTGAGATTTTTCATCAGGGATTGAATGGCAATCTATCTGGAAGGCTTGGATTGTGTCTTCCCTTATGGCCGAATGGGGTTGGACTGGATGGGCCTTGGGGTCTCTTCCAACTCTAGGGTTCTATGACTCTAAGAATTCAGTTCAATTTGGCCTGCCTTGTTGGCTCAGCAGCTGCCGAGAGTTGCTTTGGAATGGCTGATAACCCCTCCGTGAGACAATTGGGTCTTTTCTCGCCTATCTTGAAACGGCGGAGAGCAAACATCCTCTTGGCTTCTATAAACGGGCGGGAGGCAGGCGAAGGGTAGAGCAAAGGCGTTAAGAAGCTGTGGCAGCCAATGGGCACAAATAGGGCACATTTGGAAAAAGAAGTACACTTGCCAGTTGTTTACATCAACAATCCTGCAAAGTACTCGGAGAAGTAATTTTGGGGAGCGATTTCCCACAACCCAAGGAGGATTTTTGCCTATTTCTGAGTTTCATGTCTCTGCTGTAAGCATAGAGGTTTATTCATTTCTGTTTCATACCTTTAAGCAATGTTATACAATATACTAGTGCAATATTTCTCAACCTGGGGGTCGGGACTCCTGGGGGGGGGGGTTCCGAGGGGGTTTAATTATATCATTGATGGGGTTCAGAATGTTCTTTGATTATAGGTGAACTATAAATCCCAGCAACTACAACTACCAAATGTCAAGATCTATTTCCCCCAATCTCTACCAGTGTTCACATTTGGGCATATTGGGTGTCCATGCCAAGTTTGGTCCTGGTCCATCATTGTTTGAGTCCACAGTACTCCCTGGATATAGGTGAACTACAACTCTCAAAGTCAAAGTCAATGCCTACCACACCTTTCCAGTATTTTCTGTTAGTCATGGGAGTTCTGTGTGCCAAGATTGGTTCAAGTCCATTGTTGATGGAGTTCAGAACGCTCTTTGATTGTAGGTGAACTATAAATCCCAGCAACTACAACTCCCAAATGACAAAATCAACACCCAACCCCAATCCCACCAGAATTCGAATTATGGACGTATCAGGTATTTGGTCTAGTGAATGAAAATACATCCTGCATATCAGATATTTACATTACTATTCATGACAGCAGAAAAATTACAGTTATGAAGTAGCAACGAAAATAATGTTATGGTTGTGGGTCACCACAATATGAGGAATTGTATTAAGGGGTCACAGCATGAGAAAGGTTGAGAACCACTGCTCTAAAGTCATACTGAAGAACCTTGAGAGAACTTCTGTAGGTCCTCCAGGGAAATTCTGAGCAGGTCCTTCCAACAGAAGGACCTACAGGTTCAGAGATGGAACCTTCTCTAGACCTTTGGAGGCCCTTCAAGTCACCATTAAGGAACTGTATTACAGGGTCGTGGCATTAGGAAAGTTGAGAACCAATGGTTTAGAGTCCTACTGAAGGATCTAGAGAGCATATCTGTAGGTCCTCCAGAACAATTTGGTGCAAAACTTCCAACAGAAGGACTTAAAGGTTCATAGATGGAACCTATCAATCTACTGAAGGATCTAGAGAAAACATATGTAGGTCCTCCAGGGCTATTTGGTGCAAAACTTCCAACAGAAGGACCTACAGGTTCATAGATGGAACCTTCTCTAGACATTTGGAGGCCCTCTAAGTCACCATGAAGGAACTGTATTAAGGAGTCGCAGCATTAGGAAGATTGATAACCACTGCTCTATAGTCATACTGAAGAGCCTAGTGAGAACATCTGTAGGTCCTCCACGGCAATTCTAACCAAGACTTTCAACAGGTTCATAGATGGAACCTTCTCTAGACATTTGTAGGCCCTCTAAATCACCATGAAGGAACTGTATTAAGGAGTTGCAGCATTAGGAAGGTTGAGAACTACTGCTCTGTAGTCATACTGAAGGACCTAGTGAGAACATCTGTAGGTCCTCCAAGGCAATTCTAACCAAAACTTCCAACAGGTTCATAGATGGAATCTTCTCTAGACATTTGGAGGCCCTCCAAGTCGCCATGAAGGAACTGTATTAAGGGCTCTCGGCATTAGGAAGGTTGAGAACAACTGGTCTAGATGGCTCTGGCAACCAGACTCGGGCCACTCTAGTTCTCTTTCTCTCCCTCTTTTTTCTTTTCTCTGTTTCGACTGTTTATCCTGGACTTCGACCAGGTGCGGAACACAAAGGCCCTCCTGGTTTCGCCCCTCGTTCCGGCACCGCGGTTTGAAGGTCAACCCTTGGCAGGCGGGCTCCTTGGGGCTTCGGAAGGAAGACCGTGCCAAAAGCGGGCCCTCCTCTTTTCTCTCCCTCCTTTTTTCGGGTCCGGCCCATTCGCCCGCATGAGTGAGATGAAACGGCCGCCCGCTAATGTACAAACCGATGGCCTCTCCAATGCCGTTTGAACTGTTTACAGACCGAGTTAACGATTACAGGCGCTGTGTGTACCTTGGCTGCCGGCCCAAATTCTTACCCGCCCATCAGATATTATTAAACAACCCTTTTCCATGCCGGGCCTGGAGTCCGTCCAGTGCACCTCAGAGAGATGCCGACAACGACGACATTCGAGGCACATTCTCCCAAGGAAGAAGAGGCCCAGCCATCTTTGGGTCTCCTCTAGGAGAGTAAAGCGGGGTATAAATAAATATAAGAAGAAGGAGAAGGAGAAGAAGGAGAAGACGACGACTCCGGCACAAGCCAGTCAAGGTGGTCCCAGTGGTGATTGGCACACTGGGTGCAGTGCCTAAAGACCTTGGCCTACACTTAAACACAATCGGCGCTGACAAAATTACCATATGCCAGCTGCAAAAGGCCATGCTACTGGGATCTGCACGCATTATTCGCCGATACATCACACAGTCCTAGACACTTGGGAAGTGTCCGACCTGTGATCCAATGCAACAGCCAGCATAGTGATCTTGTATGCTGTGTACTAATCTTGTTGTGTTTCAAATAATAATAATAATAATAATAACAACAACAACAACAACAACCACCACCACCACCACCAACATTGATGGAAGTCAATAGCAAAAAACTGCTCAAAGTGCAAAAGACAAAGAGTGCATACCATAAAAACACAAGAGAAAGACAATGATGCTGGGGAAAATGGAAGGAAAAAGGAAGAGGGGCCGACGAAGGGCAAGATGGATGGATGGTATCCTTGAAGGAACTGGCTTGACTCTGACGTAGGCTGGTCCATGAGGTCACAAAGAGTCGGAAGCGACTGAACGAATAAACAACAACAACAATAAATATGGTAATACATGCAATGAAAATAGCAGTAATATCAATAGTATATCAAATAATAACAATAAATGTCATGATAATCATAAGAATAAATGTAATAGACCAGCAATAAATTTAAATATAATAAGAAGAGGAAGAAGAGGAAGAAGAAGAAGAAGAAATGTAATAAGAATAAAAATATATTTAGTAAGAAAAGTAATAAATATAAGTATGATGATGAAGTACTTTGGCCACATAATGAGGAGACAGGAAAGCTTAGAGATGACAATGATGCTGGGGAAAATGGAAGAAAAAAGGAAGAGGGGCCAAGGGCAAGATGGATGGATGGGATCCTTGAAGTGACTGGCTTGACTAAAGGAGCTGGGGGTGGTGAAGGCTGACAGGGAGTTCTGGCGTGGGCTGGTTTGCGAAGTCATGAATAGTCGGACGCGATTGAATGAATTTACAGCAACACAAGAGAAAACTAGCAAAAGAAAGCTCTCCCTGGACAATTCCTGGGAAACACTGAGAGCCAAATGGACAAGGAAAAAACATGGATGTGGCTCACAAATGGAAATTTGGAAAAGGAGACAGAGGGCCTGATTCTTACAGCCCAAGAACAAGCAATTACAGTAGAGTCTCCCTTCTCCGACCTTCGCTTATCTAACATTCCATCTTATCCGACACTCCCGTTTCCCCCCAGTATTTCCCCTTCAATTAAAGGAGAACTCGCCAACTCTCTCTCCATTCCCAATACAGTAGAGTCTCGCTTATCTAACATTCCGTCTTATCCGACACTCTTATCCGATGCCCCAGTTTTCCTCCAGCATTTCCCCTTCAATGCAAGGAGCACACCCCAACTCTCTCTCCATTCCCAATACAATAGTCTTGCTTATCCGACATTCCGTCTTATCCGACGCCCTCCTTTTCCTCCAGCATTTCCCCTATAATCAAAGGAGCGCTTCCCAACTCTCTCTCCATTCCCAATAAGTGAATTAGGCAAGAAAAGGAGGAAGAGAAGGAAGGGGGAAAGAGGCAGGACCGGAAGCGGAAGTATCCTTCCTCCTTCCCTCTGGGATTTCCACACTCCTCTTCCGCATCCGGGCACTCCTGCTTGGCCCTCTAGCCCTGAGGCGTTGCCTTGCCTTAACTCTTGGAGTCCCTGTTGTTAATATTATTATGTATCTAGCGCCGTGTCGGACGGGTAACAGGAGGAGACTCCGTATTATCCAACATTTTTGTTGATCCAACTTTTTGCCGGATAAGCGAGACTCTACCATTTGTCATCATGTGCCATTTTCACCCAACGGCAAACATATAACTGAGTTTTCTCTGCAAGATGGGTTCAAAGGAACTTTGCTTTGACGTTGTGTCTCAGTCGAGATTTTTTGTTGTTATTGTTGTGTCAGGAGCAACTTGAGAAACTGCAAGTCGCTTCTGGCGTGAGAGAATTGGCCATCTGTAAGGACGTTGGCCATGGGATGCCAGGGTGTTTTGATGTTTTACCATCCTTGTGGGAGGCTTCTCTCATGTCCCTGCATGAGGAGCTGGAGTTGATATAGGGAGCTCATTCCCGCTCTCCCCGATTCGAACCTGCGATCTGTCGGTCCTGCTGGCACAGGGGTTTAACCCACTGCGCCACTGGGGGCTCCTCAGTCGAGATAAAAGCAGGATATGAATATAATAACCTCAATCTCCATATATAAAAGTCAACGTATGTATGTATGATGATTGGTTTGTCCCACAATGGCTTCTCTGTGGCTTTGATGGATCTGGACTTGACCAAAGTCATCCATATTTCCAAGCAATGGGGATCCAAACCACAGCCTCAGACCATTATATCACCTATCAAAAGCCTTATCTTCCTTCGCAGAGGAGCTCTTGTATCCAAGAGGAATGCCAAAGTTCTCACAATTTGCATTGACATGTGTACAAAATTCTGATTGATCATCCATGAAAAACTCATCAAGTTCCTCTGCAACTCCTTGCTGGTTTTCCAAGCTTGTAGCCCACCAATCAAACCGGTATAACACTACAATTCCACTTTAACTGCCATGGCTGCATCCTATGGAATCCTGGGACCTTCTAGTGCAGTGTTTCTCAATGTTCCTAATGCCGCGACCTCTTGATACATTTCCCTAAGTTGTGGTGACCCCCAACCATAACATTATTTTCGTCACTACTTCATAGCTGTAATTTTGCTATTTATTTACTAGCTGTCCCCTGGCATGCGCTGCTGTGGCCCACATGGGGGTTCTGTGTGGGAGGTTTGGCCCAATTCTGTCATCGGTGGGGTTCAGAATGCTCTGTGACTGTAGGTGAACTATAAATCCCAGAAAGTACAACTCCCAAATGTCAAGATTCTATTTTCCCCAAACTCCATCAGTGTTCACATTTGGGCATATTGAGTATTTGTATAGAGTTTGGTCCAGATCTGTCATAGTTTGAGTCCACAGTGATATCTGGATGTAGGTGAACTACAACTCCAAAACCAAAGGACACTGCCCACCAAACCCTTCCAGTATTTTCTGTTGGTCATGGGAGAACTGTGTGCCAAGTTTGGTTCAATTCCATCGTTGGTGGGGTTCAGAATGCTCTTTGATTGTAGGTGAACTATACATCCCAGCAACTACAACTCCCAAATGACAAAATCAGTTTTTTTGAGTGAAGGACATACATTGGGTTGTTAGGTGTCTTGTGTCCAAATTTGGTGTCAATTCAGTAGCCAATGGAGTTGGCGTAACAAACGAGTTGTATGTTCCCCTGTACGTCGCTCCGGTGAGCAACCTGGCTGCTGACCGCTGAAATAGTTGAAGCTTCCGGGCACTCTTCATGGCAGCCCCACGTAGAGTGCATTGCAGTAGTCTGTTCGGGATGTAACAAGAGCATGGACCACCGTGGCCAAGTCAGACTACTGTTATGCATCATCATGTAAATATCCGATGTGCAGGATGTATTTTCATTCACAATACCGGATATGCCCAAATTTGAATATTGGTAGAAATGTGGGGGGGGGGGGTTGATTTTCTCATTTGGGAGTTGTAGTTGCTGGGATTTATAGTTCACCCACAATCAAAGAGCATTCTGAACTCCACCAATGATGGAATTGAGCCAAACTTCTCACACAGAACTGTCATGTCCAACAAGAAAATTCTGATAGGGTTTGGTGGACATTGACTTTGAGTTTTGGAGTTGTAGTCCACCTACATCAGAGAGCACTGTGGACTCAAACAATGATAGCTCTGGACCAAACTTGGCGTGGATAGTCAATATACCCAAATGTAAACACTTGTGAAGTTTGGGGGGAATAGACCTTTACATTTAGAAGCTGTAGTTGCTGGGATTTATAGTTCACCTACAATCAAAGAGCATTCCGAACCCCACCGATTATAGAATTGGGCCACACAGAACCCCCAAGACCAACAAGAAAATACTGGAAGGGTTTGATGGGCATTGACCTTGAGTTTTTGAGTTGTAGTCCACCTACATCAGAGAGCACTGTGGACTCAAACAATGATGGATCTGGACCAAACATGGCATGGATAGTCAGTATGCCCAAATGTGAACACTGGTGGAGTTTGGGGGAAATAGATCTTGACATTTGGAAGTTTTAGTTGCTGGGATTTATAGTTCACCTATAGTCAAAGAGCATTGTGAACCCCACCAACGATAGAATTGGGCCAAACTTTCCACACAGAACCCTCATACCTTGAAGGGACTTGCTTGCAGTCTCACATGCTCTTCCTTTCCTGCACATGCGCAGCACGCCTGCTCTCCCCTCTCCACTTGGAGTCTCAGAGAGGCCAGCCAATCACAGTAGAGAAAGGCTTTTGGTGGGAAGATTTGCCCTCTATTTCCAAAAAGGAAGAGTAGGACAGGCGGAGAGATCTTCATCCTTCTCTGCCAAAGGGGTTCCTAAAACCATTGGAAATAGATGTTTTCTGATGGTCTTTGGCAACCCCAATCATCTATACATCCTTTACCCACATAATAACACTCTTCTACCCGAGTGGTGGAGGTTTGACCCCATCTTTGCTGGAGGAACACAATGAATAGGCCTCCCTGTTGACATTCATTTGGCTCTATCTCTACATCTCTTCAGTAGTGACTTCAAACTTGGTTTGCAGCAGTTGAAGGAAGGCGAAAGTGGGGGACGGGACGAGAAACCGGGATGTTTTCAAAGCGGGTGGAAAAGCGGGACAGCAGAGAAGTACTCAGGACCGTTCCTGGTCAAGGAAAATATGGCATTTCCCATTACAAGAGATCTCCTGGTGCTCTGTTGTTCTGCTGACACCCAGAAAAAAATAGGGAGAGCTGGTGACGCCTCTCTTGTCTCATTGCCACCCATGTCTTCACCACATGGCAAATTGGCATGACTCCCCAGCTTCCCTTTATGGGCGCGTGGGCCAGTTGATGGCAAGATCCCTTTCGATTCTCCTTTGCTTCCAACAAGAATGCAGTTTAGCTGGGGAGATTTGCTTCACTGGCATTCAGGAGGTTGGACTAGATCAGCATTTCTCAACCTGGGGGTCAGGACACCTGGGGGGGGGGGTTGCGAGGGAGTTTCAGAGAGGTCACCAAAGACCCCCCAAAAATTCGAATGGTCTTAGGAACCCCTATGGGTCTCTCCACCTTCCTCCCACCAAATGCCCTCCTCCGCTGTGATTGGCCAACCTCTCAGACAAGGGGAGGGCTGTTTTTGAGACTCCAAGCAGGGAGGGGAGAGCAGGCGTGCTCGGCACATCGCAGCGTGGTGAGGGAGAGCGTGCAAGGCTGGAGGGAGGCACACATCAGCGAGTCCCTTCAAGCCATGGGCATCCCATGTGGGAAGTTTAGCCCAATTCTATTGTTGCTGGAGTTCAGAATGCTCTTTGATTGTAGGCGAACTACAAATCCCAGCAACCACAACTCCCAAATGTCACAGTCTATTTCCCCCAAACTCCACCAGTGTTCACATTTGGGCATATTGAGTATTTGTGCCAAGTTTTGGTCCAGATCTATCATTTTTTGAGTCCACAGTGCTCTCTGGGAGGGGAGAGCAGGCCTGCTTGGCGCATGGCAGCATGGTGTGCATGTGCAGGCGAGGGAGAGGGTGCAAGGCTGGAAGGAGGCACACACCAGCGAGTCCCTTCAAGCCATGGGGATTGTGTGTGGGAAGGTTAGCCCAATTCTATCGTTGGTGGAGTTCAGAATGCTCTTTGATTGCAGGTGAACTATAAATCCCAGCAACTACAACTCCCAAATGTCAAGGTCTATTTTCCCCAAACTCCACCAGTGTTCACATTTGGACATATTGAGTATTCATACCAAGTTTGGTCCAGATCTATCATTGTTTGAGTCCACAGTGCTCTCTGGATGTAGGTGAACTACAACTCCAAAACTCAATGTCAATGCCCACCAAACACTTCCAGTATTTTCTGTTGGTCATGGGAGTTCTGCATGCCAAGTTTGCTTCAATTTCATTGTTGGTGGAGTTTAGAATGCTATAAATCCCAGCAACCACAACTCCCAAATGTCAAGGTCTATTTCCTCCAAACTCCACCAGTGTTCACATTTGGGCATATTGAGTATTTTTGCCAAGTTTGATACAGATCCATCATTGTTCGAGTCCACAGTGCTCTCTGGATGCAGGTGAACTACAACTCCAAAACTCAAGGTCAATGCCCACCAAACCCTTCCAGTATTTTCTGTTGGTCATGAGAGTTCTGTGTGTCTAGTTTGGTTCAACTCCATCATTGGTGGAGTTCAGAATGCACTTTAATTGGAGGTGAACTATAAATCGCAGCAACTACAACTCCCAAATGACAACGTCAACCCCCACCCCCATCCCCACCAGTATTCAAACTGGGGTGTATCAAGTTTGGTCTAGAGCTATCATTTTTTGAGTCCACAGTGCTCTCTGGATGGAGGTGAACCAATGTCAGCATTTGAGCATATTGAGTATTCGTGCCAAGTTTGGTCCGGATCCATCATTGTTCAAATCCACAGTGCTCTCCGGGTGCAGGTGAACTACAACTCCAAAACTCAAGATCAATGCCCACCAAACCCTTCTGGTGTTTTCTGTTGGTCATTGTTTGAGTTGGTCATTGTTTCTGTTTATCATTGTTTGCGTCCACAGTGCTCCCTAGATGTAGGTGAACTACAACTCCCTAAGTCAAGGTGAATACCCACCAAACCCATCAGAGATTCGGCTGAAAGGATTAGGAAGAACTTCCTGAAGAGTGGCATAAGGGGCTTGATGTGTGGTGGAGTCTCCTTCTCTGGAGGCTTTTCCACAGAAGCTATCAAGCGTGTTTGGATTGTGCCTTCTTGCATGGCAATGGGTTGGACTGGATGGCCCTTGGATGTCTCTTCTAGCTCTAGGATTCTATATCAGAAGTAGGCAATATAGGGTCTCATGGATACACTTCTTCTCTCCCGTCCACCAAGATCAAGACTTTGAGATCCAAACGTTTCCTGCCCATGCATAGTATAGATGTAGATGTAGATACATGCATGCATCCATACATGTGGTTGAACTGCTTGGCCCTTGGGGTCCCCTTCCAACCCCAAGATTCTGCTTCTCGGAGGCTCAGCCTCAATCCCAGGCAGGTGCGTCCTTGAGCCTTCTCCTCCTCCTTCTCTTCTCTTTCTTTCTTTCTTTCTTTCTTTCTTTCTCTGGCATCCCTGTTGCATCTTGCTGAGGGCCATTCGCTTGCTCCTCCAGCTCCGCCGGCTTGTACAGACAGGCCTGCCCGGCTCAGGAGAGGGAGGAATCCGATTCTCAGCCCCAGGGGCTTGCTGAGGAACTCGCCCGCACTTCAAAGGAGTCCTTTTATTTTGCCTCGGTGATCACACCCTGCAAAAATTTCCCACCGACAAAAGAAAATCGGGTTTTTATAGGCAGAGGAAGGGTTGGAATGCGTCTCTCTCAGAGAAAGAAGGAGAAGGGGAAGGAGGCCTAGCGCTCTTTGGGCACTTTGGGGCTGATCAAAAGCAGCGGGTCCCATTTGCTCTTGGATACTAAGCCAGGTCAGACCTGGTTAGTGCCTGGAGGAGAGACCAACATGGCATCCCAAGTGCGGTGGTCTGTTTCAGAGGAACTGGCTGAACCATCCCTGAGTAATCGATGATGATTCATAGGATTGCCATAAGTCAACAGGCGATTTGAGCCGGAAATGAATGAGATGAGCTTAATCTCTTAACGCAAGAAGGCAAAGATGGCTCTCCCATTGCCAAAGGCCTAAGTATCCTAAAGGCACCAGATCCTGTCTGATTTGGGATGCTAAGCAGAGACACTAAGCCATGTCAGTCCTGGTTAATGCTTGGATGGGAGACCAATGGTGCAGTAGGGTTTCAAAGAAAGTGGCCAAACCATCCCTGAATATTCCTTACTGATTCATAGGACTGCCTTAAGAAAGCAAACAAACCGAGGATGAGAAATGAATAGGATGAACTTAATCTCTTAAGGCAAGAAGGCAAAGACGGCTCTCCCATTGCCAAAGGCATAAGTATCATAAAGGCACAAGATCCTGTCTGATCTTGGTTTGTTTGTTTTTTGTCATATCAGGAGTGACTTGAGAAACTGCAAGTCGCTTCTGGTGTAAGAGAATTGGCCATCTGCAAGGCCGTTGCCCAGGGGACGCCCGGATGTTTTGATGTTTTATCATCCTTGTGGAAGGCTTCTCTCATGTCCCCACATGAGGAGCTGGAGCTGATAGAGGGAGCTCATCCGCATTCTCCCTGGATTCGAACTTGCGACTTGTCGGTCTTCAGTCCTGCCGGCACATGGGTTTAACCCACTGCGCCACTGAAGGCTCTGGTGATCTTGGGTGCTAAGCAGGGACACTAAGCCAGGTCAGTCCTGGTTAGTACTCGGATAGGAAACCAACATGGCATCCCAAGTGTGGTGGGCTCGCTCTCAGAGGAACTCACCAAACCATCCCTGAGTATTCCTTGCTGATTCATAGGATTGCCATAAGTCAACAGGTGATTTGCAAGCAAAGAAACAGAGAATGGGAAATGAATGAGATGAACTTAATCTCTTAACGCAAGAAGGCAAAGACAGCTCTCCCATTGCCAAAGGCCTAAGTATCCTGAAGGCGCCAGATCCTGTCTGATTTTGGATGCTAAGCAGAGACAGCCTGAGTTAATACTGGGATAAGAGATTTAAGACTGCAAACAAATAGAGCCATAGGCTCTATTCCAAAGAAAGGAACTGGCATAACCGTTCCTGAGTCTTCCTTGCCTGAGAAAACTCTAGGAAATCTGTAAACCAAAAGATGACTAGAAGCACAGAAACGCAAAGATCCAGATAGATGCCCAGACATGGACATTTTGTTTAGATGTTTTGAACCCAAGCAATTCTGGTCATTGTGTTATAAACAACCTGGCAATAAATGCACATAGACTTCACCATCAAGCTAAGAATTCCTTCCTTTCCCCCCCCCCCCCCCCTCCATTCTGGGATCCCAAACATGTCCTGCCTATGGGGGACACTTCAAAAGCAAGTGAAAGGCAACTTGGAACCCTGCCTGCGGGTTTGGTGGTTGGCTTTCTTTCTTTCTTTTTTTCAAAAGAGAAATAATTGTTAGGGGGAAGAAGAGGAAAAAATGTGAGGAATATCCACGCATGCCCCTACACGCCTTCCCGGCGGTGCGCTCCTTTTGAAAATGCTGAAAAACCATCGGGATTTGGAGTTTGGAAGCTCTTTGGCCTCCTTTCCAGAGCAGATTAGAGAGTCGTTTTCCTGGCTTCATTTTTGAAAATAATATCTATCTATCCTATCCTATCTAACTATCTTATTATTTATTTATTTATGACATTTATATGCTGCCCTTCTCACCCCGAGGGGACTCAGATCTATCCATCTATCTAACCATTCATCTATCTATCTATGTATCTATCCATCTAGCCATCCTTCTATCTATCTATCTATCTATCTATCTATCTATCTATCCATCCATCTATCCATCTGTCTACCACTCCATCTATCCATCCATCCATCCATCCATCCATCCATCTATCTATCTATCCAACCAACCAACCAACCAACCAACCAACCAACCAACCAACCATATATCTATCTATCCATCTATTTATCAATTTATCTAATCTATCCATCTAACCATCCATCCATCTATCTATCCATCTACCTATCTACCTATCCATCCATCCATCCTTCCATCCATCTTTCCATCCATCCACCTAATCTATCTGTTTGTCTGTCCGACCATCCATCTATCCATTCATCTATCTATCTATCCATTCTATCTATCTATCTATCTATCTATCTATCTATCTATCTATCCATCCATCCATCCATCCATCCATCCATCCATCCATCTTCTGATCTATCTGATCTATCTATCCATCCATCCATCTAATCTACTGTCTGTCTGTCCATCTGTCCATCCATCTACCTATTTATCCATCCATCCAATCTCTCTGTTTGTTCGTCCATCCATCTATCCATCAATCCATCTATTTATCCATCTATCCATTCATCCATCTATCTATCTATCTATCTATCTATCTATCTATCTATCTATCTATCAATCAATCATCTATCTATTTATCTAAGCATCCATCCATCCATCCATCTTTCTAATCTATCTGATCTATCTGTCTATCCATCCATCCATCCAATCTATTGTCTGCCTCTGTCTATCTGTCCGTCCGTCCATCCATCTACTTATCTTCCTATTCATCCATCCATCTATCTAATCTCTCTGTTTGTCCGTCCATCAATCTATCCATCAATCTACCTATTCTTCCATCTATCCATCTATCCATCTAATCTGTCTGTCTGTCCATCTGTCCTTCCATCTATCTATCTATCTATCTATCTATCTATCTATCTATCTATCTATCTATCTATCTATCTATCTGGATTTGGGTCTCTTTACCTTCCAACTATAATATCTTTCCTTCTACATCGGGCCATATCTGACTTCCTGCGGCAACACCAAGGCACAGCTAACTCCTGCTTCTCACCCCCATCCCAAATTGTACTCAAAATCAAGGAACATGAAAGGTGCTGCAGACTGATTCAACCAGAGAAGTCAGCCATAGCAGAGCACTTGATAAACCAACTGGGACTCAACATATTATTGGAGAAGACAGAAATGCTGGACCACCATGTCAGGCTACACAGAGAAGCCACTGAAATCCACAAGCCACTGAAATCCTTCCTCTGCTGTAATTGGCTGGCCTCTGAGACAGCCAATCAGGAAACATCAGGAAACCATGAAAAGGAACATAATCTAGCGGCCTGTATTTAAAAAACTCTAACATCAGGACATTAAATAAAGAGCAACACTCAGAAAACTGGGAAATTCCAGAAACAATCAATGCTAGCTAACACCTTCCAACAAAGGATCCCCCAGGCAGGAAGCAGCCAGACATTGAAGCTGAAGGGCTACTTAATGCTAATCAAGATGGCCAATTGCAACATTCACAC
Source organism: Anolis sagrei ordinatus (assembly GCF_025583915.1). Classification (NCBI taxonomy): domain Eukaryota; kingdom Metazoa; phylum Chordata; class Lepidosauria; order Squamata; family Anolidae; genus Anolis; species Anolis sagrei. The sequence goes on along the minus strand of NW_026844589.1, from coordinate 6,893,079 downwards.
CTGCCTCCAATAGACAAGAGGTCTTTCTCCCACTCTGGACATTATTCCACAGATATATAAACCCCACTTGCCTAGTGTCCAACAGACCTCACAACCTCTGTGGGTGAAACGTCAGGAGAGAATGCTTCTGGAACATGACTGTACAACCCGGAAAAATCACAGCAACCCAGTGATTCTGGTCATGAAAGCCTTTCGACAACATATTGTGCTTAAAATGTCTTGCAATATAGCGTATAATCCCATATTCTGCTTACAGTTTACAGTATACACACTATATTAGTGGAAGATACATTTCACGTTGATTTGGAAAAGTTATTGAACCAATGGTTCTGCTATAGAGTTGTACTTGAGGACCTTGGAAACAGAATGCCTAAAACGAATGTACCAGTATTTCTCAACCTGGAAGGGGTCACAAGGGGATTTCAGAGGGGTCGCCAAAAACCACCAGAAAACATATATTTTGGATGGTCTTAGGAACCTCTTTGGCAGAGAAGGCTGAAGATCTCTCCGCCTGTCCTTCCTTTCGGGAAACAGAGAGCAAATCCTCCCACCAAAAGCCTTCCTCTGCTGTAATTGGCTGGCCTCTGAGACTCCAAGCGGGGAGGGGAGATCAGGTGTGCTTGGCGCATGACAGCATGTCACGCATGTGCAGGCGAGGGAGAGCACGCATGGCTGGAAGGAGGCTTGCGACAACGAGTACCTTCAAGGCATGAGGCTTCTGTGTGGGAAGTTTGACCCAATTCTATCATTGGTAGGGTTCAGTATGGTCTTTGATTGTAGGTGAACTATAAATCCCAGCAACTACAATTCCCAATGTCAAGGTATATTTTCCCCCAAACTCCACCAATGTTCACATTTGGGCATATTGAGGATTCGTACCAAGTTTGGTTCAGATCCAACATTGTTTAGGTCCACAGTACTCCCCGGATGTAGGTGAACTACAACTCCCAAAGTCAAGATCAATGCCTACCACACCTTTCCAGTATTTTTTGTTAGTCATGGGAGTTCTGTGTGCCAAGATTGTTTCAGATCCAATGTTGGTGGAGTTCAGAATGCTCTTTGATTGTAGGTGAACTAGAAATCCCAGCAACTACAACTCCCAAATTTCAAGGTCTATTCCCCAAACCCCACCAGTGTTCACATTTGGGCATATTGAGTATTCATGCCAAGTTTGGTCCAGATCCATCATTGTTTGAGTCCACAGTGCTCTCTGGATGTAGGTGAACTACAACTCCAAAACTCAAGGTCAATGCCCACCAAACTCTTCCAGTGAATGAATGAAAATACATTCTGCTTATCAGATGTTTACATTGTGATTCATAACAGTAGCAAAATTACAGTTATGAAGTAGCAACGGAAATAATTTTACGGTTGGGGGTCACCACAACATGAGGAACTGTATCAAGGGGTCACGGCATTGGGAAGGTTGAGAAACAATGATGTAAATGAATATAAATATATATTTTCCAAATGCTTTCCTTCTCTAAAGCCCTCTGACATTGTCCCAGAACCCAGCACAGCTCATAAACTTTTTAATAGGCACCTTTAATGTCCCACTGAAAGCATTTCCTGACTACGGCTTTGGACAATCATTAACCGATCGAAGCACAAAGTACGGCACGGAGGCCTTTGAAATGCAAAAAAAACCCCAGAGCCTCCGCGGCTCCTTATCCTCACACAGGTTTAGAGGGATCCCAAAGGGCGGGCAGGTCCCCATGACTCCGAGTCCCAGCTTTCCGCACCAGACCTGATGGGATCGGAAGTCTGGGAATGTCCCGACTTCTCAGGACGCTCAAATGAAAAATTCTACATGTCGATCCAGCCCTTTGTTTGGCATTGTTGGGTTTGGACTCTCCACGGAGAGATGGTCAGGCCATATACAGGGATCTATAAATCCCAGACAGAGATGTACAGATTGTTACCAGCACTTTGAATTGTGGCGAACAGGCCGCTGATGGGACTTCCAGTCTTCACTGTTTCGCACATCAAATCATCCGGGCATCCCCTGGACAACGTCCTTGCAGACGGCCAATTCTCTCACACCAGAAGCGACTTGCAATTTCTCAAGTCGCTCCTGACACAACAAAAAAAAGTCCCTGAAAGACACAGCTTATCCTAAAAACATATATTAACTGCCCAACTACCTACCTATCATCTATACGCCTATCCTAAAAACATCTATCTATCCTAAAAATATATCTATTGTTTTGTCCAAGGCTTTCATGGCCGGAATCACTGAGTTGTAGGTTTTTCGGGCTGTATGGCCATGTTCTAGAAGCATTCTCTCCTGACGTTTCACCTGTATCTATGACAGGCATCCTTAGAGGTTGTGAGATCTCGCAACCTCTGACGATGCTTGCCATAGATGCAGGCGAAACGTCAGGAGAGAATGCTTCTAGAACATGGCCATACAGCCCGAAAAACCTACAACAACCCACATTATCTATCATCTTTATCTTTCTATCTATCCTAAAAACATATTATCTATGACCTTACCTATCCTAAAACATGTATTATCTATCTATCTGTCATCTATCTAATTTTTAAAACTTCTATTATCTGTCTATCCCAAAATTATCTATCTATCTATCTATCCTATCTATCTATCTATCTATCATCTAATCATTTATCTATCTCATTTATCTATCTATCTTTAAAACTATTATCTATCTACCCAATAATAATAATAATAATAATAATAATAATAACAACAACTGTTGTTGTTGTTATTATTATTATTATCATCTAATCATCTATCTATCTAATCTATCTATCTTTAAAACTTCTATTATCTATCTATCCCAAAATTATCTATCTATCTATCTATCTATCTATCTATCTATCTATCTATCTATCTATCTATCTATCTATCTATCTATCTATCTATCTATCTATCTAATAATCCGTCTCTGTCTATCTATCTATCTATCTATCTATCTAATAATTTATTTATCTATCTATCTGATCATCTATCTATCTATCTTTAAAACTTCTATTATCTATCTGTCTACCCCAAAATAATAATAATAATAATAATAATAATAATAATAATAATAATAATCTAATCATCTATCTATTTAATCTAACTTTAAAACTTCTATTATCTATCTATCCCAAAATTATCTATCTATCTATCTATCTATCTATCTATCTATCTATCTATCTATCTAATCATCGATCTGTCTGTCTATCTATTTATCTATCTAATAATCTATGTATCTATCTGTCTAATCATCTATCTATCTATCTATCTTCAAAACTTCTATTATCTATCTATCTACCCCAAAATATTATTATTATTATTATTATTATTATCATCATCATCATCTAATCATCTATCTATTTAATCTATCTTTAAAACTTCTATTATCTATCTATTCCAAAATTGTCTGTCTGTCTGTCTGTCCGTCCGTCGGTCCATTCATCCATCTATCTATCTATCTATCTATCTATCTATCTATCTATCTAATCATCTATCTATCTGTCTGTCCAGCTAATCTATCTATCTTGAAAACTTCTATTATCTATCTATCTATCCCAAAATTATCTATCTGCCTTCCTATCTATCTATCTATCTATCTATCTATCTATCTATCTATCTTGAATCAGCTATCTAATCTATCTATCTTGAAAATTTCTATTATCTATCCATCTAAAATCATTATCTATTTATCTATCTATCCATCTATCCATCCATATCCAGAGTAGAGTGGAGGGTGAACCCTGGAGCTTTGGGTGGAAAGGAGGAAGTTAATCCTGTAAACATATAGAATCCCTTGAAGAGTCATTTCAGTTAACAGCTTGCAAATGCACATGGCCCTTTCCTCTTGCCAAACTGGAAGATCCCCGCTCTCGTCTCTTGCTTGGGAGTGAAAAACTATGAAAACCGGAGACTCAAGGCCAGGCCCTGAGACCTAGTGACCTTAGCATCCCCGAAGACAGTACTACAACCATCAACATCACCATGAGTTCATATTCACAATGGCAAAAGCCTGCAGTCATCCCTAAAGAATTCCAACCACATTGGCCTGTTTTGCTGCTGCATGACACTCTTGGCTCACATTCCGCTCAGGGTCCACTAAGACTCCTAGATCCTTTTCCAAGCCCTCCTATATCTCTGTGTTTCACTTTCCCGGCCGTACATTTCGTCCTGTTTTCTCGGTGAGGTTCTGGCCGGCTGCTCTGAGTGCCCAGGGAGTCATGGGACGGCCGGGACTCTCCAACCGATCCCTTTCATGCAACGCAACACCAATTACGAGCGATCTTATCAGGGGCTGCAGGAATGCCGGCTCTCATGACAAAGGGAGCATCTGAGGAGTACTTTCAATCCGCAAAGGAAGCCAGTGCCTTGGTTTCCATGGAAAGAAGCAACGCTCTTTCCCTTGTGGCAGCCTAGAATACCAAAATGGGGATTTCTTGGCAGCTGGACTGCTGCAAAGCACTTTCTGTAGGGCCGCCCTTGAAGACAGGCCTTTGATTTCACTGAGCTGTAGGGCAAGAATCATGAGGGTTGGGATTTGAGGTTAAATATTCCCCCAGGAAACAGGGGTTCACATTCCTATATTGGCTGCAAGTCACACTCTCTCAGCCTCAGAGGCAGGAAAAAGAAAGAGAATAAACAGGAGGAAGAAGAGAAAGAGAGGAAAAGGAAGGAGAACTAGCCATGGAGTAGAACTGAGGAAGAAGGAGGGGATTATGTTTTGGCTAGGACAGTGTTTCTCAACCTGGGAATCAGGACATCTGTGGGGCTTGCAAGGCGGGTTTCAGAGGGGTTGCCAAAGACCATCAGAAAATACATATTTCAGATGGTATTAGTAACCCCTTTGGCAGAGAAAACTGAACATCTCTCCGTCTGTCTTTCCTTTTTGTATTAGTGAACTACAACTCCCAGAATTCAAAAAAATACCCCTCTCCAACCCCACCAGTATTCAATGTTGGCCATGAAAGTAGTATGCCAAGTTTGGTGCAGATCCATTTGAGGCTGGGTTCAGAGTGCTCTTTGATTGTAGGTGAACTATAAATCCCAGCAACTACAACTCCCAAATGTCAGGCTGTATTTTCCCCAAACTCCACTAGTGTTCCCATTTGGGCGTATTGAGTTTCCATGCCAACTTTGGTCCAGATCCATCATAGTTCGAGTCCACAGTGCTTTCTGGATGGAGGTGAACTACAACTCCAAAACACAAGGCCAATGCCAGCTAAACCTTTCCAGTATTTTCTGTTGGTCATGGGAGCTCTGTGTGTCAAGTTTGCTTCAATTCCATCGTTGGTGGAGTTCAGAATGCTCAGTAACTGTAGGTGAACTATAAATCCCAGCAACTACAACTCCCTAATGTCACGCTCTATTTTCCCCAAGCTCCACCAGTGTTCGCATTTGAGCATATTGAGTATTCATGCCAAGTTTGGTCCAGATCATTGTTTGAGTCCGCAGTACTCTAAGGATGTTGATGAACTACAACTCCTAAACTCAAGGTCAATGCCCACCAAATCCATCCAATATTTTCTGTTGGTCATGCGAGTTTTGTGTGCCAAGTTTGGTTCAATTCCATCGTTGGTGGAGTTCAGAATGCTCTTTGATTGTAGGTGAACTATGTTGTTATTGTTTATTCGTTCAGTCACTCCCAATACGTTATTATTATGTATATTATTCGTGAACTATATTAGGTGAACTATAAATCCCAGCAACTACAATTACTAAATGTCAAAGTCTATTTTCCCCAAACTCCACCAGTGTTCATATTTGGGCATATAATGAGTATCCATGCCAAGTTTGGTCCAGATCCATCATTGTTTGAGTCCACAGTGATCTCTGGACGTAGGTGAACTACAACTCCCAAACTCAAGGTCAATGCTCACCAAACCCTTCCAGTATTCCAATATTATGTGAGTTCTGTGTGCCAAACTTGGTTCAACGCCCATCGTTGGTGGAGTTCAGAATGCTCTTTGATGGTAGGTGAACTATACATCCCAGCAACTACAACTCCCAAATGACAAAATCAATCCCTCCCAACCCCACCAGTATTCAAATTTGGGTGCATTAGGTATTTCGTCCAGTGAGTGAAAATATATCCTGTGTATCATATATTAACATGACAATTGATAACAGGAGCAAAATTACAGTTGTGAAGTAGCAACGAAAATAATGTTATGGTTGAGGGTCAGCACAACATGAGGAACTGTATTAAGGAGGTTGAGAAACACCTTTTGAACTGGCCACTAACTTTGACTCTTCTCCGCCAGGCTCACCTGAAGGCCTTCAAACTGGAAACACGGGCAATTTAATCTTTGACCTTTTGCCCAGCCACTAACCCCTGACCCTCCAAAAAAGGCCCAGCCTTGGTCCACTTCCTTGCCCCCGCTGAGCACATAAAGATTTAATAAGGAGCCCCGCAAGAGATAAGAAAGAACTCAAAACTTCCCGTCGTCGCCTGCAAGGGACAATACCAAGACCTCTGCCCTTTTGGCCTTGTTGCCCAATTGTGGTGGTTTTGGTACCACGTTATGGTATCCGTCCTATGGGCATTTATGACTGGAAGTTTGGGGAGATGCATAAATGTCACCTGAATTATATTCATTATTATGTTTTATTTGTATTATTATGTGAGACGTATTATTTTTGTTATTTGTTATTTTTAATATATTATATGTAATATACCTTAGTACAGCATTTCTCAACCTGGAGGTCGGGATGCCCGGGGGGGGGGGGGGGGGGGGGGGGGGGGGGGGGGGGGGGGGGGGTCATGAGCAGGTTTCAGAGGGGTCACCAAAGACCATTAGGAAACACATATTTCTGATAGATAATAATTTTGGGATAGATAGATAGATAGATAGATAGATAGATAGATAGATAGATAGATAGATAGATAGATAATAGAAGTATTAAAGATAGATTAGCTGGATAGATGGCTGGCTGGCTGGTTGGATGGATGGATGGATGGATGGATGGATGGATGGATGGAGAGGTAGACAAATGGATGGATAGATAGATAGATAGATAGATAGATAGATAGATAGATAGATAGATAGGGTAGATGGATGGATGGATAGATGGAGAGGGAGACAGTCAGACAGACAGATAGATATATAGATAGATATTTAGATAGAGAGGGTGGATGGATGGATGGAGAGGTAGACAGAGAGACAAATAGATAGATAGATAGGGTAGATGGATGGATGGATAGATGGATGGATGGATAGATGGATAGATAGATAGATAGATAGATAGATAGATAGATATTAGTATTATATTGTATTACAATATTTTGATCAGTATTATATGTACATGCAATATATTATATTATTAGCATAGCACAATATTAGTATTATATATTACTATATTGTATTATACCACTATACTGCAATATTATTAGTAATATTACATGTAATATATAATTATTATATTGTATTACTATATTGTATTGCATTACAATATTAGTATTATATATTACTATATTGTACTATGCCACTATGATGCAGTATTGTTAGTAATATTACATGTAATATATAATATATAATTATTATATTGTATTATTAATTGTATTGTATTCCAATATTATGATCAATATTATATGTACGCACATTGTATTACAATATTAGCACAGCACAATATTAGTATTAAATATTACTATATTCTACTATACCACTATGATGCAGTATTGTTAGTAATATTACATGTAATATATAATGTATAATTATTATATTGTATTACTATTAGTATTATATTGTATTACAATATAATATGTATGCACATTGTATTATATTATTAGCACAGCACAATATTAGTATTATATATTGCTATATTGTACTATACCACTATACTCCAGTATTATTAGTAATATTACATGTAATATATAATATATAATTATTATATTATATTATTAGTATTGTATTTCAATATTATGATCAATATTATATGTACGCACATTATATTATATTATTAGCACAGCACAATATTAGCATTATATATTACTATATTGTACTATACCACTATGCTGCAATATTATTAGTAATATTACATGCAATATATAATATATAATTATTATAGCAATTATAGTAATATTAGTAATATTACATGCAATATATAATTTATTATTATTATATTGGACTAGTCGTCCCCTGCAACGCGTTGCTGTGGTCCAGTCTGTGTGTATGTGTTTTGTGTGTATATATATGTGGTTTTGCGCATGCATTGTAATATATATTTTTATTTTTTGGCTTTTTAAGTCTCTTCTGCTGTGTATTTTTATGAGTGGTGGTGTATTGTGATAGGTGTATTGTGTCCAAATTTGGTGTCAATTCACCCAGTCATTTTTGAGTTATGTTAATCCCACAAACGAACATTACATTTTTATTTATATAGATTATTATTAGTATTATTATATTGTATTACAAGATTATGATCAATATTATATGTAGAATTCCCCAGGTTGTTCAGCCACCAGTCAGGAACTATGGGATCTGAAATCCAAAACACCTGAAGAACCAATGTTTGGGGAGCATGCGTAGGTATGGATCCCGCTGGAGATACAAGGCCCAGCCTTCATGTAACCATGAACTCCCTATTCCCTCTCTGCTCTTGAGCGCGACCACACGGACCCACATTGTGGCATATTTCAGCACTTCCCTGGGTTTTCTAGACGTGGTTTGGTCAAATTCGGCCTGGTTTTGGGGCTTTGTGTGGCTCTCCCTTGAGAACAATGCGCCCGAGTCATGTGAGGACCCTGCGCGGTGAGTCACGGCTTTGAAGGCAAGACGGCACAGGAAGCCAGGAACTAGGCAGCGGTGCTTTGATCTAGAGACCAAGCGTTTGCCAATGACAGAGGACATAATGGGCTGGTTCTTCTTCCGCATGGAGCACCTCTGTTCCCATGATCCCCACGCATACCATATGTGCAATTTCACAGAGACCATGAAAGAGAAAACCTGGGAACACGAAAAGATGCTTAGTGGGACGGAGTCTAGAGGACTCCCAGACCTCAAAAAGGAACCTAGAGGGAAAGGGATTTGTGGAGGATGACCATGGCAAGACTCCTTGAAGGCATCTAGGAGTCTTTGTAGACCACAAAAAAACTAGTCTAGGCTGCAGCAATAGGAAGATAGCATCTAGGTGGAGGGAAGTCATTGTCTCACTCTATTCTGATCCCTTGCAATTATTCTGTGTCCAGTTCTCAATTCCAGAAGGAGGTGGACAAGATGGAAAAGTGTCCTTAGAAGGGCAGCCAAAATGGTCCAAGGCCTGGAAACTCTGAATCCCTCAGAGAAGCAGCTTATGGAGTTAGGTACGTTTAGCTTAGAGAAAAGAAGATTGGGACGGGACGTGATAGCCGGAGTTAAACATTGGAAAGGATGTCACGTTGAGGAGGGAGAAAGCTTGCTTTCTGGGACCCAATAAGAAGAACATCCTGATAGTAAGAGCTGCTTGAGCATAGACTATTCTGCCTGGAAGTAAGTAGAGTCTCCTTCTGTAGAGTGTTTTGAGCAGATGGCTATTTTTCAGGAAGGCTTGGATGGTGCTTTCCTGCCTGGCAGAAGAGTGTGGGACTAGATGCCCCTTAAGGTCCTTTCCAACTATAGGATTCTGGCTGATGGAAGACAGATATAGATACATCAATACATAGAGAGGGTTGGACTTGATGGCCCTTGGGGAGTCTATTCCAAGTCTAGCATTCATAGATTGACAGACAGACAGATAGAGATGGATGGATTGATGGATGAATCTATAGATATATATCCAGAAAGGGGTGAAGGGTGAATCTATAGATATATATACAGTTAGAGAGAGAGAGAGAGATGCATCTATAGATATACTATATATCCAGATAGAGAGGGGGAGATGAATCTATAGATATATATCCAGATAGACAGACAGACAGACACAGAGAGATACATACATACAGGTGGTTGGCCCTTGAGGTCTCTTCCAACTCTAGCATTCATAGATAGATAGATAGATAGATAGATAGATAGATAGATAGATAGATAGATAGATAGTGTGTGAGTGTGTGTGCGGATAGACAGGTAGATAGACAAAGATGCATACATACATATAGGTGGTTGGACTGGATTGGGGTCTCTTTTAACTCTAGCATTCAGAGAGAGAGAGAAAGAGAGAGAGGAAGGATGGATGGATAGATCTATAGATATATATCCAAATAGGTAGGTAGGTAGACAGACAGACAGACAGACAGACACAGAGATGTGTACATACATATAGGTGGCTGAACTGGATGGCATTCATAGATAGATAGATAGATAGATAGATAGATAGATAGATAGATAGATGATAGGTAGGTAGGTAGATAAACAGAAACACAGAGAGATGCATACATACATACAGATGGTTAGACTGGATGGCCCTTGGGGTCTCTTCCAACTCTTGTTTTCATTCATAGATAGATAGAGGTAGAGGTAGAGATGGATAACATACATACAGGTGGTTGGACCAGGTGGCCCTTGGGGTCTCTTCCAACTCCAGGATTTTATGATTTCCTATTCTAGCGACAGAGAAAACAAGGCCTTGCTCCTCTTAAGATGCCTCCCATCTCAAATTCCAAAATACACAGGCTTGGAAAAGATATGACAAGGACAACCACGCTCTATGGCTGTCATTAGGAGACCGAATGTTTTAGCAGGAGAGAAGAAAATGGGGCCTCTTACCTGCAGCAGCTTCCCTTCAGCCGGGGTGACCTCGGCCACGCCGGCGAAGACCCCTTCCAGGGTGAGGGGCTCCAGCTTGAGTGGGACCACGCGGATGAGGGCCTTCTGGGCCAGGGAGGACCGCTCGGGCTCCATGGCCGCCGCCAGGGCCTGTCCCGAGTAGCCCAGCTGCCCTTGCAGCGTGAAGCACAACAAGAAGAAGGAGAGCCAAGGCCAGAGGACTGCCAGCTGTAGCTGGGGGCCAGCACTCATACTCCCAGCTGCAGCGGTGCGCTCTGGCCGCACATAGTGAGTGCTCAGGAATGTCTCCGAGGTTCAGAAGCCCTCAGCTTTGGGTTCCTTCATGCCACGTGTGGTGAGTCGCTCAGGGCCTTGGGCTTCCCAAGGTGAGCTCCAAGTGCCCTGAACGGGGTCCTCTTCCAAAGGAGTGGCCCAAACCACGGGGGCATGAATGCCACAATGAGGAAAGACGCCTTGAATCCTTCTAAGAGTGTCAAAAGGTGGGCTGGGAATGAGACCGCTCCCCATCGAAGACAGTCCGACCCGTCGAGGCGCTTAATGACCCCACATCAAGTGGCCTGAGGAGCCTTGGTTGACTTCTGGCCCACTGCTTGTCTCTTGGATGCGATTCCGTCGAGTCTAACTCCTTTCAACATTCAAAGAAGTCTTCCATGTAAACATTGGAACCTCCAACCCATTTCGGTTCAATTGTCATTTGTGTCTTCTTGATGTATCCAGCACTGACTTCTCATTTTCCGAGCTTGGGATCTTCAGTGACTTTTTAATAGCGTGTCGGCAGCTCACATAGGGAAAAATACAGTTCTCGGATGATTCTTTCAGATCTTGGTTGACTTTTTAATAGCGTGTCGGCAGCTCACATAGGAAAAAATACAGTTCTTGGATTATTTTTTCGGATCCTCACTGACTTTTTAATAGCGTGTCAGCAGCTCACATAGGAAAAAATATAGTTCTCAGATTATTCCTTCGGATCTTGGTTGACTTTTTAATAGCGTGTCTGCAGTTCACATAGGAAAAAATATAGTTCTCGGATGATTCTTTTGGATCTTGATTGACTTTTTAATAGCGTGTCGGCAGCTCACATAGGAAAAAATATAGTTCTCAGATGAATTTTCGGATCTTCATTGAACCTCTTAATAGTGTGTTGGCAGCTCACATAGAAAAACGATTTTTTTTCCACTGTTCGAAAGTTTTCAAAAAGCTCCGAAACAGGAAAAACAACTGCAAACAGACACCTGTGTGTGTGTATGCGTGTGTGCTTTTTATTCCATGCCTGTGCAAGCCGTCGGAATTAATATATCCTCTTTGAGACATGCCCTAGTGAAAACAAGAGACGAAGACATCCGAGACAATAAAAAAGAAATATGCTCCGCAGGAAATCTTGGTGACCGTAGAAAGGTCGCAGGCATCAATCGAGAAAAGGAAAAGCAAGTCTGGAGCCACATGCAAAGCTGGTATGGAGGAATCAATCCGCAGGGAATAAGTAACAGCTGGAAACTTTACTACGGACACACAAAAAAGGCTACTGTTGCGTCCGGCTGAAATGTGCACTGGATCTTACCCGCAGCATACAGGTAAATGTGAAATTCCTCTGTCTGGATCCAAAGGAAAAAGTGACTCTGGCTGGTTGGCTGGCGAGCGAGGCGTGGCTGAGACCCAACTTCCAAAAAAGCAGCCTAAAAAAAGACTGGCTAGAACTTTGCTGAAAACTCCTCCTGAGGCCGAGCAGATCCGAGGAAGTCTGCGTGTCGAAAAAGAGCCCAAAGGGAGCCAGAAAGGACTCCAAGCCTTAAGGAGAGGTGGTGGAGTGGACTTGGGAAAAAGGTTTCTTTCCAGGAGAGGGAAGAAAAGCACGGCTGGATCAAGGAGAAGGGGAAAGAAAGGAAGGAAGGAAGGGAAAAGAGCCCTGTGGTTTGCCGCTTGTGCTCTCCGCCTGCCTCCTTCCCTCCTCCCTCCCTTGGGACGTCCGAGGCTTTCTACCTGCTGAGCTCTGCTGACACAAAGTGAGGGTGGAGCAGCCCAAGGCAACCGCAGCAACCCCACCCCCTGAAAAGGCGCTCTGAGACTCCCTCTCCTGAGCCACCACCAAACTGCATTCGGCCTGGAAGCATCCACAGGCAGGTCTCCTTGGAGCTCCTTCTGAGATGGGACCTGGCCAAAGGGAGATGTTGGGCCGGCTCTCTTGGTTCGCAAAGGCGGACCTTCTGGCCTTCTCGGCAATCTTGGGCAGAAGAAGAATCGACTCCATCCATAACTTTTGTTTGGTAGGCTGTTTTTCTCCGCAAGGATAATTCCAGGTCACCCTGATGTCAGAGCCCTGGCATCCCATCATTATCCTCCTCTGACGTCACCTGGGGCCGAGGTGAGTCACGCCATACATTCGATGGGCAACTTCAAAGGGAAGCCGGACCTTGCGAAGGCAGGATTGCTCGAAAGTGGAAAGTCTAGCTGTGTCCAGATCCAGCTTGGCAAGGCATTTCCAAAGAAAACTTAGCATGGAGATGGCTTCATAAACTCCACCAAATCCAAACATTCAGCCAGTTTCATCCCTTGTTTAGGAGAGGAGAGAGAATTTTTTTTTTTAAAAAAAAGGAGAGGACATGAGAGGAGCCTCCCACAGTAAAACATCAATCATCCGGGCGTCCTCTGGGCAACATCCTTGCAGACGGCTAATTCTCACCCACAGAAGTGACTTATAGTTTCTCAAACTCTAGCTTCTCTTTTTTTTCCGTGTCAAGAGCAACTTGAGAAGCTGCAAGCTTCTCATGCGGAGACATGAGAGAAGTCTCCACAGGATGGTAAAACATCAATCATCTGGGCGTCCTCTGGGCAACGTCCTTACAGGCTGCTAATTCTCTTCCACAGAAGCAACTTGTAGTTTCTCAGACTCTAGCTTCTCTTTTTTTTCCGTGTCAAGAGCAACTTGAGAAGCTGCAAGGGGACATGAGAGAAGTCTCCCACAGGATGGTAAAACATCAATCATCCGGGCATCCTCTGGGCAACATCCTTGAAGACAGCCAATTCTCTCACCAGAAGCGACTTGTAGTTTCTCTCACCAGAAGTGACTTGTAGTTTCTCGAGCTCTAGCTTCTCTTTTTTTTCCGTGTCAAGAGCAACTTGAGAAGCTGCAAGGGGACATGAGAGAAGTCTCCCACAGGATGGTAAAACATCAATCATCCGGTTGTCCCCTGGGCAACGTCCTTGCAGGCGGCCAATTCTCTCACAGCATAAGTGACTTGTAGTTTCTCAAGCTCTAGCTTCTCTTTTTTTTCCGTGTCAAGAGCAACTTAACGAACAGCAAGCTTCTCGTGCGAGGACATGAAAGAAGCGTCCCACAGGATGGTGAAACAGCAATCATCCGGACATCCCCTGGGCAACATCCTTGCAGACAGTCAATTCTCTCACATTGGAAGCAACTTGCAGTTTCTTGAGCTCCAGCTTCTCATGTGGGGACATAAGAGAAGCCTTCCACAGGATGGTAAACATCAATCATCCGGGCGTCCCCTGGGCAACATCCTTGCAGACAGCCAATTCGCTCACAGCAGAAGCGACTTGTAATTTCTCAAGCTCTAGCTTCTTCTTTTTTCCATGTCAGGAGCAACTTGAGAAACTGCAAACTTATCATGTGGGGACACAGGATGGTAAAACATAAATAATCCGGGCATCCCCTGGGCAACATCCTTGCATACAGCCAATTCTCTCACACCATAAGTGACTTGTAGTTTCTCGAGCTCTAGCTTCTCATTCGGGGACATGAGAGAAGCCCCCACAGAATGGGCCAAAGCTAGTGTTGTCCTGAGGAGTGAGTAGGCCGAAGCGTGTTAGAGTCAGTGGGCCAAAGCTAGTGAGGTAAACCTCTGTGTGAGAGAAGCCTTGTGTGAGAAAGCTCCATTGTGAAGTCTGCTGTGTGTAAAACTACTATGTATTTATTTATTTGTGTTATAGAAACCTTGTTATTGTAAATAGTCCAACCATATTATTTTACTACAAAGAAAAGCCTCCTATGCAAGAGAGAACATTGGTCTGTGTGTTTTTATCGCTTTGGGCTCCCGGTGCTGGGTCACACTGCTGCTGCTGATAACTTACTCTGCAGTACATTTATGAGGAGGGTCTTTTGTTAATAAGCCCACTCACCCAACACACTGCACATGGAATTCGCCACTGAATACAAAATTCAGCTCTTTTATTCCCCTCAACAAACTAGCCAAAGAGCAAGCTTATTTGGACTACTCCATTTATTGTTTTACTGGCCAAACACATTGGGGCTGAAACTGTGGAAATGTCACGAAGGCTGCTTTGGAGAGACAGACCTGAGAGTGTTATCCATTTCATAGAAGTGGCTACAGATTTCTTTAGAGACTACATGCATCCTTTTTCCTCCAAATGCTGACTGAGCCTAGGAATATTGCAGGAAATGCAATCCTGAATCTCTCTCTCTCTTTTGATCATTACCATTCCCAGTCCCATCTGAGCCTTAAAATGGAATTTATCAAGGTCAAAGAAACGAATCGCGGATCTGTTCTCGCTGGGTTTTTCTTCCTTTAAGGAATTCCCTTATATTTAAAAATCGGAGTGAATGAGCTTGAAGCACATTGCCAATCATCCACATATATTCTAGTGCAATATATATCCTTGTAACATAAATACATATATTTGGACTAAGACATATCCTTTAAAAATCCTTTGTCAATAAATACGAGAGAAGCCTTAACGTTTGCATTAAAGTGTCCCTAAAATAAGGAAAATATTAAAGGTTCAAAATATGCTATTCATTCAAAAACTCTGGCAAAGATGGGACAATATCTGCTGCTGAAAAGAAAGGGAAAAATTAAACTTCCTATGTAAATTTGGGGAGAATCTTGGGATAGCAGCTAGCTTTGCTTTTGTTGAAATCCTTCCTCCTTTGTAAAGTCCCCAGAGTGTGCAAAATAAGGACCATTCTGAATCTGGGACCATGAAAAATCCATCCAAGAGCCCAGGTGGTCTGCCATTAAGAACTTTGGGCAAATAAATTATAACATCCGGACAAACTGATCGGTAAAAGAACTTAGGAGCTACGCAAAAGGAAGAGGCGAAACAAGGGTGAGCCTATTTACACGTGAAACGGAATTGAGACGAGAAGGAGAAAGCTAAGTAAGGCACAACGGAAAGGACCCCCAAGTCCTCCTGGGGCAAGAGGCCCAAATGGCACTTGCACAGGTTCTCCTCACTCCCGCAGCTCTTCCTCCTTTGGGAAATGCTCTTGCTTGCAAGCCACGTCCACGAGAAGGTGAAGATCTAGGAAGAAAAAAGGGAAAGGACAGCTTACAGCAGTGTTTCTCAAGACCGGGGGGTCAGGACCCGGGGGGGGGGTTGAGAGGATGTGTCAGAGGGGTCACCAAATACCATCGGAAAACACAGTATTCTGTTGGTCATGGGAGTTCTGTGTGCCAGGTTGGGTTCAATTCCATTGTTGGTGGAGTTCAGAATGCTCTTTGATTGTAGGTAAACTATACATTCCAGCAACCAAATTTGGATCACAGAACTCATATGACCAACAGAAAATACTGGAAGGGTTTTATGGGCATTCTCCTTGAGTTTAGGAGTTGTAGTTCACCGATTTAGAGCATTGTGGACTCAAACAATGATGGATCTGGACCAAACTTGGCACGAATACTCAATATGCCCRAATGTGAACACTGGTGGAGTTTGAGGAAAATAGGCCTTGACATTTGGGAGTTGTAGTTGCTGGGATTTATAGTTCACCTACAATCAAAGAGCGTTCTGAACMGCACCAATGATAGAATTGGGCCAAACCTCCCACACAGAACCCCCATGCCTTGGAGAGACTCGCTGTCAAGAGCCTCCCTCCAGCCTCGCATGCTCTCCCTCACTCGTACATGCGTACCACGCTGTTATGTACCAAGMATGCCTGCTCTCCCCTCCCCACTTGGAGTTTCAGAAACAGCCCTCCCCTTGGCTGAGAGGCTGGTCAATCACAGCGGAGGAGGGCTTTGGGGAATCGCCGTCTGTTTCCAAAGAGGAAGAGAAGGGCATGYGGAGACATCTTCATCCTTCTATGCCAAAGGGGATCCTAAGAACATCAGAAATATATGTTTTCTTGTGGTATTTGGTGATCCCTCTGAACCCTCCTTGAGACCCCCCCTCCGGAGCTTYGACTCCCAGGTCGAGAAACGCTGTACTAAGCCCTTCTATTTCCCCCCAAAACCTGAAATTGCCCCTCAGAGGCAACTTGCTACTTCATTACACTAGAGAAAAAATCCACTTAAAATCCGGTTTCTGCCTCCTGCAGAATTCCGAAGTTTGTAGTTCAGTGAGGCTTTTTTTTTCTCTAGCGTGACAGTAGTTCTTTTTCTATGGGTTGACAACGCAGGAATTGTTTGATCGTGTCTTCCTGCCTGGCAGAAACGGGTTGGACTGAATTATCTCTTCCAACTCTTAAGATTCTATTAATCTGATCCACAGCCCCAAATCACCCCTTTAAGCCTGTACCTTACAAATAACCGACTCTGGGGTCCCGCCATTCTCACCAGGGGATTTGCCCTTCTGGGAGCTGCTCCTTCTTTCCCGGCATTTGTTTTGAATGGATGGAGCGGCGTCTTTGGCACACTTGCCCAGCGGATCCACCTCCGCAATGAGGAAACCGATTTGCTCCGAAGCCACCACCGTCTCGGGGGGGCTGGCCTGACACTTGATGCTGGGATCCTCCTGGCAAGAGGGGAGCAGAGCAGCATTCTCATTCTGACCACATACAATATTCACATTTAAGATTCTTTCAAAGGCTTAACTCCACAAAAGGTTATTTCTGTATCACAGTAGAGTCTCGCTTATTCGACCTTTGCTTATCCGACATTCCGTCTTATCTGATGTTCTTATCCAATGCCCCCCTTTTCTCCAGCATTTCCCCTCCAATTAAAGGCGCACTCCCCAACTCTCTCTCCATTCCCTATAAGTGAAAAAGGCAAGACGAGGGGGAGGGAAAGGGGGAAAAGAGGCAGTACTACAAGCGGAAGCATCCTCCTATACTCTGGGATTTCTACACTCCTCTTCCACATCTGGGCACTTCCTGCTGGGCCGCTCTAGCCCCGAGGCGTTGCCTTGCCTAAACCCTTTGAGTCTCTGTTGTTAGTATTCTAGCTCCGCATTGGATGGGTAACAGGAGGAGACTCCATATTATCCGACATTTCAGTTGATCCAACGTTCTGCAGGCCTGTTTATGTTGATAAGCAAGACTCTACTGTATGTGGATAGATAGACAGAGATAGAGTTGGACTGGATGGCCCTTGAGGTGTCTTCATCTATCAGGAAGTATTCAATTGTGCCTTTGTGGATGACCATCAATTGGGAGAGCTTGGATGGAGTCTTCATAGAAAAGCATCTGTTGAGAGGGCTTGGATGGTATTTTCATGGAAGATCATCAGTCGGGAGGGCTTGGATGGAGTCTTCATAGAAAAGCATCAGTTGGGAGGGCTTGGATGGTATTTTCATGGAAGATCATCAGTCGGGAGGGCTTGGATGACGTCTTAATGGACGATCTGCAGTCCAGCGGGTTTGGATGGTGTCTTCCTGGAAGACCATCAGTCAAGGGAGCTTGGGTGTTGTCTTCATGAAGGACCATCAGTGAGGAGGGCTTAGGTGGTGTCTTCATGGAAGAACATCAGTTGGGAGGGCTTGGATGATGTCTTCATCTATTGGGAAGCATTCGATGGTGCCTTTGTGGATGACGATCTGTCGGTATCTTCATCTGTTGGGAGGGCATGGCGCTTTCATGAATGGCCCTCTGTTGGGAGGATTTGGATGGTGTCTTCATCTCCTTTCCAAGCTAGCTCCCTCCTCTCTATGACTTCCCCTCACATATTTATACATGGCCATCATATCTCCTTTCAGCCTTCTCTTCTTCAGACATACCCGTGCAAAGTCTGAAGATCAAACCCCTACAGCAGTGGTTCTCAACCTGTGGGTCCCCAGATGTTTTGGCCTTTTAACTCCCAGAAATCCTATCAGCTGGTAAATTGGATGGGATTTCTGGGAGTTGTAGGCCAAAACATCTGGGGAACCACAGGTGGAGAACCACTGCCCTACAGATATGGAGCTCACAGTGTGTGTTTTGATTCTGGTTGAAAATATTGGCTTTTCAAAGAGAGACATTTCTTTCTTGAACATCCCTTTCCCCTTTACCTGGCTGAAGGTGAGCTCCTCCTGGACAAAGACGACAGCAGCCTGAGTGGGAGGCTGGCTGAGTGGATCCTTGAGCTTCACTGGCACTTGGACCATGGATCCCGGCTGCTGGACCATCTGTGCGGCTGCATTCTCCACCGACTCGGCAGTGTGGATGGTGTAGATGAACTGGGGCGACTGGGGCAGGGAGCAGGCGATGGCGTGGTCGGTCTCCACCACAAAGGAGGTGATGTCGGAACCCACGGGGGTCAGGGGCTCCAGGTGGCTGGCCTGGCCTGAGGAGGAGGAGGCAGAGGAGGCGGAGGAAGGGGCCTCGCTCCCGGCCCCGGTGGCGCTCACCAGCAAGGGCTGCCCGCGGCACGGAGGCACGGACGGACCTTGGCCCTCCACAGGCTCCACTTTGACCATCTCCAGCTTCGGGGAGGAGTGCATCTCGTCCACGATTTGGAAGACGGCCTCCAGGTTGACCTCGGTCTTCTTGGCTTCGTCGGAGGCGTTGCAGGACCAGTTGGAAGGCAGGAACTCCACGGGGTATGAAGACTGCAAGGAGGGATTCTGGAGTCGCGAAAGAGAAGGGAAATACGTTCTCAGAGGTGCATTATCTCACTGGATTGGGCCCCAACATGGATTCCAGCTGAGGACTCACCTGAAAATAGCTGCAGTGGGTGTAGGTCGAAGGCGTCGGGCTTCCACACCCACTCAGTGGATCCATGTGGGTCGACGGAGAGCAACACTGCAGTACGGCTGGAAGGGAAGGAGACAAAACAGAAACACTTGAGGATCATAGCTTTAGTGCCTTCTATAAGGATAAGTAAAGGTAAAGGTTTCCCCTGATATGAAGTCTAGTCGTGTCTGACTTTGGGGTTTAACCCACGGGGCCACCAGGGGGTCCTCCTATAAGAATAGCTACAAGTTAATCAAAGCTGTCCCACTGAAGAGCTCTGTTGTATGTCAGCCTGTTCAGCCTGTGATTGTGTCTGATGTTCATGATGGGAATGGGGATGATGTTCCTGATGGTGGTCTGATGGCCTGGGTCTGAGATAAGCTCAGATGAGAGGCCCGAGCTGTCTCAGGAAGATTCACAAGGCCACATTTTTGGGAGAAGCTCTTCACAGTCTTTCTCAGAGCAACTGGTCTGAAGATGATTTGTCAGGTGCAGAAGTTAATGAGAGTCAAGTTAATGAGAGTGTAGATAGAAGGCAAGGCTTTTGTAAATCAGAGACAGAGTGCTCAAGTGCAAATAAGATCGGTTTGTTTACAGGGGGGGAAAGAGATAAGGAACCTTTATTTGGTGGTAAGGTCAAGAGAAATGCTTTCCTATCAGTTTTGGGATCTGGAAAAGCCTTATATTGATTCATGGGAAAGAGTTGCCTCAGTTGGATCAACGCTGGAATTTCATGATGGTGTTGCTATCGAGTGTTCTTAGTTTCATGTACCAAGTTTTGCCAAGCTCCTGTTTTGTGTATTGGATTTTTCATGCTGCCTTGTTTCATGGACTGTTATTCCAATAGATCTTATTTTGCCTTGAAGCTCATGGACTATCCTTTGTTTTGGGAACTTTCCTGCTTTTGCTCATTTTACTGCTTTGCGTACATATATTCTTCAATAAACCGCTTGCTGGTTTTACCAGGCTGGTATGATGTTTAAAGTCAGAGGTGTTCCTGCCTTGGTGTTCGACAAGCAAACATCTATAGATCAGGCGTGGACAAACTTGGGCCCTCCAGGTGTTTGGGACTTCAACTCCCACAATTCCTAACAGTCGGTAGAAACATCAAAAATATCCCATTATAAAAACTATCAGAGACAGTTATAATATCGTGAAGGTCAGCAACTGTTTCATTTTCCTAAACAAGACATTCTGCAGTGCTGGTTTGTTTTGCCTCTTGTCTTCTGGTTTGATTTACAAAGAATCCACGCCATGCGTCAAAATAAACAAAGACTTTTGGAAATACACTTAGAGGGGCTACTTTGTTGTTAATGTTCTTCAAGATGTAGTTCAAAAGGGGGAGATAATAGTAGGGGGAAAGCTAGTCATGCAATGGGTTAGACCCTTGTGCCAGCAGGACTGTTGACTGAGAGGTCAGCAATTCAATTCCGGGGAGAGGAGGTTGAGCGCCCTCTGTCAGCGGAGATGACAGAAGCCTCCCACTAAGATGGTAGTACACCAAAACATCTGGGCGTCCCCTGGGCAACATCCTTGCAGACAGCCAATTCTCTCACACCAGAAGCGATAGATAATAAATAGATAGGTAGATATCAGGGCCTGATATTCTGTGCCAAGAAATAAGTGGATCTTCATCTGCTCACCTGCTGGGTAGTACGCCTGGGAGTACGGCACAGAGGCGGCAAAGCTGGTGTACTTCTGGGCAGCAGAGGCGGCGGCAGCCATGGCCTGGGTCCCTTGCTGGATGTGGACAGAGGTTGCGCTGGGCTGCAGGGTGTAGGTAACCTCAGTGGGGAAGCGCTGGAGGACGGAGAAGGGGACGGCCTTGTCCGGGAAGGCCGAGGCGTCCACCTGCCCCGGGAGCATCCCCAGCGAGCCTGGCCATGTCCGCGGAGGAAGCGGGCTCCGGTCGTTGCCTTTCAGTGAGTAGCCACTGGGACTGTGAGGCGAGGGTGAGAGGTAGGAGTACGGAGAGAGGCTGTCTCGGCGGAAGGAGCGGTGGAACTGGCCTAGAGTCAGCGGCACTGCAGGAGGGAAAAGAGCAGCACTGTCAGTCACTGGACATTACATAGGAGGCTTAATATCTAGTATGGGAAAGAAGGAAGGAGACTCCCAGATTGACATCAAAGGGTGTGCGAATGCCTGAATGTTTATTGTCAAGTTGTCCAAAACATACAGTAGGGTCTCGCTTATCCGACCTAAACAAGCTGGCAGAATGTCGGATAAACAAATATGTCGGATACTACCCTACCTTAGAAGCATTTAAAAAGAATCTCAAGACCTGGCTCTGCCGCTGCGCTTTTGGAGAGTAGCCACACAAGCTTTAGCTATTGCCTCCCTCAACATTTTGACCTAGGAGTACCCCCCTTGTACAAAGGTATGTTTATTACACTGTTTCTCTATGAGTTCCCCCATGCAAATAATCTCCTTTTATCTCACCCTGAGTTTTTAAACCATTTTATTGTACATGCGGCCTGCTCACTGTCATTATGTTGTTTATTGCTTTCTTATGCTTTGTGTATATTGCTTATTGTATTTATATGCTTTGTACTTTATTGCAACGTTGTTTACTTTATTGTAATCTGTATTGCATTTTATTGTAATTTGTTGTTTGGGCTTGGCCTCATGTGAGCCACCCTGAGTCCCCATTGGGGTTGATAGTGACGGGGTACAAATAAAGATTATTATTATTATTACTACTACTACTACAGAGTCTCCTACTATTACCCGTCCAATGCGCTGCAAAGAGTTAAAGCAAGGCAACGCCTCTGGGCTAGAAAGGCATGGAAGAACATGGAAGAGGAGCATGGAAATCACATAAGGAAGAAGAGAGGACGATTCTGCTTCTGGTTCTGCCTCTTTTCCCCCTTTCCTCCCTCTTCCTCCTCCTTGTCTTGCCTTTTTCGCTTATTGGGAACAGAGAGAGAGAAGAGGAGCACTCCTTTAATTGAAGGGGGAATGCTGGAGAAAAGGGGGGGCATCGGGATAAGAGCGTCAGTTAAGTGAAGGTCGGATAAGTGAGACTCTACAGTAAACGTAATAATGTATTTCTTATCCACCTCCCCTCATGGCAGGTTACAGTGTAATTAAAACGCATAAATATTGTAAAAATTCTGTAAAAAATAAAATATATCCTTGTAAAAGAAATAATTTAGAAACCATTACTTGTTAGTGGCTTGCTGGGAGTTTTTCAGGCTGTACAGCCATATTCTAGCAGCCCCAAAAACTCACAGCAACCTAGTGATTCTAGCCATGAAAACCTTCGACAAGACATTACATCAGGGATGGGGAATGGCACCTTTGGGTGTGTCTACACGGTTGAATGAATGCAGTTTGGGTCTGTTTTAACTGCCTGGCTCAACGCTATAGTATCCTGGAAGGAAGGAAGGAAGGAAGGAAGGAAGGAAGGAAGGAAGGAAGGAAGGAAGGAAGGAAGGAAGGAAGGAAGGAAGGAAGGAAGGAAGGAAGAAAAAAAAGGAAGGGGAAGGGAAGGGAAAATTCTGTGTACATCTACTTTAAGATTACAGAAGGAAACATTTGTCAGATCTGCATTTCCCTGCAAAAGTGTTTATTTCACTGGCCAAGGAAATGTTGTTGTTGTTGTTGTATCTCAGATGCAATATATATAAAAAGACCTAATACATTTGTATGAAGCATGGCAAAGAAGACTTGCAACCTGAAAATCTAGAATTGGAACAGAAGAAGAAAGCCGGTGGGATTCTGAGAAACACAAGAACGGGATGACAGTTTTTCACATCCTCGGTCAGAACTACTTGTAATTTGAGTTGTTCATAGCGATATGCTTAGTAAGCCCCTTGCTACAGGCTGAAAGAGGAATGTTTCCGCCTTTGAGGCAACAGATGCATAGCTGTGGTCCAAAAAGTCCTGCAAATTGCCATATATCCCAGATTTTGACATCGCATCATCCAGAAATTGAGGTAAGAGAAGGCTAAAGGGCATACAGTCTGAGTCACTGCAGATTGATTTTCAACCCTTCCTTCCCTGCTTTAAAACTTCTAATTTTTGAGAATTTTTCATGAAACTTTCTAACAATTGTACAACAATTTAAAGTATGTGTACACTAATGGGTTGGTGAATATAAAAACAATTGCTCACTATTTGCTTCACTTACAGCAGGAGTTCCCAACCTTTTTTTGATCAGGGAACATTTGACCAGAGACCACTTGACCAGGACCCACATGACCAGGACCACTTGACTAGGGTCCACTTTGACCAGGGACCATTTGACCAGGGTCCACTTCACCGAGGGACCACTTGACCAGGGACCACTTTGACCATGGTCCACTTTGACCAGAGATCACTTGACCAGGGTCCACTTGGACCAGGGACCACTTGACCAGGGACCACTTGAACAGGGTCCACTTTGATCAGGGACCATTTGACCAGGGTCCACTTCACCGAGTGACCACTTGACCAGGGACCACTTTGACCAGGGTCCACTTTGACCAGAGATCACTTGACCGGGGTCCACTTGGACCAGGGACCACTTTGACCAGGGTCCACTTTGACGAGCGACCAGTTGGACCAAGGACCGCTTGGACCAGGGACCACTTGGACCAGGGTAAGAAATACAATTATTATTATGATTACAGAAGAGCCTCGCTTATCCAACCTTCACTTATCCGACATTCTGTTTTATCCGATGCCCCCTTTTCCTCCAGCATTTCCCCTTCAGTTAAAGGAGCACTCCCCAACTCTCTTTCCATCCCTAATAAGTGAAAAAGGCAAGATAAAGAGGAGGAGGAGGGAGGAAAGATGGAGAAGCGGCAGGACCGGAAGAGGAAGTGTCCTTACTCCTTCCCTCTGTGATTTCCACCCTCCTCTTCCGCATCCGGGCACTTCCTGCTGGGCTCTCTAGCCTTGCCTTAACCCTTTGAGTCCCTGTTGTTAGTATTCTAGGTATCTAGCATCACATTGGACGGGTAACAGGAGGAGACTCTGTATTATCCAACATTTCAGTTGATCCGACGTTCTGCCGTCCCGTTTATTTTGGATCAACGAGACACTACTGGATGTGGATAGTCAGGTAGACTGACCTATGGTTGGACCAGATGGCCCTTGAGGTTCCTTCCAACTCAGTGATTCTGTATCCTAGATGAGCCTTTCCATTCATAACAGTTGGAGACTCCGTATTATCCGACATTTTCGTTTATCCAACATTCTGCCAGCACATTTATGTCGGATAAGTGGGACTCGACTATGTGGATAGTCAGATAGGCAGACATAGGGTTGGACTGGATGGCCCTTAAGGTCTCTTCCAACTCAGTGATTCTATTATCCTAGATGAGCCCTTCCATTCATAACAGTCTGAGACTCCGTATTATCCGACATTTTCATTTATCCGGTGTTCTACCGGCACGTTTATGTCAGATAAGTGAGACTCTACTCTACTCTACTCTATCTATCTATCTATCTATCTATCTATCTATCTATCTATCTATCTGCTCAGTCTCTCAACTATTTAGGAATGCATTTAGAGGACAAAGGAGAGCGACTCTTATGCAAATCTTAGGAAAATTACTTTTTTAGACTCCTATCCTCAGCATCTCTGTACTTTTGCACAGAATTTGTTCAACAATTGTTCACTGTCGCCTGTACTGAGTATGATTTGACTCTGTTTTATAGGAAAAGGCGGTTTTCAGTGTCTCATTTTGAACCCCTGGCGTTCTATGGAAGGAGACACAGAGCGAAGTATTTGAAATGCATGAGCCTCTCCCAATGAATTCGTCTATCTGTTCCCAATTTTCGAGTCTTTAGAAACAGGCATCCGGGGTGAGAGGGATAAAGGAGGATGTGTTTAAATCAAGGCCGCTTGCAGGGGAGCTGGTATCTCTTTTGGAAAAGTGATATCAGGAAAATGAAAAGAATTTGGCAGGTTTTAAGGGGAACAGTCCAAAGACGAGGATTAAAAATATCAGCACTGGAGGATACGTAGAATCGACAGCGAGGGGGGTGTTGATGTCGAGAAAAAGGTGAAATGCTTGGGTTACAGTGATATCAATGAGTCCCAAAATTGGGAGAAAAGTGGGATTCAAAATAAATATTGTCATCTCAAATTATTTAAGCAAAGGTTCGGAAAGAAACAAGAAAATATTGGCACAAGTGGGGGAAATTAAAGCTGTCACCAGTGGGAAGATTCTTGGTACTACGAGAATCCAGTTTTTGGTTGATTTGGTCCAGACTTTGTCCATTTTGACCAACGGTGAGCCATTTAAACAAGGTGTTGTCGAAGGCTTTCATGGCTGGAATCACTGGGTTGTTGTGAGTTTTCCGGGCTGTCTGGCCATGTTCCAGAAGCATTATCTCCTGACGTTTCACCCACATCTAAGGCAGGTATCCTCAGAGGTTGTGAGGTCTGTTGGAAACTAGGTAAGTGGGGTTTATATATCTATTGATGGTCCAGGGTGGGAGAAAGAACTCTTGTCTGTTGGAGGCAAGTGCTAATGTTGCAATTGGCCACCTTGATTAGCATTGAATGGACTTGCAGCTTCAAAGCCTGACTGGTTGCTGCCTGGGCAATGTTGTCTGCTTGTGGCAAGTGTGAATGTTGTGGGGGGGGGGCTTGATTAGCATCGAATGGCCTTACAGTTTCAAAGCCTGGCTACTTCCTGCCTGGGCGAATCCTTTGTTGGGAGGCATTAGCTGGCCCTGATTTTTTCCTGTCTGGAATTGCTGTTTTCTGAGTGTTCCTCTTTCTTTACAGTCCTGATTTTAGAACCAACGAGGGYCACCTAATACCTCCCAACAAAGGATTCCCCCAGGCAGGAAGCAACCAGGCTTTGAAGCTGCAAGGCCATTCAGTGCTAATCAAGGTGGTGAATGGCAATATCCACACTTGCCTCCAACAGACAAAGAGTTCTTTCTCCCACCCTGGACATCATTCCACAGGGATATATTTAAACCCCACTTGCCTAGTTTCCAACAGATCTCACCCCCCATGTTTTGGACTCCAACTCCCATAATTCCTAACAGCCTGCCGTTGACATCGTATATAGCGGGCATGGGCCAACTTGGGCCCTCCCTCCAGGTGTTTTGGACTGCGACTCCCACAATTCCTACCAGCCTACTGGCTATTAGGAATTGTGGGAGTTGAAGTCCAAAACACCTGGAGGGAGGGCCCAAGTTGGCCCATGCCTGCTATATACAATGTCAACGTTTTAAAAACAATGAAYAACCTGGAGAGCACAGCAGAGGGCGCACTCGAATGGGAATCTTGGATTCCTCAGCCAAAACTACAGCTCCCAGCAACCTCCGAATAAAGCCTGCAGGAGCCTGGGGGGAAAGAGATGGGCCTGGTGTTGTTTTGGCCATTGGCTTCTCTTCTGGCTTGGCCGGGTTCCGGTGCGGCCTCCTTTCCAAAACCCATAATTTCAGCTTTATTTTTAAACCCCGCCGGGAAGGGAAGGAAGGGCGAGGATGTGATGTCATGTCTGCAAACCAAGTATTTTTCCCCCCTTGCTTTTTTGAGAGGCCCGAGGGCAAGGAAGGAGCCTTCAGGGATCTTGATATTTGATAGGTAGCAAAGACATCGATCAAATGCGACACTCTTCTACTAAACTATAGCTCCAGATCCCCTAATGTTGTATGCGCCTCCTTATTTAAAGGACTTGCAGAATTACATTATATGACACTTTGGTTTTCAGGCTTTGAAGCTACAAGAGCCTTGGGGCGAAACCCAGGCATGATATTTTGGACTCTAACTCCTACAATTCCTAACAGCCTACCAGCGATAACCCATTTGCTACCTCCTTTTGGGGTTAAGTGGCACCCTGCACATGCCCCTGTGCCTTGAGGTGACTCCTTTGGGTCCCTGCTTCTCTCTGCACATGCTCCTGAGCCTTGGGGTGACTCCTTTGGGTTGCTTTTGGATACAGTGGCACTCTGCATATGTTCAGGATCACCCTTGAACCCATTTACTGCTTCATTTGAGGCCCAGTAGCACTCTGCACATGTCCCTGAGCCTTGGGGCGACGCCTTTTGGGTAGCTTTTGGATACAGTGGCCCCTTTGCACATGCTCAGGGTCACTTCCTGAAGCTTCTGATCCCTTTGGGTGCTTTTTGGGCCTGTTGACACTCTGCACATGACCCTGAGCCTTGGGGTGACTCTTTTGGATTGCTTTTGGATACAGTTGCCCCTATGCACATGCTCAGAATCAAGTGGCCCTCTGCACATGCTCAGGGTGAGCCTTTGGACACCCCCCCCCCCTTGAGTGCCTTTTGGGCCTGGTGGTACTCTGCACATGCCCCTGAGCCTTGGGGTGACTCCTTTGGGTTGCTTTTGGATACAGTTGCCCCTGTGAACATGCTCAGAGTCAAGTGAGCCTTTGGACACCCCCTTTGGGCCTGGTGGCACTTTGCACATGCCCTTGAACCTTTGGGTGACTCCTTTGGGTTGCTTTTGGATACAGTGGCTCTGTGCACATGCTCAAGGTCAAGTGGCTCCCTGCACATGCTTTTGGGTCAAGTGACCTTCTGCACATGCTTGGGGTTAGCCTTTGGACACCCCCTTTGAATGTTTTGGGCCTGGTGGCACTCTGCACATGCCCCTGAAACTTTGGGTGACTCCTTTGGGTTGCTTTTGCATACAGTGGCTCTGTGCACATGCTCAGGGTCATGTGGCTCCCTGCACATGCTTTTGGGCAAAGTGGTCCTCTGCACATGCTCGGGGTAGGCCTTTGGACACCTCCTTTGGGCCTGAACCTTTGTGCGATTCCTTTGGGTTGCTTTTGGATACAGTGGCCCTGTGCACATGCTCAAGGTCAAGTGGCACTCTGCACATGCTCAGGGTGAGCCTTTGGACACCCCCTTTGGGCCTGGTGGCTCTCTGCACATGCCTCTGAACCTTTGGGCGACTCCTTTGGATTGCTTTTGGATACAGTGGCCCTGTGCACATGCTCAAGGTCAAGTGGCATTCTGCACATGATCAGGGTAAGCCTTTGGACACCCCATTTTGGTGCCTTTTGGGCCTGGTGGCACTGCACATGCCCCTGAACCTTTGGATGACTCCTTCAAGTTGCTTGTGGATACAACGGCACTTTACACATGCGCCTGGGCCTTGGGACAATTCCTTTGGGTTGCTTTTGCATACAGTGGCTGTGTGCACATGCTCAAGATCAAATGGCCCTGTGTACATCCTCGGGGTGAGCCTTTGGACACTCCTTTTGGGCCTGGTGGCACATGCCCCTGAACTTTTGGGTACTTCCTTTGGATTGCTTTTGGTTACAGTGTGCAAATGCTTTTGGGCCAAGTGGTGCTCTGCACATGCTCAGGGTGAGCCTTTGGACAGCTCCTTTGGGCCTAATGGCACTCTGCACATGCCCCTGAACCTTTGTGTGACTCATTTGGGTTGCTTTTGGATACAGTGGCCCTGTGCACATGCTCAGGATCAAGTGGCCCTCTGTGCATGCTCGAGGTGACCCTTTGGACCCTCCCTTTGGGCACATGCCCCTGGACCTTTGTGCGACTCCTTTGGGATGCTATTGGATACAGTGGCCTTTTGGACATGCTCAGGATCATGTGGCCCTGTGTACATGCTCGGGGTGACCCTTTGGACACCCCCTCTGGGCCTGGTGGCACTCTGCACATGCCCCTGAACCTTTATGTGATTCCTTTGGGATGCTTTTGGATACAGTAGCCTTTTGCACAGGCTCAGGATCAAGAGGCCCTATGTACATGCTCGGGGTTAGCCTTTCGGCACTCCTTTTGGGCCTGGTGGCACTCTGCACACGCCCCTGAACCTTTGTGCAACTCCTTTTGGGGTTGCTTTTGGATACACAGTGTGCACATGCTTTTGGGCCAAGTGGCGCTCTGCATATGCTCAGGGCGAGCCTTTGGTCACCCCCTTTGGGCCTGGTGACACTCTGCACATGTCCCTGAACCTTTGTGTGACTCCTTTGGGATGCTTTTGGACACGGTGGCTCTGTGCACATGCTCAGGATCATGTGGCCCTGTGTACATGCTCGGGTGACCCTTTGGACATCCTCTCTGGGCCTGGTGGCACTCTGTACATGCCCCTGAACCTTTGTGTGACTCCTTTTGGGTTGCTTTTGGATACAGAGTGTGCACAT
Source organism: Anolis sagrei ordinatus (assembly GCF_025583915.1). NCBI lineage: Eukaryota > Metazoa > Chordata > Lepidosauria > Squamata > Anolidae > Anolis > Anolis sagrei. The sequence continues at coordinate 6,863,475 of NW_026844589.1, read as the reverse complement.
GCTTTTGGGCCAAGTGGCACTCTGCACATGCTCAGAGTGAGCCTTTGGACACTCTGCACATGCCCCTGAACCTTTGTGTGACTCCTTTGTGTTGCTTTTGGATACACAGTGTGCACATGCTTTGGAGTCAAGTGGCACTCTGCATATGCCCCTGAACCTTTGTGCAACTCCTTTTGGCATTGCTTTTGGATACACAGTGTGCACATGCTTTTGGCCCAAGTGGTACTCGGCACATGCTCAGAGTGAGCCTTTGGACACTCTGCACATGCCCCTGAACCTTTGTGTGACTCCTTTTGGGGTTGCTTTTGGATACGCAGTGTGCACATGCTTTTGGACCAAGTGGTGCTCTGCACATGCTCAGGGTGACCCTTTGGACACCCTCTCTGGGCTTGGTGGCACTCTGCACATGCCCCTGAACCTTTGTCTGATTCCTTTGGGTTGCTTTTGGATACACAGTGTGCACATGCTCGGGGGGGCTTTGGACACCCCCTTTGGGCCTGGTGACACTCTGCACATGCCCCTGAACCTTTGTGTAATTCCTTTGGGATGCTTTTGGATACAGTGGCCTTTTGCACATGCTCAGGATTGTGTGGTCCTTTGCACATGCTCAGGGTGACCCTTTGGACACCCTCTCTGGGCCTGGTGGCACTCTGCACGTGCCCCTGAACCTTTGTGTGACTCCTTTTGGGGTTGCTTTCGGATACAGTGTGCACATGCTTTGGGGCCAAGTGGCACTCTGCACATGCTCAGCGTGAGCCTTTGGACACCCTCTCTGGGCCTGGTGGCACTCTGCACATGCCCCTGAACCTTTGTGTGACTCCTTTTGGGGTTGCTTTCGGATACAGTGTGCACATGCTTTTGGGCCAAGTAGCGCTCTGCACATGCTCAGGGTGAGCCTTTGGACACTCTGCACATGCCCCTGAACCTTTGTGTAATTCCTTTGGGATGCTTTTGGATACAGTGGCCTTTTGCACATGCTCAGGATTGTGTGGTCCTTTGCACATGCTCAGGGTGACCCTTTGGACACCCTCTCTGGGCCTGGTGGCACTCTGCACGTGCCCCTGAACCTTTGTGTGACTCCTTTTGGCATTGCTTTTGGATACACAGTGTGCAAATGCTTTCGGGCCAAGTGGCACTCTGCACATGCTCAGGGTGAGCCTTTGGTCACCCCCTTTGGATCTGGTGGCACTCTGCACATGCCCCTGAACCTTTGTGTGATTCCTTTTGGGTTGCTTTTGGATACAGTGGCCCTGTGCACATGCTCAAGATAAAGTGGCACTCTGCACATGCCCCTGAACCTTTGTGTGACTCCTTTTGGGGTTGCCTTTGGATACACAGTGTGCACATGCTTTGGGGCCAAGTGGCACTCCCTGGAGCTTCCTTGGGGTGCCTTTGTGGGCCCGGCGGCGCTCTGCACATGGCCCGGAGCCTCACCGGCCTTGGCGCCTCCTCCGCCTCCTTCTCCTCCCTTTCCGGCCTGGCCTGCGGGGCTGTGGTTCCCTGCTCCTCCTCCTCCTCCTCCGTGCTGCTGGGGGGCGAGGAGGCCTTCCCCGCCGGGCTGCTGTAGTGGTGGCTGTTGCTGCTGCTGGTGGTGGTGCTGGTGGTGCTGCTGGAGGGAGGTGCTGAGGAGGCGCTGGAAGCGGTTGGGCGGCCTGCTGGTGACTTCCAGCCCGGCGGCCAGCTTGGCCTTGTTGGCGCTGGTGAGGCGCTTGAGGTGGACCAGCAGGTCGGGCCTGTCGCGGCGGAAGTGCGGGCTGTGGAAGTGGTGCAGGGGGCCCCCGCCAGGCGAGGCCGAGGCTCCGGAGGGCGAGCAGGCCGCGGAGGCGTTGCTGTGAGGCGCGCCCGCTCCTCCTCCTCCTGCTCCGCCTCCGCCTCCTCCTCCTGCGGGCGGGCCCAGCACCACCTTCCGGAAGCCGTACAAATTGAGCTGCCGGATGAAGCTGGTGAAATTGGTGGTCTTGAAGAGCTCCGGGGAGGAGGCCGCGGGGGGAGCCGGGGGAGGAGGAGCCGCAGAAGGAGCTCCGTCCCCGCTGCCGTTGTTGCCCCCTCCGCCCCCTCCGAGGAGCTCTGCCTCGAAGAGCGGCTGGTCGATGAGCAGGCCTTCTCCGCGGGCGTCCCAGCGGATGGAGCGGAACCGCGGGCTGTTCACCAGGCGCCATAGCTTGGCCGGGAAGTTGTTGGGGTTGATGGGGGACGAGGAGGGCGACGGCGAGGACGAGGAGGGCGACGGAGGGGGCGCCGCCGCCGCCGCCGAGAGGAGCGGGTCCTCCATCACTGCGGCCTCTCCCTCCCTCGCTCGCTCGCTCGCTCCCACGCTTCGATTCCAGCCGCCTTCGCGGGCCCAACCGGCCGCCAACGGACGCAGACGTCAATCACCGCCCGCGAGGCCTAACCCCGCGCGCGCTCTGAGGGGAATCAAGCCTCGCTTGCCTTGGAGTAGGCCTCACTTTCGAAGGGGAATGCGCTAGGCCTCACTCTCCTTGAAGGCTTCACTTTCTAAAGGGAATAAGCTAGGCCTCACTTTCCTGAGGGAATATAGACTCTTTTTCCTTCGAGGAGGCTTCACTTTCACAAGGGAATAAGATAAGCCTTGCTTTCCTTGGAGTAGGTTTCACTTTCAAAAGGGAATAAGCTAGGCCTCACTTTCCTGAGGGAATAGACACCCTTTCCTTCAAAGAGGCTTCACTTTCAAAGGGGAATATGCTAGGCCTCACTCTCCTTGAAGGCTTCACTTTCTAAAGGGAATAAGCTAGGCCTCACTTTCCTGAGGGAATATAGACGCCTTTTCCTTCGAGGAGGCTTCGCTTTTGAAAGGGAATACGTTAGGCCTCACTTTCTGAGTGGAATACTCTCTTTCCTTGGAGTAGGTTTCACTTTCCCAAGGGAATAAGCTAGGCCTCAGCTTCTGAGGGAATATAGACTCCCTTTCCTTCAAGGAGGCTTCACTTTTGAAAGGGAATACGCTAGGCCTCACTTTCTGAGTAGAATACTCTCTTTCCTTGGAGTAGGTTTCACTTTTGCAAGGGAATAAGCTAGGCCTCGGCTTCTCAGGGAATATAGACTCCCTTTCCTTCAACGAGGCTTCACTTTCAAAAGGGAATAAGCTAGGCCTCACCACTTTCTAAGTGGAATGCAACCTCCATTCCTTGGAGTAGGTTTCACTTTCGCAAGGGAATACACTAGGCCTCTCTGAGTGGAATACTCCCTTTCCTTGGAGTAGGTTTCACTTTCCAAAGGGAATAAGATAGGCCTTGCTTTCCTGAGTCCGGAGCCCCCGGTGGCGCAGTGGGTTAAACCCCTGTGGCAGCATGACTGAAGACCAACAAGTCGCAGGTTCGAATCCAGGGAGAGGCGGATGAGCTCCCTCTATCAGCTCCAGCTCCTCATGCGGGGACATGAGAGAAGCCTCCCACAAGGATGATAAAAATATCAAATCATCCGGGCGTCCCCTGGGCAACGTCCTTGCAGACAGCCAATTCTCTCACAACAGAAGCGACTTGCAGTTTCTCAAGTCGCTGCTGACACGACCAAAAACTTTCTGAGGAGAATAAAGTCTTTCCTTGGAGTAGGTTTCGCTTTCCAAAGGAGATCAGCTAGGCCTTGCTTTCTGAGGGAATACAGCCTTCCATTCCCTGGAGGTTTCACTTTCGAAAGGGAATAAGATAGGCCTCGCTTTCCTGCGGGAATATAGACTCCCTTTCCTTCAACAAGGCTTCACTTTCGAAAGGGAATAAGTTAGGCCTCACTTTCCTTGGAGTAGGTTTCACTTTTGAAAGGAGATCAGCTAGGCCTCACTTTCTGAGGGAATGTAGGCTCCCTTTCTTTCAAGGAGGCTTCACTTTCGAAAGGGAAGAAGATAGGCCTCACTTTGCTGAGGGAATATAGACTTCCTTGGAGTAGGTTTCACTTTCAAAAGGCAATAAGCTAGGCCTCGCTTTCTGGGGGAATATAGACTTCCTTTCCTTCGAGGTTTCACTTTCAAAAGGGAATACGCTAGGCCTCACTTTCCGAGGGGAATAAAGTTTCTCTTTCCTTGGAGTAGGCTTACATTTCGAAGGGGAACAAACTAGGCCTCACTTTCTGAAGAAATGTGGACTCCCATGGAGTAGGCTTCACTTTCAAAGGGGAAATAAAACTTTCGAAGGGAAATACAGCCTCTCTTTCCTCGATAAGCGTAACTCTTGAAAGGGAATAAGCTAGGCCTCATTTTTGAAAGGGAACACAGCCTCCCTTTCTTTGGAGTAAGCTTCACTTTCCACGGGGAAAAAATCCAGGTCTCACTTTCACTTTCAAAGGGGAATAAACTAGGTCTCTATGAATAAAGCTTCCGTTTCTTTGGCGTAGGCCTCACTTGAAGGGGACTAAACTAGGCTACACTTTCACTTTTGTGAAGGAATAAACTAGGCCGTGCCTTCCATGAAGTAGGCCTCACTTTCAGAGGGGAATAAACTAGGCCTCCCTTTTGAAGGTGAATACAGCCTCACTTTCTTTGGTGTAGACGTCACTTCCTTAAGGGAATAAACTAGGCCTCACTTTGTGAATAAAGCTTCCGTTTCCCTGGAGTAGGCTTCACTTTCGAAGGGGAATAAATTGGGTCTCACTGCAAATGCAGGCATAATGTCAGGAGAAAATGCTGCTAGAAAAACAGCTATGTAGCCCGTAAACCACACAACAGCCCAGAGCACCAAAACACGAAGTTACAACCTATACTCAGAAAAAGTAGAAAAGACCCTTCAAAGTCAAATAACACGGCCCAACAAAGCAGCACTAATATAGAGATTTTATTCCACTGTATTGAATTTCTTACAGCACATTGTTTTGTCACAAAGCTACTGATCTCATTTTGGAGTCGTTGGGTTGTCATTTCTTTTTTTCTTCTTTCCCCGTTTCGTTTCGCTTGAAAGACGAGAGACACGGATTCATGAGCGCCAAAAAGTAGCTTGGATCTCACCGCGGCCAACTTCCGAGGGGCCCTTCCTGCTCTCGATTCCTCCCTTGCGTTTTAACATCTGTGCAAAATGAGCTGGAAAATGGAACCAAGTCCAAACTCTCCTCCTTACTTAACATCCCTTTATTATACAAAGTTCAAAGTATGGCCCATTCTTTTGTGTATTTTTTTAAATCACTGAAAAGTTTCCTCTTTCATTCGCCTTCCCCAAAAGTGGTCACAAAATACCATTCGGGAGATCCAACGCTGAAAAAAAGGCTTCAAGAAGTGTTGAAGCTCAAATGGATGAATTAATGATTCATCACTTCGTGTTTGTTTGTAAATTAAGCAGCTTAAAGAAGGAATTTTCCAGCATAAATTCATTCCAGAAGTCAAATTCTTTTTTGAGATGAGATGTTTTGGGGAGACTTCCTTTGGCCTTTTTGTGGTTTTGTCTATTTTTTTTCCTTTCTACCGAGAATAAAAGCAATTGCGAAATGGCTCGTGGAGAGAAGCAGAAATGTCAACTGCATTCCAAGTCTTAATGCGGAGGAGACATGCAGCCTTTCAGATGCAGGGCCACAACTCGCATCAGCCATCACCAAACAACAACATGGCAAGAGATGATAAGAGGTGTGGCCCAGTCCCATTTGAAGGCCACTCGCTCACTATCGCACGAACCAGAAGGCATTCCTCCCGGGCAGCTTATTGACATGTTGGAATGGACTGGAAAGCGTTCTTTTTGGGCATTGGTGGATTATGATCTGAGTTGTCCTTTGCACCTGCTTTACCAGGGCCCCTTCGCTCTCAAAAAACATGGCACCCCCTTCCTTTCTTTCATTTCTCTAAGTGCAGAAGGAAATAACATTAGCAGCAGTTTGGACTGGAAACCCTCAAGCACACATAAAAGAGCACATTCCGGGAGATCTAGAAATCCCGCAAAAGTCTGCCCTCGGGATAGAAACGCAACCCAAAAGAAGGAGAGACACAAGTGCGGCAAGAGGGGATCGAGGCATCTCCCCCCCGGGAAGAGAACCAAGGGGAAAACCCGTTGCTTGATATATAACCACAGCAGACGAGACAGGAAGCAAGTCCAAACCAAACACTGCTTTCAACAGAGTCTATTCCCAGGCAGGGATCTGCAGAGATCTCGTTTTGATTGACTGATTGATGCCAATCAATCAAATCCCTCGCCCTCTTGTCCATGCGCAATTCAACCTTCCTGCCATTGAAAGATGGGGAAGGAAAGGTTTGGATTCCAACTGAGCTGAAACGCAACTTGGCTGACTTCTTTTCTGTGCAAGATGAGCTGGAAATGGAACCCCTTTGGAAAGTCTCCTCCTACTGACATCCCTTTATACAAAGTTCAGAGTACAGACAATTCAGAGATCCCGCCGCTGACTAAGACCAAGCTTTCCCCCCACCCAGAAAAAGATAACAGTGTCAAAAGATGGATTTAGGCCAACCCTCTGAAGGAAAAACACAACCGGTCTCCGATGGAGCCCCTTGGGCGTTTGGACCACCACCAACAGTACCACAGCGCGGGCCGTATCGCATGTTTTTAATCCAGTTTCCAATACACGACGGGGTTCGGGGGTGGTTGGGAGAGAAACGGCCGACAAGTGCCTGTGTGGCTTGGTGACCAAGTGCTGCGCTAACCGACCTCCTGGGCTGCCACAGAAGCAGCCTTCTCCTCTTGCTCCTGCTCCTCCTCCTTCCAGTCTGCCAAAAGTGAGGGGAAAGGCCCGGCTGGGCTCGCTCGGCTTTCATTCAGCCTTCAGCTGGATGCCGTGGCGATGGGCTTCTTCAAGTGCTGGCTCATCAGCTCCCGGGCGCGGGAGACCTGGATGTGGTCATAGCAGGAGTTGCAGACCAGGACCGGGTCGTAGAGCTGCTGGTCTGGAATGGGCAGCTTGAGGTGGCAGCAGCCGGCACAGAAGACGTTCCCACAGTTCCTGCAGGGAAAGGAATGAAGACAGCAGGTATGACACACTGAGGTGGAAGTGATTTGAAAGAGGTGGCTAAACTAAGTCCATAGGGTACATATTAAAGGGGGCTAGGCGTCTCAGTAGCTCTACAGTGTGGCTCTAGAGCAGGCATAGGCCAACTTTGGTCCTTCAGGTTTTTGGACTACAACTCCCACAATTCCTAACAGCCAGTAGACTGGCTGGGATTTCTGGGAGTTGTATGCCACAACACATGGGGACCCACAGGTTGAGAACCAYTGTCAATAGTCCTACACTATTCTGCTGGCCTCATCTAGAATCATTTTGTGTCYAGTTCTGGGCAAAGCAATTCAAGAAGGATGTGAGCCAGATGGATAGTGTCCAGAGAAGGGAGACTAAAATGGGCTGTCAGGACCCCTGGGGGGGGGGGGGTCGTAAATGTGATGTGGTTCAGAATGCTCTTTGGATTTRTAGATGAACTATAAATCCCAGCAACTACAACTCCCAAATATCAAGGTCTGTTTTCCCCAAACTCCAACAGTGTCTATATTTGGGTAATCGTGCCAAGTTTGGTCCAGATCCATCATTGTTTGAKTCCACAATGCTTTCTGGATGTAGGTGAACTACAACTCCAAAACCCAAAGTCAATTTCACCAAACGCTTCCAGTATTTTCTGTTGGTCATGCGAGTTCTGTGTGTCAAATTGGTTCAATTCTATCATTGGTAGAGTTCAAAATGTTCTTTGATGGTAGGTGAACTCTAAATCCCAGCAACTACAGCTCCCAAATGACAAAATCAATCCTCCCCCAATCCCACCAGTATTCAAATTTGGGCATATCAGGTATTTGTGTCAAATGTTGTCCAGTGAATGAAAATATATCCTACATATCAGATATTTACATGACAATGTCTAACAGTAGCAAAATGACAGTTATGAAATAGCAACAAGAATAATTTGATGGTTGGGGGTCACCACAACAGGAGGAACTGTATTAAGGGGTCTCGGCATTAGGAAAGTTAAGAACCACTGGTCTAAGGTCTGGAAACTAGGAATCTCACTGAAGAGTGGCTTAGGAAGTTTCACTATTTTGAAAGGATGAAGAGGAGCCAAGCCGCAGCTCCAGAGACTAGGACACAATGGCGCCATGGATTCAATTTGTTTGAAAAGAGATTTCACCTCAACATTAGGGAAAGATTTCAGTGAAAAGCCTAAAGAAGAGAAGGCTGGGAGGAGACATGATAGCCATGTATAAGTATGTGAGAGGAAGTCCTAGGGAGGAGGGAGCAAGCTTGTTTTCTGCTGCCCTGGAGACTAGGATGCGGAATAATGGCTTCAAACAACAAGAAAGGAGATTCCATTTGAACCTGAGGAAGAACTTCCTGACGGTGAGAGCCGTTCAGCAGGGGAACTCTGCCCCAGAGTGTGGTGGAGGCTCCTTCTTTGAAAGCTTTTAAACAGAGGCTGGATGACCATCTGTCAGGTGTGCTTTGAATGCAATTTTCCAGCTTCTTGGCAGAGGGTTGGACTGGATGGGTCTCTTCCAACACTATGATTTTATGAATATATTGCCCTGTAATCTCTCTCTCAGGAGGTTTTTAAAGAAGAGGCTGGATTGCCCTCTGTCTGAACGGTTTGGATTTGTGTCTTCAAGAACAGCAAAAAAGTGGTTGGCAAACACACTGCATGTAGCTGTTGCCTCAAAGTGTGCCCAAAATGTCACTGAGGCATCAGGTTGTGGTCATCTTCCAAAGCAGTGCTTTCAGCCATCCCTTGCCACTGGTTCATATATGGTCAGTCATCCATATTAGTAGGTTTAACTTGTGTGTGTTGGATTGATATGTGCTGTCTAGGAATCCCGGTTTTTCCCATTTGTGTGCACGCAGTTCCCTTTCCACCCAATCTCTCTGCCTCAGCACCTTCTCTTCCTTATTGAAAGGGAAGGGACGTTAAGAACAAATGTGGAGATTATCAATGGTGACATTTCTGAGCCTTACCTGCAATGATGCCTGCGTTTGGCTAGCCAGAACTCACAATCACAGTTAAAGCAGTGCGAAGCCATGTGGTCTGGAACCCAACGTGTGACCTGCAAGAAATCAAGAGAGGTCAAGATAGCCACGACTTTACTTTGGAACATTTTGAAGGGTTGGGCGCTGGGCCCATAACCCTTTTCGTTAAGGAAGACTACCCGAAAAAGGCAACAGAGCATCCAAAAACGAACAGAATACAAAAGTTAAGCATCAGCTCACTAGCAAGCAAAGCTAGTTGCTAGTTGCTTTGTGACTGCAAAGAATTCAAAGACAAATATGCAGAGTCCAATCTTTAAAAATCACAAAAGGTGTATTTACAATAATAATAAATTACTGCATTTCTTAATCAAGAACTGGGTCTGAGCTACTCTTAACAACCACCTCTTCTAAGCTTCTGAGCTACTCATAATAATAATAATAATAAGAAGAAGAAGAAGACGACGTGTGATCCAATTCAACAGCCAGCGGAGTGTCTGCTGTGGACTCATCTTGTTGTGTTTCAAATAACAACAAAAACAACAATAATAATAATCTTTATTTATACCCCACCACCATCTCTCTGATGGGGACTCGAGGCGGCTTACATGAGGCCAAGCCCAAACAACAAATTACAGCAAGAGAGGGAAAAACTCAATCACTACATCTCTCCTGACACACAAGCAGAGAGAGATCTCAAAACACACAGCACATACTCTCCATACTAAAGAGTAAGAACGCAGAAGTATCAGGAACTATGATGACAAGGCAAGAGAAATGAGGAATGTTTGCGGGAGCGAAGGAGATCTTGAAAGTTTGGATCTTGAAATCCCCAAGAAAATAGACAAATCCGTATAAGTAGCAGCAGCAGCTCCCAAGATGCCCTACCTCTGTTTCTCTTTTGTCAACCGGCTCCCAGCTCGTTTCAGACAGACAGTCCTCGCTGTGGTCGGAATAGAAGTCCTCGTTTTCACTGCCGTCTGACTCCTTCAGGCAAGTCTGTAATGGAAGCCAAGACATATGTCAGCTTCTCTTTGAGGGAAGCCCCACCTCCCACTTCAGCTGCAGAAAATTCACTCTGACTGCTTTCCGTCCCAGGTCGGTACGGCTTGTTCTCATTGGCTCTCTGGGGATTTCCACGTTGCTATCCGCATCTAATATTTTTAAACTGGAGATGCCAGAATTTAAGCGCTCTGCACTAAACTGTGTCCTAATGGAACAGGAAAGTGGGGTGCCAATATGAATCCCGGAATCCTAGAGTTGGATGAGACCCCAAGGGCCATCCAGTCCAACCCCCCGCCATTGAGAGACACGAAAACCAAGCCCTCCTTACTAACAGCCATCTAGCTTTTGCTTCAGAATTTCCAAAGAAGGAAATTACACTGGGCTCTCAGGCAATTTGAATCCATCGCTCCATTGTGTCCAAGTCTCCGGAGCTGCAGACAGGAAGTTCGGCTACTCCTCAATGGGACATCCATTCCTATATGTAAACATAGCGATCATGTCTCCTTCTCTCAACCTTCTGTTCTCCAGGCTAAACACTCCCAGCAACCTAAGTTGTTACTCAGAGAGATTCATAGTTTCCAGACCTTTGACCATTCTGGTGGAGCCCCCAGTGGCGCAATGGGTCAAACTCTTGTGCCGGCAGGACTGAAGACCAAAAGGTCGACAGTTCAAATCTGGGGAGAGCACGGATGGGCTCCCTCTGTCAGCTCCAACTCCCCATGCGGGATCGTAAGAGAAGCCTCCCACAAGGATGGTAAAACATCAAACATCTGGGCATCCCCTGGGCAAAGTCTTTGCAGACAACCAATTCTCTTACACCAGAAGTGACTTGCAGTTTCTCAAGTAGCTCCTGACACCCCCCCCCCCAAATTCTGGTTGTATTTCCAGACCAAATTCCAGTGGTTGATGGAAACACTCAGAGCCTAAATTGTATTTTAATATATTTTAATGATTTAATGGTTTGACCTATTTAGTTTTAGTACTCCTATGTTTAATTCTTTCTTGGTGTTTCTATGTCTTTAGCTTTAAATTGTACATTTCAGTTTTATTTTATTTCAAACTTTGTTAATAGCTTTGAATCTCTTTAAAGAGAGAACAAGTGGGATACTATTAGATCTCTATGCTGGCTGTTGTATTTGATCACACATCAGACACTTCCCAAGTGTCTAGGACTGTGTGATATATTCACATAATATTATTTTTTATTATTTTCATTATTATTATTATTGGGTTGCCGTGGGTTTTCCTGGCTGTATGGCTATGTTCCACAAGCATTCTCCTGAATGCTTCTGGAACATGGTCATACAGCCCAGAAAATTCACAGCAACCCAATGATTCCGGCCATGAAAGCCTTCAATAGTACATTATTAGTAGTAGTAGTATTTGTATTAGTATTATTAACAATAGCTTGGGATCATGATACCTGAAGGACTTCAATTCCAATCTATGTCCACCCAAGGCCTGCTAGAAGGGCGCTGTCCTGCCCCCCCCCCCCCCCCCCCCCCCCAAATCGTTGGAAGCAAGGCACTATGGAAAAATCTGGGAAGAGTTCCTTTTCTGCTGGGGTGTCCCAGTTCGGACAAATGTGGCTTGCATGGAAAACTGGCCAAACCCATGACAGAGAGGGGCACTTACAAAGTCGTCCTCGTAGTCCATCTGGGGCTCGGCAGGCGGAGCATAGCAATGGCGGATGTCCAGCCGGAGTTGAAGCTCTCGGACCTGCCTGCGCAGCTGCTCCACTTCCTGCTTGTAGGTGGCCTCGATCTGCCTTAGCCGGTGCTGGACGACATCCGTGGGAAAAGGCAGCCCGTCGTCATCCAGGTAGAAAGCAGGCGGTGCCGGCGAGGGGCTGCTGGGTGCCGGGGGCTTAGGGCCCAGGGCCTGCTTCAAATGGCAGGGCAACCACGGCCTGGCAGCCTTCCCTGGGCAATGAGGGCCAGAGGGGAGCCGGGTCCCGTCCTTGGAAGGCCACTGCCCGCTGAGGCCGAGTCCAGAGGCCCAGAGGTGCCGGCGCTTGCTGCAGCAGCCGTAGGAGAGGAGCCGCCTCGGTGCCCCATCCCCACCTGGGAGTGAGGCCCCCATCCCTTGGAAGCTGTCCCAGTTGGCACCCAGAAGGGAGAAGTCGCTCATCTGGCTCTGGGAGACCGCCTTGCGCCACCACTCTGGCTGGGCTTTCCCCCCGGGGTGGTGGCTCCGCTTGCCTTCTTCCTCTTCCTCTTCCTCCTCTTTGCGGCAGGATGGGACTTCCTGTCGCCGAACACTCAGGGCCGGTGGGTTCCCAAAACCAGGAGGTCGTGGGGAAGGCCGGAGGGAGGGCTCCGCCGGGGGGAGAACGAAAGGTTCCCAAGAGCCCTTGGGCTCCAGACCAGAAAGCTTTTCCAGCAGCTCTTCCGTTCTGGCTGAATTCAGGCCACAAATCTTCTGCCCCAAAGGAGCTGGTGCTGCTACGGAATCCACCCCGCTTACTACTTCTCCTGCCTCCGAAGATGAGCTGCTCGATGGTTGGGCAGTTGAGTCGCTGTCCTGCAGTTGGCAAGGGTCTGAACTGCCACTTCCACCAAGATGGAGGGCAGGGGGTTCGTGCTGCTGCTGCTCTGCTGCCTGAGATGGCTCCTCGGGCAAGCTCTCTTTGTCCACTATGACCTCCTCAGCGTTGGGCTGCCGTGGCTCCAGGCCCACCCTGACCTCCTGACAGTGGTTGTTGAGGTTGGGGTCACTCGAGGTGCGGGTCAGAAGGCTGCTGGGGTCGCAGGCTGATAGGAGGTCGTCCATGGACCGGGTCTTTGGTAACCTGGAAGCAGAGAAGACAGGAGGATGGGAACAAATGTTTAAGTACCTCGCAAAACTGAATGTGAAATTAAACTTGCAAGAAGCCGAGGGCTGATGTTTATTTATTTACCTCATTTATATCCCACTCTTCTCTACCCCGAAGGGGACTCAGAACGGACTTAGAACTTAGGCAACAATTCATTGCCAGAAATAACGCCATAAAATAAACATTTACATTAAAAACCAAACATTAAAACATCACAATCTGTTGATGGTGTCCATCCACCTTTACTTTGGCCTTTGTCCACGTGGTCACTGTCCTGCAATCTCTAAATGTAATGCTGTAGTATCAATCTGTCCATCCACTCACCTATCCATCCATCCATCCATCCATATATCCACTTATCCATATATCTATCTATCCACCCACTCACCCATCCATCCATCGATTTATCTATTCATCCATCTATCATAGCTATCATCTTCAGATGAAATGGGACAAGTATGCTGTTAGGAATTGCGGGAATTAAAGTCCAAAACACCCAGAGGGCCGGAATTTGCCCATGCCTGGGATAAATCCGCAGAAGTTGAAGTGGACATGAACTGTGAGAACCGGGCTGTGAGGAAAGGGCTCAAGCCCTGGGGCCAGGTGCCTTTCCCTCACCTGTCAAGCGACCTGCTGCTGAACTCCTGGCTCTGGGACCCCGAAGGCAGGTAGAGGTCCATACGCTCCTCTCCTAGAGGGCAGGGGGACGACGCCGGGAGATAGACGGCAGTCCAAAGGTGCAGGGCTCGGACGTGGCAGACTGGGTGCAGCACCTGGCAAAAAGCGAGAGTCAGGGGATGCGACGGACACCTTTCCCAGGCCTTTTTTCCTGATCCCTGTGGGAGTGCCACTCACCTGGTCAGTGCCAGAGATGTAGAGCAGATTGTGGAAGTTCTTGTTGCCGGCTCGGAGGAGGGACCACACAGAGCAGGTCCGCTTGGCAATGTTGTGCATCTCGCGCTCGCAAGGGCTGTTCCCAAGGAAGGTCCCGTAAAGGCAGGAGTAGGTGTGCTGCACCAGCTTCACCTGCAGAGAAAAACGTTAAGGGTCAAGGACTTGTGGAGGGGGACAGCCATTGCCCCCAATTCAAAGACAGACCGCTCTCTTCCTTCTGGCTTTAAGAATGTCTGGGCATGGTCAGGAGAGATCTAAAGCAAGCAGATAAAAGACAGCAGGACCTATATACCTATGAGGGATAAATTCCTGAACTCATCATGGGGAAAAAAGGAAAATGTGGATAATAGCAAACCCTATTGAAATGAAAAGCCTCTCCCAGAAGATACTGTAATACAGGGCAGCCTCCAAATTATTTATTTACAGCATTTATTATATTCTGCACTTCTCACCCCAAAGGGGATTCAGGGCAGATCACAGAACACACATATATGGCAAACATTCAATGCTGTTAAACCAGGTATGGGCAAACCCAGGCCCAGGGGCCGAATGCAGCCTCTTGGGCTCTTTTCTTAGGACCTCCTCTCTCACTACCCTATCCTTCTTTCCTTCCTCCTTTCCTCCCTCTTTCTCCTTCCCTTCACCCTTGCATCCTTCTTATTCCCTTCTTCCTTCCCTCCCTTCCTTATCTCCCTCCTTTCCTTCCTTCCTTTCTTTCTTCCTAACATCCTTCTCTTCCTCCCTTTCTTCCTTCTTTTTCCTGCCTCCTTGCCTTCCTCCTTCCCTCCCTCCCTTCTCTCCTTCCTTCCACCCTTTCATCCTTTCTTTCTTCCTTCTTTTTTGTTTTTTCTCCCTCCCTCCCTTCTTCCTTCCTTTCCCTCCTTCCATCACCAGACAACCAGTCCTCCTAGCAGGGAGTGCTAGCATGTGGCTCCCAAGTTAAAAAGTTTGCCCATGCCTGTGTTAAACAGACAACAAACATATTATGTCAGCATTTTTTCCCCAACTTTGGTATCCTGAGGTTATGCTCAATTCTGTCCACAGAGGGGAGCTGTCGCTCCATCCTCTAAGACAAAGAACCCTTGTTCACAGGCTTCTTCCTTTCTTTTCTGTTTTGAAACTGCTTAGGTAGACAGTGAGATGGGCTGAAAATCGGGTGCTCACCCCGACCCGGGCTTTGAACTGCTAACCTTTCAGTTGGCAAGAGCTATTGCTGCTGGTTATTAAACAGCTGTGCTAAAGCTCACCCCTCCAAATTACGAACAAGATAGGTTTGTTTGTAAGTTGAATTTGTTTGTAAGTTGGAAAATGAACATTTTAAAGTGCAACTCTAGCCATTTATAGATATATAGATATAGATATATATCTGGGTAGCATAGGGAAGGGTTAACACCCCTGCAGTGTTTGTTTTTCTGTCTTTGGCCATGTTCAGAAGATGTCACTTCACTTTCTGTCCCTGTGACAATTCGATTTTGAAAAATATGGAGTAAGACGCCACTCTCGGGCTTTTTGTTCTTACCAAGAATGCTTCGTTGAACTCAAAAAGGCAGGGGAACTGTTTGAGCAGCTGGTGGATGGAGTCTAGCCACTGAAGGAACACAGGGCATTGCTCGTTCTGGTCCTCCGCTTTTTCCTGGTGGCCGCAGCGGTCTGCAAACTTGTGGCCGAAATCCAGCCAGTCAGATTCCACCAACACTTGGAAACCCTGGCAAGGAAAAAGTCACAATGTCACAGATGGGCCTCAGGATGCTTCAGAGGTACACTCCCCCCTCTATGTTCCTCTCCCTCTCATCTCCTCCAACATAACTAGCCATAGAGTGGTCCCAACTCTTATCTTTCTGCCTTCATTGCAATCACAACATGGAGTAACAGCCTGGTAGTGTCTAGATCCAGGGAAATCATGCTACCCCTTTATTCTATTCTGCTTTGATCAGACCACACCTGGAATCACAGTGTCCAATTCTGAGCACCACAATTGAAGGGAGAGATTGGCTCAAAGCTGGAATGTGTCCAGAGGAGGGTGACTCAAAGGATCAAGAGTCTGGAGAACAAGCCCTATGAGGAGCAGCAGAAAGAGCTGGGCATATTTAGCCTGCAGAAGAGAAGGCTGAGAGGAGACAGGATAAGGGCCATGTTTAAAGAGGTGAGGGGAAGTCATAGGGAGGAGAGAGCAGGCTTCTTTTCTGCTGCCCTGGAGACTAGGATGCAGAACAATGGCTTCAAACTACAGGAAAGGAGATTCCACCTGAACATGAGGAAGAACTTCCTGACTGTGTGAAAAAGCTGTTCAGCAGTGGAACTTGGTAGAAATATTAAAAATTAACTAGGTATTTTTAATTACAAAAATGTGAGTGAAGAAAGGGTTAAGCAGATGCAATGACTCAGCAAAGCTGCAGTTCAGTATAAGCAGGCATGCCTGTTGCTTAGTGACGCCTCAGTCTAAGAGAGCTCTCTGTGTGAGAGAAGCCTCTCTGTGTGAGAGAACACCTCAGTGGGAGAATAGGCCTCACAATTAGCAGGCTTCACAGTGTGAGGAAGGCCGTGTGTGAGAAGGTCTGGTGTGAGAAGCTTTGGTGAAAAAAACCCAGGTTGAAGGCCTTGTGTGTAAAGCTCCAGTGTAAAGGCTGCTATGTGAAGCTCCAGTATAAGTTTGTTGTGAGAGGAGGCTCTTTATTTACATGATGAAGAAGCCCAGAATGGAAGCAAAGAAGGAAGTATAAAGGACTTTATTTGTGTTGTGGAAACCTTGTTATTATAAATAGTGCAACTAATTATTTTACTACAAAAAAAAGCCTCCCGTGGAAGAGATATCACTTTGGGCTACTGGTATTGGGTCACGCTGCTGCTCATAAGTTGCTCCTGTGCAATTATGAGGAGGGTCTTTTGTTAATAAGCCCACTCGCCCACAGAACTCTCTGTCCCAGAGTGTGGTGGAGGCTGCTTCCTTGGAAGGCTTTTAAACGGGGGCTTAAATGGCTATTTGTCGGGGGAACTTTGAATGTGATTTTCCTGCTTCTTGGCAGAATGAAGTTGGATTGCCTGCCCCTTGGGGTCCCTTTAAACTCAAGGGTTCTGTGATTCTCCTACCTCCATCGTCCTGTAGTAGGGGTCCAGGAGGATCTTTGCCAGGGCGACAATCTGCGGGGTGCGGTCCCAGCCGTCCGAGCAGTGCACCAAGACAGGGCGTCCCTCCCGGTCCACTGCATTGGCAACCAAGACGGCTGCCTTCAGCATGACAGAGAGGTGCTGGAGCCACTTGGTGCTCTCCAGGGCTGAGAGCCAGCTGGGAAAGGGTTAAGGAGACAGGCAAGAGGTCAAGCACAGAAGTAAAAGATGGAGGGACCCCACTCTCCCCCAGAATCCAAACCCAAAGGAGACTCACTTGCTGGGATCCGGCATCTGGCTGCAGACAGCCCGCAAGTACTGGAAGCTGTTCCGGATAGAATGGATGTTGGCCATGCCCATGAAGACCACCTCGCAGTTGGGGTAATACTCTGGAACACAAAACAGAGGGAGGACGTTGCCTGGGAGCCCATCCAAAGCCAGGAACTACCACTTAAAAATGAACTAATGGCTTTGCTCGTTGTATCAAAGGTGTCCACAGAAAGTCAGCCTAAACAATCAAAGGTCTGGAAGCCAACAATCTCTCTGAGTAGTGGCTGAGGGAGTTTGGGGACGTTTAGCTTGGAAAAAGGAACGTTGAGAGAAAGTTGTCAGAAATATTAAAAAATTAACTAGATTATTTTTAATTACAAAAATGTGAGTCAGGCACTGAAAAGGTTAAAAGGATGCAATGACTCAGCAAAAACTGCAGTTCTATATAAGCAGGTGTGCCTGTAGCTTAGCAGCCGTCAGTCTGAGGTAAACCTCAGTGGGAGAAAAGTCTCAGTCTGCGAGAAGGCCTCACAGTGTGAGATAGGCCTTAGCCTGTAAAAGAGACCTCACAGTATGAGGTAGGCCTTTAGTCTATGATTGTACAACGGTCAGGCCCGACCTCTTCCTTTGGAAATTCACCAGTACTTTGGTGGTTACTTGGGGGGTGGGGGGGATGCCAAGGAAGGAGTCTAGTTGAATGCCGCTGCTCTTACCCTCACACTCGCAGCCTCCTCCCTTGGCTCGGTTGGCGACGGCAGCCGTGTACGACCGAGCGTCCAGAATCAGGAGCTTCTGCGGGGTTGCCGAACTCTCCACGCTCGAGCAGGCTGTCAGTGACGAATCTGTAAAACACAACTATCTTGTGATCCCTCTCCTTTTTGGGTAGCTGATGGGAAAAATGTAAGATCAAAGAACCTCTCTGCTTACCAAACCCAGCATCGACGGCCTCGTTGCCCTCACTGGGCCCTGAATATGGGGTCCCCCCGGCCAGGCGCTGTCCTGGGTTCAAGGCACAGGCTTTGGCAATGGAGGTCACGAGGTACTCGTCGTCAGCATTGCGCCATCCCCACCAGCTGATCTCGGGCTGGCTGCAGCGGGCAATCACTGCTCCATTGCGCAAGTGTCTGGAAGAGATGTTGGTGCCTTGCATTGAGTCCCTGCAAGCCCAGGGCCCAGTTTCAAGAAGCTACAGTTGCACCTGAGAGAGAACCAACAATACTCCCCTCTCCTTTGTAGGGACAATATGCTCAAAGGGCCACTCCATCACACTGTTTACCACAAAAAGGAATCCATTTGTTTATCTTCACAAGTTCCTTCAGGAATATTAGCGCACAGACCCAGCATTGCCTGGGCTTGCATTTTCTTTTTTGGCTCTTTCTTTCCCTCATAGACGTTCTCCCGGTCTCCTTCCTTCCTTCCCTTGTTTTCCCTCATACATCTTTCCATCCTTTTGTCCTCCCTCCTCTCATTTTCTGTCTTTCCTCCCCTCCTTCATCCCTTCTTTTTCTTTCTTACCTTCCTCCCCTCATACCTTCCTAGCTTTATGTTTTCTTCCTTCCCTCTTTCCTTTCTCCCACTTTTCTTCTTTCTCCTTCCCTTTTCCCCTTCCTTCCTTTCTTCCCTTTTCATAGACCTTCTCCCGCTTTCCTTTCTCTCTCCTTCCTTCCTTCCCTTTTCTTCGCTTGTTTTCCCTCATATAACGTTTCCCCCTCTTTTTTCTTTTTTCTCTTTCCTTCCTTTCTCCTCCTCACATTTCTCTTCTCTCACTTACTTCATTCCTTCTTTCTTTCCTTCCTCCATACCTTCCCTCCTTTCTTATGTCTTCGTTCCCTCCTCTTTCCTTTCTCCCGACTTCCTTTTCTCCCCCTTTTTACCTTCTTTTTCTCTTTTTCTCCACTCATACCTTCCCTCTTCTGTTTTCTCTTCATTCCTTCCTTTTCTTTCTCCCGCCTTCCTTCCTTGCTTCTCCCTCCCTTTTCCCTTTCTCTTTCTTTCTTTCTTTCCTTCCTTCCTTCCTTCCTTCCTGTTTCCCTCATAGACCTTCTCCCGCTCTTTCTTTCCTTTTCTTTCTTCCCTTCTTTTCCCTCATACAACTTCCTCCTTCTTTTATCGCTTCTTTCTCTTTCCTTCTTTCCTTCCTTCCTCCCATACCTTCCCTCCTTTACTTTCTCTTCCTTACCTTTTTTCTTTCTCTCGCCTTCCTTCCTTCCCTCTCCCTCCCTTTTCCCTCTTTCTTTCCTTCTTTCCTCCCCTTACCTTCCCTCCTTTACTTTCTCTTTCTTCCCTCCTTTTTCCTTTCTCCTGCCTTCCTTCCCCCTCCCTCCCCTTTTCCCTTCTCTCTTTCTCTTTCTTTCCTTCCTTCCTTTCCCTCATATACATGCCAAACCAACCAACATGCATACTTTGACTTGTGTATACACACAGAATATAGGGGCACTGATTTTGGGGCCCTTCTTAGCATGATATGAGCAGAGCCCCCTTCTAGAAGCCAGACGGGCCTTGTACCTATACACAACTGCCGGGATGCGCTTCCAAGAACGGAAAGAAGCCACGTTCTCCAACTCTTTGTCGGTTATCCAGACGGGAACGAGGAGCTTTTGCGGATAACTGGTGCACAACCTGGGCAAAGCAGAGAAACAGGAGGCAGTGGTCAGCGCCTGGACACAGGAAACTATTCTAAAACTCAAATCTAGGAAAAGGACCCATGTGGATTCAACAAGAAGCAACCCAACATTTAAAACAAGGCAGCATTAAATGCCAATAGTGGCTTGTGCAGTTGGCATCAAAGACAGAGTGGGTATTTTGGGGCAATGCTGTGGGCTCACATTCCCTTCGCTAACGTTCATTCAACTCACTTGTAGTTGTTGTTGATGTCAGAAACTCGCCAGACATTCTGCAGGTCGAAGCCCATCCGGGCCAGCTCCATCTCAAAGCGGTACTTGACGTGGTCTCCTGGCGGAGGAACAACACATTTATTTATTTATTTGCTGCATTTATATCCCACCCTTCCCACCCCAAAAGAGGGGCTCAGAGCCGCCTTACGAAGAGGCAGCAATTTGATGCCATGCACATACATACAGTAAGAAAATAAGGATATGCATTAAAACCAAAAGTCAACAGCAGTATTAAAACAATTCACTAAAATCACGTCATCCAGAGCCAAATCCAAGGCCATTTCATTAGTCATTTCACAATTCCATATACTCATGCTGCACCAACTTGCTAGCCAAAAGCTTGGTCCCATAGCCAGGTTTTCTCTTTCTCCCTGAAAGTCAGGAGGGAGATGGCTGCTCTGATGTCGCTGGGGAGTGAATTCCACAGCAGAGAGGCCACTACTGAGAAGGCCCTGTCTCTAGTCCCCACCAGACACTAAATAAATACATCTCGTCAGTTATTTCCTTAAGTCTTCAAATTATCTTTATTGTTTTAGGGTTTCTTTACTATTTGCTTTCCATTTTATTTGTAAGCCACACTAGGACAGAAATATTTTGTCGTCAGCAGCAGCAACGTCCCATCTTCCCCCCCATTGGTTTGGGACTCAATGGAGCTGACAGCATTAAAGATTCACAAATTAGATCTTATAAAGCAATTATCAAAATGTGAAGCCTGTTAAAAATGTGCCAGAATCTGGGGAAAACTACAGAGCAGAGATTTCAAATAACTTGAACTTCATAGGGTCAAAATCAGGGCTTTGAATTGTTCCTGGAAATAAACTGGTGGCCAATGGACCTACTGTAACCAATTAATATTAGGTGCAGCTCTCTCTGGATTCCTCAAAGGCAACCCCATACAGAATGCATCCCAGTACTCTACGGCATGAACTGGGCCAGGAACTAAATGAGAAGTGGAGTTGGGTGATCCAAGTTCCCATCTCTGCATTCCAAGGGCTGCCAAGCCAAAAAGCCATCCATCCTGGCGCTCACCCGGTCGGCATAGGTGGGCATGCTGGTCTTCTTCATCAGCGCAGACCCCCAAACACCAGGCGTGGTAAGCGAACGCAAAGAGGTCTTCCGGCTTGGTGGGGCGGGCAATGGCTCGGCTGAGTCGCTTCAGCCACTCCTGGCATTGCTTGAAAGTGGAGAAATGGCACCTGGGGAGGAGAGGAACGGAGGGAGAATGAGACACAGGCGGATGTTGCAGGTCATGTCATGGACACTCAGGAAGCACCTTCAAGGAAATCCACTTCAAACTCTAGTGCAGTCTTTCTCAACATGGGGGTCGGGACCTCTTGGGGGGGGGGGTCATGAGGGGGTTTCAGAGAGGTCGCCAAAGATCATCAGAAAACACATATTTCTAATGGTCTTAGGACCCGTTTGACAGAGAAGGCTGAAGACCTCTCTGCCTGTCCTCTTCCTTTTTGGAAACAGACGGTAAATCCTCCCACCAAAAGCATACTCCTGCTGTGATTGGCCAGCCTCTCCGCTGACCACTCAGCCAAGGGGAGGGCTATTTCTGAGACTCCAAGCAGGGAGGGGAGAGCAGGTGTGCTATCCCCTACATCACTGTCAATTTCTCCCAAATCCCTCCAGTATTTTCTATTCGTCATGGGGGTTCTGTGTGGGAAGTGTGGCCCAATTCTATTGTTGGTGGGGTTCAGAATGCTCTTAGGATTGTAAGTGAACTATTCTTCCCCAAACTCCATCAGTGTTCACATTTGGGCATATTGAGTATTTGTGCCAAGTTTGGTCCAGATCCATCAGTGTTTGAGTCCACAGTGCTCTTTGGATGTAGGTGAACTGCAACTCCAAAACTCACCAAAACCCACCAAACCCTTCCAGTATTTACTGTTGGTCATGAGAGTTCTATGTGGAAGTCTGGCCCAATTCTATCATTGGTGGAGTTCCGAATGCTCTTTGATTGTACGTGAACTATAAATCCCAGTAATTACAACTCCCAAATGACAAAATCAAGCCCCCCCATCTCACCAGTATGCAAACATGGGCGCATCGGCTATTTGTGCCAAATTTGGTCCAATGAATGAGCATACATCCTGCATATCGGATATTTACATTACAATTCGTAACAGTAATAAAATGACAGTTATAAAGTAGCAACGAAAATTATTTTATGATTGGGGATCACCACCACATGAGGAACTGTACTGAGGGGTCGCAGCATTAGGAAGGTTAAAACACTGGTCTTAGGCAACCCCTGTGAAAGGGTCGTTCGATCCTCAAAGGGGTTGTGACCCACAGTTAGACAACCACCGCTCTAGCATGAGCTTCCCAGCATGGCTGGATAAAGAATGTGGAAATCTTCTTATCTGAGCCTCTGGGTTGAATGTTAGTAGTAAAGAGCAAAAGGCTAATAATGCTGTAGAGCAGGGACAGGGAACCAAAGTGTCCCGCTCACTTGGAATGGAACTCCCAGCATCCCCGATAAGCTCAGCAAAGGTCAGGAAAAGGATGAGAGGGAATGTCCTTCGATCTTTATTTAAAGTGCCAAGCTACCCCAAAGAAATCCCAACGCCTCTTCCTCTCCTTTCCTTCTTGAACTTCTCCTACCTGACGACTTTGGAATCCTTGCAGACAATGTGAAGCTGGAACATGTCTCGGCTCTCCACACTTTCCATCATCCTCAAAGGCACCTAGGAAGAGAGAAAGAGAGAAAAGCAAAATTCAGTCAGTACCGGCCTCCTCATTCCCAGGCTCTGAAATCTCCTTGGGCCAGTCCAAGCCTTCTGTGTTGTAGCTACTGCCCCCAAAACCTACATTGACGACAGAGTCCTTGAACTTGATATGGAGCCGGTAGTTGGAGATGGCGATGACGGCGTCGCTGGCATGGCCCAGGTATTCCACGCCTTCACCCTGCAGCACTGCGAACGGGACCTGGACACGAGAGAGGCCAAGAGGCCATGAAACCATAAGAGAAGAAAACCTTCTCATCCAAAGCCTGCTTTTGTTTTTCTGGGCAGTCTGGGGAGGCGGGAGAAAATCTACCTTGGTCATTTAAAAATAGATGTACTCTTTCTTTTTGTCAGCTCCCAGGAAAGCTTAACACCTCCCGGTTTTCTGTGAAATTGTGCCGGAGATGTGAACTTCCCACGGGGTTGCGTTTCTCTAACTGTTGGGACTGGAAGGGACACGCTTTGACGGCATCTCTTTGAGCTCTCCTGCATTTCTTCACATTCGCAAAAACACCTTTCACCCATTCTTCACAAGCTTCCAGCACACCACAATGAAAATACCCCTTAGGTTCCTTGTCGCAGTGTGGCTTCACATTGTTTCCAACTCATGGCAACTCTATTGTGGTGCTTTCTTCCTTGGAATCCAAGGCCACCCAGTAGGTTTCTGCAGCTGTGCAAGGATTTGAACCCATCTCTCAGAGCTCTTGTTGTCCTGCAAGCAAATGGCTATACCATGCATGACCAATTTGCATTATTTCAGGAGGCTGCCTGAGGTGACCTTGAGGCAGGAGGGGACTGTGCCAACTTTGGAAAGGACAGGAAATCAGCTGCTTTTGAGAGGTTGGGATAAGCAAATTGGTGGCGTGTGGCCATTAAAACATCAAACCACATATTCCAGTGCCAGCTTATGAGAGGAAGGGGTCTATCAAATATTCACATGGGCCTTTGTAGGTCAATGCTTAATATGTACACAAATTACAAGCCTCTGCCAGAAGGGACAGAGAGTTTCATCTATGCTGACGATCGTGTCATCACCACTCAAGCAGGGAGCTTTGAAATGGTTGAACAAAAGTTCTCTGAAGCTTTAGGTGCTCTTACTGCTTATTACACGGAAAACCAGCTGATTCTTAATCCATTTAAAACACAGATGTTTGCTTTCACCTTCAGAACAGACAAGCATCATCTCAAGCATCATCTGGTACCAAACAGAGAAGCAGAAAACAGAAAAACAGCCTGCCTAAGGGAAGGATAACTGCTCCATTAAAGTTCAACATTTACACAAATAATCAGCCACTGTCAAAAGAATCAGAAAGTTTCATCTATGCTGACGATCATGTCATCACCACTCACACAGGGAGCTTTGAGATGGTTGAACAGAAGCTCTTACTGCCTATTACAGGGAAAACGAGCTGATTCCTAAGCCATCTAAAATGCAGATGTGTGCTTTCCATCTTAAGAACAAACAAGCATCTCGAGCTCTCATTATTACCTGGGGAAGGAATCCCACTGGAGCATTGCAGCACACCACAATACCTGGGAGTTACCTTGGACCGTGCTCTGATTTAAAAGAAACACTGCTTGACTATCAAGCAAAAAGTGGGTGCCAGAAATAATATTGTACGAAAGCTGACTGGCACAACCTGGGGATCACAAACAGACACAGTGAAGACATTTGCCGTTGTGTTTTGCTACTCTGCTGCTAAATACGCATGCCCAGTATGCAACACATCTCACCACACTAAAAAAGTAGTTGTGGCTCTTAACAAGACATGCCACATTTTCACAGTATGCCTATGCCCAATACCACTGGAGAAATCACACTGTTTAGCAGGTATTGCACCACTTGTCGTCCTCTGGGAAGTAGCAGCCAATAATGAAAGGACCAAGGCAGGGACATCTCCAGCCCATCCCCTGTTCAGATATCAGCCAGCACGCCAACGCCTTAAATCAAGAAATAGTTTTCTAAGATCTACAGAGATACTTGCAGGAATACCTCAGCAAGCGAGAGTCCAAAAGTGGCAGGCTAAAACACGGAACCTCAACACATGGCTGATACCAAAAGAGAAACTCCCTTATGGGTGACTTGGAAGGCTGCACTCTGGCACCACAAGATGCAGGGCCAACATTAAGAAATGGGGCTGCAAAGTGGAATCCACGACATGCGAGTGTGGAGAAGAGCAAACCACAGAACACCCATTACAATGCAACCTGAGCCCTGCCACATGCACAATGGAGGACCTTCTCACAGCGACACCAGAGGCACTCCAAGTGGCCAGCTTCTGGTCAAAGGACATTTAATATAATGCCAAGTTTTTACACTTTCTTTGTGTTTTTAAATAGATTACAACTGTACCCTCAATTTGCTTCTGATACGATAAATAAATAAATGAGTGGGTCAAAAACAGCCGCTTGAATTGAGCCTTGGAAGCCTTACGATCAGCCAGTGTGGTAGATACAAGAGGCGTATGGTTGCTTTGGCACTCATGGATTGAAACCATGGACGGCTTGGGACAACTCAACCCTCCTCCCTTGCATTTTCATGGAGGTAGCTCACCTGTAACGATTCTTCTTCCTTGATGAGCTCTTTGTGGGGGAACAGGTCCTTGGCCTGGATATATTCCAGACTGGGAGGGCCCTCCTCACCCTGGATTGGAAAAGAGAGGAGAAAAGGGTCAGAGAAAGAGAAAGAACAAAAGAAAGAAAGAGATAGAGGATGACACACTTCCTTGCTCATCGCCACATAGGATGGGCATCAGAGTGACATGCCCAGTTGCCCACTTCTCTTCTTTCTCCTCCGTTGGGCAAGAATTCCCTATATGCGATGAATCTGGATTCAAATTCCCCCAAAGCCGGCAAGTTTTTGAGCTCTACTGTGCGTTGCTCAAATGTCTGTTGCAGAGTTTCTGAACCTGGGGGTAGGGACCCCTGGGAGGGGTTGCAAGGGGGTATCAGAGAGGTCACCAAGGACCATCAGAAAACACAGTATTTTCTGTTGGTCATGGGAGTTCTGTGTGGGAAGTTTGGCCCAATTCTATCATTGGTGGTTCAGAGTGCTCTTTGATTGTAGGTGAACTATAAACCCCAGCAACTACAACTCCCAAATGTCAAGGTCTATTTTCCCCAAACTCCACCAGTGTTCATGTTTGGGCATATTGAGTATTCATGCCAAGTTTGGTCCCGATCCATCACTGTTCGAGTCCGCAGTACTCTCTGGATGTAGGTGAACTACAACTCCAAAACTCAAGGTCAATGCCCACCAAACCCTCCTAGCATTTTCTGTTGCCAAGTTTGGTTCAATTCCATCAGTGGTGGATTTCAGAATGCGCTTTGATTGTAGGTGAACTATAAATCCCAGCAACTACAACTCCCAAATGACAAAATCAACCCCACCAGTGTTCAAATTTGGCCGTACTGTATTGGGCATATGTGCCAAATTTGGTCCAGTGAATGAAAATCCCATCCAGCATATCAGATATTTACATGACGATTCATAACCGGAGCGAAATGACAGTTATGAGGTAGCAACAAAAATAATGTTATGGTTGGGGGTCACCACAACATGAGGAACTATATGAAGGGGTCACGGCATTAAGAAGGTTGAGAACCATTGACTTAACTAATTACAGATCCACCTAACCATAGTTTGTGTGATGTGATGAATCTGGATTCCAATTCCCCCAAAGCCAGGAAGTCTCAGAGCTCCAGTATGCGTTGCTTAAATGTCTATTGAAGAGTACTGTTAAGGAAATACAGTAGACTCTCGCTTATCCAACCTTCGCTTATCCAACCTTCTGTCTTATCCAACGCTCTTAAGCAACGCCCCCCTTTTCCTCCAGCATTTCTCCTCCAATTAAAGGACACCACGAGTATTGGGACAAGGATGGCACCAATGTTCTGGTCCTTGGTGAGCTATGAAACACACATCATGACCTTGGGACGTGTATTACGTCCTTCACTTACTGAAGGAAAGAGGGACCACAAATGTTGGAAATCCTAGCAACGCCACCACCTGTATTAGGGTGAAATTAATAACAAACAGAGCTCTGCTCAGTTGGATAATCTAGCCCCGCACCCCATTTTTTTGAATGTGGGAGAACGTTCTCCCAGTATAGTTAGGATTTCATCGCATTGAACCAGGGAAGTGCTTGGTAGAGTAGAGCTCAGTCATACTCAGTTTTGAAATGAAACAGATTGCCCTACTTTCATCACACTGCTAAATGTATCTGTGGTACTCGGTTGTACTCAGCATTCTTTCAGTAGATTTGCCATCACTCTGTAATTGTTGGGCATCGCCCACCATCCCCCCCATCCCCAGTGATCTTCGTGGGGGAATAAAACCTCCTCTCTTTAAAATTATAGAATCATAGAGTTGGAAGAGACATTGTGGGCCATCTAGTCCAACCCCCTGCCAAGAAGCAGGAAAATCACATTCAAATATCAACCAGAAAAAAGGGGGGGGGGGAGCGGTGATGCTCTCTCTCACTTTCTCTCTTAGATGCCCCACAGAGAAGAGTATGGACTTTGGAAAACTATAACTCCCAGGACTGCATAGTATGGAGCTATGGCATTTAAAGTAAGATCCAGCTGCATTCATTTCATGGTGTATATGCACCCAGAGAAGTTTCATGTACCGTGGGAAACTGCAATTCCCAAGACTATCTCATGGAGACATGGAATTTAAAGTAAGGTATGGACCTTGGGAAACTATAACTATAACATTTCATGGAGCCATGGCATTTAAAGTGGGGTGCAAGGGCATTCATTTCATACTGTAAATGCACCAAGAGAAGGGTATGGACCTTGGAAAACTATGACTCCCAGGACTACACAGCATAGAGACATGGCATAATAAAATAATGGAATTCCCTCCCAAGTGAAATCAGATCCGCTCCATCCTTGCTAACTTTCTGGAGAAAAAAAAAAGTGAAATCCTAGCTGTGGGATCAGGCCTTTGCGGACTAGATGGTTTTGATGGCAAAGCTATGGTTTTAATGGACTCTGATGGACTGTCCTGGCAATTGTTTTAATGTTTTTATGACGCTTTATACTGTTTTTATTTAATATGTATATCTATGCTGTTGTTAGCTGTCCTGAGACCCTCTGTGGAGGTCGAGATAGGATGGGACATAAATGTCCTAAATAAAATAATAATAATAATAATAATAATAATAATAATAATAATAATAATAATAATAATAATAGGATTGCAGAGAAACAACTGGAAAAGCTGACACGATATGAGGATTAAAAAAATCGAGAGCAAAGACTTTTGCACAAGCCAGTAAAAGTGGTCCCAGTGGTGATCAGCACACTGGATGCAGTGCCTAAAGACCTTGGCCTGCACTTAAAAACAATTGGTGCTAACAAAATAACCATCTGGCAGCTGCAAAAGGCCATGCTACTCGGATCTGCATGCATTATTTGCCAATACATCACACAGTCGTAGACACTTGGGAAGTGTCCGATGTGTGATTAATACAAAAGCCAGCAGAGTGTCTGTTGTGGACTCATCTTGTTGATTTCAAATAATAATAATAATAATAATAATAATAATAATAAAATAGCCAACTGCATTAATTCTCCAGTGCAGATGCACCCAGAGAAGGGTATGAAACTTAGGAAACTATAACTTCCAGGTCCGCATAGTATGGAGCTATGGTATTTAAAGTGGTGTCCAAGAGCATTCATTCCATAGTGTAAATGAACCCAGAGAAGGGTATGGACCTTGGGAAACTATAACAAACTAAGTCCGATCAGAAGCTTGGCCACCAAGTGAAAGCAACCAGGAACACAATCCTCAACAATGTGGTCTGTCTGATGTGCAAGGATGAAATCACCAGTCTTCAAGGTCAGCAAGATGCTTAACATTCCTAGCAGAAATGCTTTAAAAATATATTTGGATTTATTTATTTTTCAGTCTTAAGAAAACCAACATGCTTAGGCATAATCTGGTGTTGGAATGGCTCCCTTCATTGTCTTCTCACTCGACAACAAAGAACAGCTCTTCTTTTCCTCCCATCTGCTTCAGTTTGTTAAAAAATAAAATAAATTGGGAACAACGGGAGGAACATAATGTTTTTTTCTGTGGAATGGCTGGTTTCCAAAATCCATGGATTCAAAGGACAAGGAGAATTTCTGAGCTGAGATTAAGAACGTGGCAGGAACTGTCTGACCTCGGATGGTGGACTCCTTTCTTGGATGGAGATGCTTCAGCATTAGGAAGAGGGTGAACTAGAAGAAGAAGCCTTGAGTAGCTTCCAACTTTCATGTTCTATCAAGGAAAAAGTTCTGAACCTCATTACATGAGACCAGGTATCTATGCAAGCCCACCTTGCTCTTGCAAAAACCTTACAGGCTGAAATCTTCTGAGAGAACTGTAGGGACAATCGTCATTTTTGTTCTGTTGAGAGAACCTTAGCACAGAAAGCTCAGAATCCTAGATTCGGAAGAGACCTCAAGAGCCATCACGCCCAACCCGTAGCATGTATGTGAGTATATATCTATATATCATAAAATCATAGTTGAAAGAGATCACGGGGACCATCATGCCCAAATCTCTTTTGCCAAACAAGAAGACACAACCAAAGCACCTCCAAAAGATGGCCATCCAGCCTCTGCTTAAAGACTTCCAAGAGGAGGAGACTCCAATGGACTCCAAGTCCATCTCTGTCCCACTAGAGTTGGAAGGCCATCCAGTGAAACTCAATTCTGCCAGGCAGGAAGACACCATCCAATTCTGCCAGGCAGGATAACCACCTATCCTCTGCTTAAAGACTTCAAAGAGGAGGAGACCCCAATGGGCTCCCAAGACCATCTGTGCGCCACTAGAGTTGGAAGGCCATTCTGCTAGGCAGGAAGACACCATCCAAGCCGTCCTGACAGTTGACCATCCATTCTCTGCTTAAAGACTTTAAAGAGAAGGAGACTCCAATGGACTCTAAGGCCATCTATGCCCCACTAGAGCTGGAAGGCCATTCTGCCAGGCAAGCAGCCCCATTCTGCCAAGCAGGAATACACCATCCAAGCCATCCTGACAGATGGCCAGCCAGTCTCTGCTTAAAAACCTCCAGACGTTACCAACCTCAAACTGTTAAAACAAGAAGTTTTTTATCCTATTTAAGTAGAACCTCTTCTCCTGCCATTTGAATCCATGCCTCCAATGTGTCCTAGTCTCTGGTGCAGCAGAAAACAAGCTCACTGCGATATCCTTTCAGATCAGTGGTTGGCACCTTGTGCGTCCCCAGATATTTTGGCCTTCAATTCCAAGAATTTCTAACAGCTGGTAAACTGGCTGAGATTTCTGGGAGTTGTAGGTCAAAACACCTGGGGACCCACAGGTTGAGAACCACTGTTTCAGATATTTAAACGTGGCTTTGGTGTCCCCTCTCAGCCTTCTCTCCTCCAAGCTAAACATCCTCAGCGCCTCATAGGGAGTCATGGTTTCCAGACCTTGGAATATTTTGTTGGCCCTTCCCTAGGCACCTTATAGCTTCTCCATCTCCTTCTTGGATTGCTTTGTCTAGAACTTGGCACAGGGCTATTCCAGGTGAGGTCTGACCAGAACACAAGAGAGGGGGACTAGGACTTCCTCTGATCTAGAGCAGTGGTTCTTCACCTGTGGGCCATGGACCACCAGTGGGCCACGGGGATGAAAATCTGGTCTGCAAGCCTCTTTCCTCTTCATTTATTTTATTTTATTTATTTTATTTCTGCTCCTTTTGCGCCGCCTACCACTCCTTCCCTGTCACTGACCACGGCATGTGTTCTGTATCAGAAACAAGAGCTGATGTGGTCTATCTAATTTTCTGAATCAGCACCCCAAACCAAAACATTTGTAACCCTTTTGGTACTAATGGGTTCCTGGTCAAAGTGGTCCCTGGTCAAAGTGGTCCCTGGTCAAAATGGTCCCTGGTTAAAGTGGTCCTGGTCAAAGTGGTCCCTGGTCAAGTGGTCCCTGGTCAAGTGGTCCCTGGTCAAGTGGTCCCTGGTCAAAGTGGTCCTGGTCAAAGTGGTCCCTGATCAAGTGGTCCCTGGTCAAAGTGGTCCCTGGTCAAAGTGGTCCCTGGTCAAAATGGTCCCTGGTCAGGTGGTCCCTGGTTAAAGTGGCTGTGGCCCCTGCTCAAGTGGTCCCTAGTAAAAAAAAAAGGTCAAGAACCACTGACCTAGAGAGTATGCTTCCATCAATATGTCACATTGGCTTTTTAAAGTTGCCACATCACATACTGGACTCACGGTTGGTTTATGGTCCTCTTAGACCAGTGGTTCTCAACCTGTGGGTTCCCAGGTGTTTTGGCCTACAGGATTTCTGGGAGTTGAAGGCCAAAACATCTGGGGACCCACAGGTTGAGAACCACTGTTTTAGACCTCTAGATTCCTTTCACATGGGCTGTGCATTTCATTTCTTCTGCCTAAGTGGAAAGCATTTCTCTCTGTTGAAGTTCATTTAGCCTCCTCTTCACTTCCCCCCATTACTACTGTTTGCCTGTGCCCTCCAAACTCAGTTTGCAGAATTGGAATGAGAAACCAGGATGTTTTCAAACTGAATGAGAAAGTGGGATGGCACAGAAGTACTCAGGACCGTTCCTGGTCAAGAAAAGGATGAACTATGCCACAAAAAGCTCAGAGAGACAGGTTAACCTTTCAGAATTGGAGTCCTAACAGAAGCAGAGAACCTACCAGGTAACGCAGGAAAAATATTTGAGAAAGCCAAGGACATGGAAAGTGACCCTCACATTGTTGGATTGGGCCCTGGATTTGAGCTCCCTAGATGTGGGCTGGATGGATCACAGCATAAGACGGCTTCAGATGTTCCCCTCAAGATACATCTCCGATGCTGACTGACTCTGACTCAACGGGCCAAGGACACGACTCTATCTGACAAATCCATCTTCGTCCATGTGGTTTGCTGGATCCAAGACTGAAACACCTACATTACTAGTCTCAGGAA
>NW_026844589.1:6653277-6823018 GCF_025583915.1 Anolis sagrei ordinatus | reverse complement strand
CCTGGTCAGAGGTCCCTGGTCAAACTGGTCAAATGTTAGGAACCAAAGATCTAGAGACTATGCTTCCATTAATGTAGCCTACAACTGCATTGGCTTTTAAAAGTTGCCGCATCAGATTCTGGACTCATGTTTGGCTTATGGTCCTCTTAGACCTCTAGACTCCTTTCACATGGGCTGTGCATTTCATTTCTTCTGCCTAAGTGGAAAGCATTTCTCTCTGGTGAAGTTCATTTAGCCTCCTCTTCACTTCTCCCCATTACTACTGTTTACCTGTGCCCTCCAAACTCAGTTTGCAGAATTGAGGGAAGAAGTAAAGAGAGGAGAGAAATTGAATGAGAAACCAAGATGTTTTCAAACTGAATGAGAAAGTGAGATGACACAGAAGTACTCAGGACCGTTCCTGGTCAAGAAAAGGATGAACTATGCCACAACAAGCTCAGAGAGACAGATCAACCTTTCAGAATTGGAGACCTAACAGAAACAGAGAACCTACCAGGTAACGCAGGAAAAATGTTTGAGAAAGCCAAGGACATGGAAAGTGACCCTCACATTGTTGGATTGGGCCCTGGATTTGAGCTCCCTAGATGTGGGCTGGATGGATCACAGCATAAGACGGCTTCAGATGTTCCCCTCAAGATACATCTCCGATGCTGACTGACTCTGACTCAACGGGCCAAGGACACGACTCTATCTGACAAATCCATCTTCGTCCATGTGGTTTGCTGGATCCAAGACTGAAACACCTACATTACTAGTCTCAGGAACAATCCAGACCAGTGTTTGTATATTTTTCAGCCTTGGAAAGTTGACACATTAGAACCTGTTCCTACAAGAAAGATGCAAGCTGGAAAGGGATCTGTTTCAAACCACCAAGAGATTGCTTTTTGGATGTTTTCCTGATCCAATTAAAGACGCCTCCTTTTCGTCTAATAACATGCATTGTCTCCATTGGAGCGCCAAGAAAAGAACAGCACTGCAAGGATGGACTGAAATCTAATTTTTTTTTCATATTAGAAGGAAAGGAAAATGACATCATTCCCTCACTGGAAAATTCAGCACCAAGACATCTGAGTTCACCAGTCCTGTCTAAATATATCAAGCAAGGCTTTGGCTTGCCTGCGGACCTCACGATCCGGGCAATTTCGCCCTTTTTTTTTTCCTCCTCGTTTTCAGGCAAAGGTCTGACAGTCATTGTTTTTCAATCTGGAGATGGAAAACTGTAATTCTGGAAAGCAAATACGAGGGTTCTCCGGAAAGTAAGGTTACAAGAAAGTAAGGTGTATGAGACGGAGATGTCCTCTTACACAGACAGCCTCCAGCCTCCACAAACAGGCTATAGTTCCAAGTGCTAAGAAGCCCCTGAAGGCACTCCCTCCACAGGGAGGCATCCCAGGGTTCCTTGTGTGGGATTTTTTCCACGTTTTTTCCCCTTCTTTTTCCTTTTTTTCTTTGTTTCTTCTCTCTTTTCCTTCCCTTTTCATCTCCCTTCCCAATTTCTATCTACTTTTTGTCCTGTCCCAGCTTCCCAATTTTTTCTACCCTTACTTTTTTTTAATAATAGGGCTTTCCCTTTTACCCTTCCCCTAGATAGCACTATTTCCTGTCTCCCAAATCTTCCACCCCTCCTCCCCAAATTTCTTACCCTGAATTCCTCCTCTTTTTCTTTCAAAAATAAATCAAAACTATTAAAAATAACATGGAGCCCATACGCTGCCAATGTCCTCCCCAAACACTATGGCCCACCACCCAAGGAAGGCATTCATTCGGGGAGAATTTCATCCTAGATCCTAGATTTAACATGTTTCCTCCACCACAGGCAGGCATCCCAGGGTTCCTTGTGTGGAATTTGCATGACCCCGCCCCCTGCCTCTCTCTTAACCCTTTCCTACCCTTTCCTATGGCACAAAGCAAAGTTTGGTCCAGATCCATCACTGGCTAGGTTCACAGTACTCTCTGGACATAGGTGAACGATTATTTATTTATTTATTATGGGATTTATATGCCGCCCTTCTCACCCCAAAGAGGACTCAGAGTGGCTTACAAGATATATATACATACAACATATTATATTATTAGCATAGTACAATTATCAGTATTATATATAACTATAATGTACTATACCATTATATTGTAATATTAGTAGTAATATTACATGTAATATAAAATATATAATTATAATATTGTATTAATATTATTAGTATTATATTGCATTACATTATAATATTATAAATATTATATGTACATACAATATATTATATTATATTATTAGTAAAGTACAGGAGGCAACTACAACTCCTATAAATCAAGGTCAATTCCCCCAAACATGGCCATGGGGGTTCTGTGTGCCAAATGTGGTCCAGGTCCATTATCAAAGGGGGTCAGAGTGCTCTGCCTTGATGCAGGGTGAACTACAACTTCCATCCTGTTTTGTCAGTCCCCCAAACCCCTCCAGTCTGTTCAGCTGCTGATCAATCCCTCTGTGTTTGCTTTGTGGCATAAGAAAGGATAAGAGAGGGTTAAGGGAGAGGCAGTGGGTGGGGTCATGCAAATTCCACACAAGGAACCCTGGGATCCCTGCCTGTGGTGAAGGAAAAACATCAAATCTAGGATGAAATCCCCATACATTCCCCAAATGAATGCATTCATTCGGGGAGAATTTCATCCTAGATCCCAGATTTGACATGTTTCCTCCACCACAGGCAGGCATCCCAGGGTTCCTTGTGTGGAATTTGCATGACCCCGCCCTCTGCCTCTCCCTTAACCCTTTCCTATGGCACAAAGAAAAGTTTTTGGGTGGTGGGCCATAGTGTTTGGAGATGACATTGGCAGTGTTTGGGCTGCACATTCATGGCGCTCGGACTAACCTGCAGTGTCAATGGAGGGAGTGCCTTTGGAGGCTTCTCAGCACTTGGAACTAGAGCCTGTTTGTGTAGGCCGGAGGCTGTCTGTGTAAGTGGACACCTCCGCCACACACACATATACACAGTTTTCACTTTTCGCCTGTACCTTCTCGCTATCCTGGCATCCCTATGTAAACACAGCGAGGCTTGGGAAAGCATTGGAGACGGCGCACAGATGAGACAAAACAAAACAACATGCAGCAATGACACGTCCAGGAGTTCCAAGGCATTTGTGTCACATTTCTCCTTCCCAAGCCAATGCAGACCACCTCCTCTAGGCCTTCTGCCTTCTCCTCGCCAGGCCCAAGTCCGGCTGTCCTCCAAGGCAGCTTTCCGTACGCTTTGCTGACTAAGTGCGCACCCAACCATCCATTGCCGATGTGGAAACTCACCGAGTGGGCCTGCCTCTTCCTATTCCCAACGCAAACCAGACCAAAGCCACCTTCAGAGAGGGCCAGGAAGGACAAAGGTGGGGGGATCGCAAGGGAAAGGCCTACGCTTCCCACAGCAGCCATGTGGCTGCGATCCAGAGGAACAAAAAGGCAGACATCGGTGGGAGGGGGGGATTTACCGCAGCAAAAGCGCCTTAAAGACACTGGGAACACGCGTTTCTGATCCCTTGGGCAGACAAACAGAGGGGAATCCGTTAACCAAGAGGACGCAGGTTTGCAATCCTGACCTCGGATCGCAAAAGAGGGGAGTCGAAAGAGCAGCAGCTGGGATCTCAGAATATCAATTAAGATGATGATGATGAACTTTATTTCTATCCTGCCTTTCTCCCCATCAGAATCTCTACTAAGATATTATTATTATTGATATATCTATCCTACCATTCTTCCTATCAAAATATCTATTATTATTATTATTACCATCCTTATTTCTATCCTGCCTTTCTCCCCATCAGAATATATATTGATTATTATTATTATTATTATATATTTATTTCTATCCTATTGTTATCCCATCAGAATATCTACTATCATTATTATTTCTAACCTGCCTTTCTCCCAATCAGAATATCTATTATGATTATTATTATTATATTATTATTATTATTATTCATATATATATATTTCTATCCTATCATTCTCCACATCAGAGTATCTACTATTATTGTTGTTATTATTATTATTATTACCATATTTATTTCTATCCTGCCATTCTCCCCATCAGAATATCTACTACTACTACTATCATCATCATCATCTCTATTTCTATCCTGCCTTTCTCACCATCAGAATATCTATTATTATATTATTATTCATATATACATATTTAGTTCTATCCTACCATTCTCCCTATCAGAATATCTCTATTGTTATATTATTATTATTATTATTATTATTATTATTATTACTATTACCATCATCATCATCATCATCATCTATATTTCAATCCTGCCATTCCCCCATCAAAATATCTACTGTTATCATCATCATTATTTCTGTCTCACCTTTCTCCCATTAGAATATCTATTAAGATTATATTATTTTTATTTGTATCCTGCCATTCTCCCCATCAAAATATCTATATTGTTATTGTTGTTGTTATCTTTATTTGTATCCTACCATTCTCCCCATCGGAATATCTATCTATCTATCTATCTATCTATCTATCTATCTTCATCATCATCATCATCATCATCATCATCTTTATTTCTATCCTGTGATTCTCTCCATCAGAATATCTATATTATTATTATTATTATTATTATTATTATTATTATTATTATTATTTCTATCCTCCCATTCTACTAGGATGATGGTGATGATGACTGTTATGCTGTCAGTACGATCTTTCTTTGTACCCCACCGTTCTCCCCATAGGTACTCGATATCAAGGGTGATGAGGAAAGAAGGCCGGGCTCAGAACCATGCCCGCAATCCCACCCCCCAAATAAAAGAATAATAAAAGAAGACAGCAGGGGTCTTAACGCAGCAACGCAGCTGGCGGCACCCCTTCCTCTCCCACCGCGAGGCAAAGAATGTGGGGCAAAAGAAGAGAGGGAGCCACTCCCCAAGGATGCTGTGCTAAGGCAGAAGAGCGAAGGCAAAGGGGGTGGGGAAGGAGAGGGCCAGGAAGATGGAGGCCACTTACAAAGCAGTTGAGCATGGAGCAGGCGACGATGCGGGCCGGCCGCCGAGTCATGGTGGTGGCTTCCTCCCGGGGGCCGCCGGGGGCACGCCAATGGCATCGCTCCCCCTGCTCCTCCCTCCTTATTGGCACAGAGAGAGGCCTGGCAACAAGGAGGAGGAGGAGAAGGAGGAGGAGAGCATCCTTCGCGGTCCTCAAAGCAGGTGCCTCACAATGGAGGGGAGGGGAAGATGGAGAGGAGGAGGAGGGGGAGGAGGGAGGCATACAGGCTCCACCCTCTTCCAATGATGGAAGGCAGCCCAGGGACTCCCTGGAGGCATAAGAAAATGGAGTCCCCCCCCCCCCCCCGTTGGAGCTGGAGGACTGCGAGGTGGACTCAATCCATCCCCAGCTAGGACTCCATTTTCAGTCCTATCCAAAGGAATGCACAGGGACAATAGGAGGCTGCCTATTGTTTACGATGGAAAGCAGGCTAATAGGGCACCACACAGAAAGACGGGAGGTTCAGCCAGCCCCAAAAGAACCAACCCATCAAGACACAGCAGATAGCATACATAGGGACTACCAAGCCATCAAGACTCAGCAGATACTATGCAGCTGTGGACAAATCCACATAGGGATCACCAAGCCATCAAGACTCAGCAGACAGCATACATAGGGACCACCAAGCCATCAAGACTCAGCAGATACCATGCAGCTGTGGACAAGTCTACATAGGGACCACCAAGCCATCAAGGCACGGGAGATACCATGCAACTATGGACAAGTCTTCATAGGAACCACCAAGCCATCAAGATGCAGCAGATACCATGCAGCTGTGGACAAATCTACGTAGGGACCACCAAACCATCAAACACAGCAGATACCATACATAGAGACCACCAAGCCATCAAGACATAGCAGATACTATGCATCTGTGGACAAACCTACATAGGGATCATCAAGCCATAAAGACGCAGCAGATACCATGCTGCTGTGGACAAATCTACGTAGGGACCACCAAGCCATCAAGACACAGCAGATACCATGTAGCTGTGGGCAAGTCCACATAGGGACCACCAAGTCATCAAGACACAGCGGATACCATGTAGTTGTGGACAAGTCTACATAGGGACCACCAAGCCATCAAGACACAGAAGATACCATACATAAGAACCACCAAGCCATCAAGACACAGCAGATACTATGCAGCTGTGGACAAATCTACATAGGGATCATCAAGCCATCAAGATGCAGCGGATACCATGCTGCTGTGGACAAATCTACGCAGGGACCACCAAGCCATCAAGACACAGCAGATGCCATGTAGCTGTGGACAAGTCTACATAGGGACCACCAAACCATCAAGACACAGAAGATACCATACATAAGAACCACCAAGCCATCAAGACACAGCAGATACTATGCAGCTGTGGACAAATCTACATAGGGACCACCAAGTCATCAAGACACAGTAGATACCATGTAGCTGTGGACAGGTCTACACAGGGACCACCAAGCCATCAACACACAGAAGATTCCATACATAAGAACCACCAAGCCATCAAGACACAGCAGATACCATACAGCTGTTGATAAGTCTACATAGGGACCACCAAGCCATCAATACACAGCAGATACCATGTAGATGTGGACAAGTCCACAGAGGGACCACCAAGCCATCAAGGCATGGCAGATACCATACATAGGGACCACCAAGCCATCAAGACGCAGCAGAGACCATACCACTGTGGACAAGTATACACAGGGACCACCAAGCCATCAAGACACCGCAGATACCAAACATAGGGACCACCAAGCCATCAAGACATAGCAGATACCATGCAGCTGTGAACAAGTCTACTTAGGGACCACCAAGCCATCAAGATGCAGCAGAGACCATACCGCTATGGACAAGCCTACATACTGGAAGGGTTTGGTCGGCATTGACTTTAAGTTTTGGAGCTGTTGTTCATCTACATCCAGAGAGCACTGTGGACTCAAACAATCATGAATCTGGACCAAACTTGGCAAAAATGTTCAATATGCCCAAATGTGAACACTGGTGGAGTTTGGGTAAAATAGACCTTGACATTTGTGAGTTGTAGTTACTGGAATGTATAGTTCACCTACAATCAAAGAGCATTCTGAACCCCACCAACGATATAATTGGGCCAAGCTTCCCACAGAGAAACCCCATGACCAACAGAAAATCCTTTGTTTTCTGGTGGTCTTTGTGCGACCCATCTAACACCCCCTTGCGACCCCCAGGTTGATAAACACTGCTCTTAACCCGTCTCTCCCAAAAACCTCAGGCATTCAGATTCCTGATCCATTCAAAAGAGATCTGGGAATGGGAAACAAAATGGGGACCTTCAAGGTCATCCAGCCCAACTCTATTCAGATGTAGGGAATCCACCTTATGGAGAACAGCTATCTCTCCCACAACAACAACACAAAACAAAAAACCAAGGAATCCCTCAGAATAGGGGCAAAGGGATAGAACTACAACTAGGTCCAAAGAAAAGCATTGCTTCCAGAGCTGACAAAGAGACAATTCTTTCTATCACCTGGCCAGAAAAAACTCAATTATGCTCCCATTTCCAAGGGATGGAAATCCCCAGACGTCAGGGCACATGTCAACATCTGTGCTGCCAATCCACAGACCTGGCCTGGCTCCTTCGGCAACTCTCTGCCCCTCTCTTGGCTCATCCCTTCGCGGATTCCCGCTGGGTTCCCATTTGCACTGCCGACACGTCTCAGAAGCATTGCCCGGAAGGAAGAAGACGTGCCGGTGCTTCCAGGACAGAACAGGAAGAACTCTCCTCCGGACATTTGCCTTTCTCCCCTCCCAAATTGCTCTCCGGCTCCTTGGAAACAAAGCTGGACACCCTGTTCCTGAAAGCTCAGTCATCCTGACGGAGCAAACAGGGCAAACTCCCCCCTTCCAAACGCTTAGGGTCTTTGATCCTGAAAGGAAAAAAGGAGGAAATGGAGACGTCCCTCCCTCTCCCTTTCATCTATTTCCCAGTTCTGCAACAGATGTCTTGCTCCATTCCCAGGAAGCCATACCTTTCTGGATTTTAGGATCTTTTCTTTGACAGCCCTATACATGTCTAAGGAGGGCAAATATATTTTCCTTGCTTCAGCATCTATGCATGCTACAAGTCGATTCTGGTCGTTCTCTGGACCGTGCTCTGACCTACAAGAAGCACTGCCTGAATATCAAGCAAAAAGTGGGCACTAGAAACAATATCATACGAAAGCCGACTGGCACAACCTGGGGGTCACAACCAGACACAGTGAAGACATCTGCCCTTGCGCTCTGCTGCTGAATACGCATGTCCAGTGTGTATCTCACAACGTTGAAACAGTGGATGTGGCTCTTAATGAGACATGGCGCATTATCAGAGGGTGTCTGCACCCTACACCACTGGAGAAATTACACTGTTTAGCCGGTATTGCACCACCTGACATCCACCAGGAAGTAGCAACCAATAGTGAAAGGACCAAGGTAGTGACATCTCCAGCCCACCCCCTGTTTGGGTATCAGCCAACATGCCAACGCCTTCAATCAAGAAATAGTTTTCTAAGCTCTACAGAGACACTCGCTGGAAGACCTCAGCCAGCAAGAGTCCAAAAGTGGCAGGCTAAAATCCAGAACCTCAATCAATGGCTGATTGAAGCCCATAACTCCTGGAGGGCTGAAGATTGCCTAGGGAGCTGGACCACTTGACACCTCCTCAAATTGCCCCGAGTTTTGTTCTTCATCTATCTAAATCAGTGGTTCCCAACCTTTTTTTGACCATCTTCAGCCTTCTCTGCCAAAAAGGTTCCTAAGACCTTCTAAAGGTTTTGTGATGGTGTTTGGCAACTTCTCTGAAACCCCCTTCGTGACCCTCTCAGGGATCCCAATCCCCAGACTGAGAAATAATAATAATAATAATAATAATAATAATAATAATGATAATGATAATATAATAATAATAAACAACTTTATTTTTACCCGAAGACTCGGGGCAGCTAACATGAGGCCAAGCCCAAACGAAATTACAAGAAAGCAAAACATATAAACAAAAACAATAACATCACATAAAACAGTAATAACAGAGTAAAATAAAAATAGCAAAATCATAAAAAAACAAATGATAAAAAGGTAATAGAATTAGACAAATTAGACACTACTTTATCTGTTTGACAACACCAGACTAGACTCCTGAGGATATATAAGGATGTTTTACAGATTTCAGTTTCAATTCTTGGAAACTGGATGCTTGGAAAGAACCCTGGAAACCCATGCAAAAAAGTTCCCTTAAGCCACAAGGAGAGGCGGGTAATAATGGTATTTTCTTCTTGTTGTTCCATATCCATGCTGCTGCACCTACCATATATACCAAGTTCCACCTTATGTACAGGCAGTCCCTGACTTACAAATGACTCATAGTTAAGGACGGGGCTGAGACCACAGGAAGTGAGAGAAATCTTCCCCTCGGAAGGAAGGGAAATCCACTCCTGGAAGAGTTATTATCATGGGGCTTTCTCTCCAATCCTTGTTTCCACTACAAGAAAAATATTTCAAAATCCAATTCTCACACGGACAAAAAATGAAGGGAAATCCTCTGAACGGGGGCACAGACA
This sequence comes from Anolis sagrei ordinatus, assembly GCF_025583915.1. Taxonomy (NCBI): domain Eukaryota; kingdom Metazoa; phylum Chordata; class Lepidosauria; order Squamata; family Anolidae; genus Anolis; species Anolis sagrei. The sequence continues at coordinate 6,813,407 of NW_026844589.1, read as the reverse complement.
GCAAAGTGAACACCACAGTGGTGCTCACTCTTCCACAGTCTGTTCTTTCCCCTTTTTGAAGAGGGTGATGATGGTGGCATCCTCAAAATCTGCTGGGATTTTCTCGGTCACCCACACTTTTTCTATGAACTGGTGGAGTTGTTTTGTCAGCTCAGGTCCTCCTCTTTAAAAAATTCAGCAGGGATCCCATCAGGTCCGCTGTCTTTGTTATTTTTTTGGCATAGACATTGAGAACTGGGAAGCCCTGGCCCTTGAGCACTCCAGCTGGAGGTCAGCTGTGACCAGCAGTGCTGCAGAATTTGAAGAGGCATGAATGGAGGGTGAAAGAGAGAAACGTGCCAAGAGGAAGGTGCGTCAAGCCAACCCTGACCGGGACCACCTTCCACCTGGAAACCAATGCCCTCACTGCGGGAGAACATGCAGGTCAAGAATAGGGTTCCACAGTCACCTACAGACCCACCACCAGTACACTGATCTTGGAAGACAATCCTACTTGGACATCAAGGGAGCACCTAAGTAAGTAGTCATCCTTCCCTATGTGATCCAATGCTTATCTATACATATAACTAAAGTGTAAATATGTATGTGTGTCCATTTCCACAGACACTCCCACTTCCACGAACAGCTCTACCTCCCACTATTCAGGATACACCAAAGGTCTTCCCCCCAATGACATTGCAGGTTATAGAGAGCGCCGTGAACATGTCCAAGAGCCCTGACAATGTCCTCCACAAACACCACACTGCCCACCACCCAAGTGAAGTTTTTCATTCGGGGACAATTCCATCCTAAATTTGATGTGTTTCCTCCGCCACAGATATCCCAGTGTTTCTTATTCTCTCCATAGATGTGGAATTTGCATGACCCCGCCCACTGCCTCTCCCTTAACCCTTTCCTGTTCTTTTTATGGCACAGCAAACAGAGAGAAATTGATCAGCAACTGAACATACTAAACAGGTTTGGGGAGAATTCATCATGATTTATAGGAATTGTAGGTCTTGGAATGTATAGTTCACCTGCAGTCTAAGAACTGCACTCTCAACTCCACCAACGATGGACCTGGAATTCACTTGGCACACAGAATCCCCATGATCAACAAAACATACTGGCAGTCTTTGGAGGGATTTACAGGAGTTGTAGTCCACATAAATCCAGAGCACTCTACGAACCCAAACAATGATGGATCTGGATCAAACTTGGCATGCATTCACAATATGCCCAAAGTTGAATACTGGTGGGTTTTGAGGGGAATTGGCTTTGATATTTATAGTTCACCTGCAATTAATGAGCACGCTGAACTCCACTAAAGATGGAATTGGACCAAACTTGGCACACAGAACCTCCATGACCAGCAAAAAAATACTGGACATCTTTGGGGGGAATCACCTTGATTTGAGCCCCCGATGGCGCAGTGGGTTAAACCCCTGTGCTGGCAGGACAAGTCGCAGGTTCGAATCTGGGGAGAGGCGGATGAGCTCCCTCTGTCAGCTCCAGTTCCCCAAGCGGGGACATGAGAGAAGCCTCCCACAAGGATGATAAAAACATAAAAATCATCCGGGCGTCCCTTGGGCAACATCCTTGCAGACGGCCAATTCTCTCACACCAGAAGTGACTTGCAGTTTTGCAAGTCGCTCCTGACACGACAAAAAAAACCAAAAACCTTGATTTGAGGGTGTTGCAGTTCACCTACATACAGAGAGCACTGTGAACACCGATGGATCTGGACCAGTCTTAGCACACAGAACTGATTTGCCAAAATCTGGCTGCTGGAGGGGTTTGGGGGAAACTGACCTTCCTTTCTGGGAGTTGCAGTTCATCCACAACCAAAGAAACTGTGACCTCCACTGATGATGGACCTGGTCCAAACTTGGCACACAGAATCCCCACGACTAACTCAACCTACTGGAAAGGTTTGCAGGGACTAACTCACCATAGCGGGAGTTGTAGTTTACCCTACAGCCAGAGAACTCACTGAATCCCACCAATGGTACATCTAGCGCAAACTTGCCCAACATCACAAACTTGAAGCACCGATGGAGTTTTTCGGGGTTAACCTGGCATGATGGGAGTTGTAGTTCACCAACAACCTTATGCATTCTATACAATTGTTAAAAGTGACTAAATGATTTAGTTCATAACTTGGGAACTGACTGTATAAGTCCAGGGTGAATTTTGGGGATGATGGGCGTTGGTGTTTGCTTCTTTTAGGTTCTCCTGGGACAGGCTATGCTTCCCTTTTTGCCACTCTGACCAGGGAAGATTCCTCTTTGGACAAGAATGAAAAAGTACAGGACCAACACCCAGGTTTGGGAGGTTGATTCTCTGACCAGAAACCCTAGATTGAATGCATGAGCCTGTGGAGAACATCTGCAACGCTAGGCCTAAGATCAGTTCTTTTGCGTGTGTCCCTTTCATTTGGAGCAACAACCCCAAAACGAGGAATTTCCAACCAAGCTCAAAGAGACGCAACAAAGAGAGATATAGCATAAAGCAGGAAGCCCACTCACCATGGTTGTTCTCCAGGCGACGGATCCCTCGGTCCTTCCTCCAGAGCTGCTCCTGGTTGCGGGCGAGGGAAAGAAAAGAGAAGCCCGGTGAGAATCAGACAGCCCAGGCCCTTTCTTCCAGGCAGGAAGGCACTCTCAGCCTTCTTTTCTCCAAGATAAACATAGCCAAATTACTAAGTTTTTTCCTCATAGAGTTTCCAGACCTTTGATTGTGTTGGTGGCCCTTCTCTGGACTCAAAGGTACAATCAGGACAAGTAAGAAGAGTCTGTTTTCATTCCTGGTGAGTAAATGCAGGCATTTCCTGCCTCTGAACTGGCCTCCTTTACCCTTTGACAACTGTGAAACTGTGAAATAAGAAACTGATTGGCTGAACTTCGCCCAGGGAACTAGCTGAGCCTGGGACTTTTGCATACTGTTACATTTTTCTGGCTTAAGCTGTGCAGGTGCTTGCACAGAGTAGAGAGAGACATTTTGCAGTGTGCTCTTGCTTCATGAGCTGCTGGAGGATGATTCTCCACATAGACAAAGAAAGACCATTTTAAGTCTCTCTAAAAGGACATTATGTGAGTCGATGCAACTGATCACATGATTGTACCTTTGAGTCCAGAGAAGGGCCACGAACAAAATCAAATAAATATGTTGTTCTGAACTACGAAGAGTAAACTACTTGTTCATTAATCTGCATGATATATTTTCTTTCTCTGGCAAGGCAGTGTGTGGGCTGATCAAACGTAAACTATGCATGATTTTCATTTTGTCACAAAGCGCATCTCTCACAGGCAGGCAAACTCTGGCCAAACTCTAGTGTGATTCAGAGTCAAATTGACTTTGCCTTCTTAGGTGAGAACCCCCTCACTCTCACTTATTCCCAAACTATGAGTAAGGGTCATTCATTGTTCCTAAATATGTATGCGTAGACCTGTCAGCAACATATGATACTGTAAATCATTGCCTTCTCCGGAGAAAAATGTACAATATTTCAACGGACAACCACCTCACCTGCTTCATAGGAAATCTGCTACAAAACAGGAGCTTTTTGTTGGGTTCAAGGCTCAGAGAAGTAGATGGCGGAAACAGAAGAATGGCCTGCCTCAGGGGAGCATGCTTGCTCCTTCCATGTTTAACATTTACACAAATGATCAGCCACTGCCAGAAGGGACAGAAAGTTTCATCTATGCTGACGATTGTGCCATCACCGCTCAAGCAGGGAGCTTTGAGATGGTTGAACAGAAGCTCTCCGAAGCTCTAAGTGCTCTTACTGCCTATTACAGGGAAAACCAACTGATTCCTAATCCATCTAAAACACAGGCATGTGCTTTTCACCTTCAGAAAAGCATCTCGAGCTGTGAGGATTGCCTGGCAAGGAATTCCCCTGGAGCTTTCCAGGGAGTTACCCTGGACTGTGCTCTGACTTACAAGAAGTACTTGTAAGTGCTAGAAACAATATCATACAAAAGCCAACTGACACAACCTGGGGATCACAACCAGACACAGTGAAGCTACTCTGCTGCTGAATACTCATTCCCAGTGTGGAACACATCTCACCACGTTAAAACAGTGGATGTGGCTCCAAATGAGACATGCCGCATTATCACAAAATGTCTACGCCCTACACCATTTGAGAAATTATACTCTTAACCGGTATTACACCACCTGACATCCATCGGGAAGTAGCAGCCTGTAATGAAAGGACCAAGGCAGTGGCATCTCCAGCCCATCCTCTGTTCAGATATCAGCAAGTATGCCAACCTGTGGGGCTTATATTAAGAAACAGATTCCTAAGATCTACAGAGATACTTGCAGGAACATCTCAGCAAGTGAGAGTCCAAAAGCGGCAGGCTATAACCCGGAACCTCAATCAGTGGCTTAGACCGGATGAAAGACTCCCTCCTAGGCACACAGAAGAGTGGTTAATTTGCAAGGCGCTGAACAGACTGCACTCTGGCACCACAAGATGCAGAGCCAACCTTAAGAAGTGACATGTGAGTGTGGAGAAGAGACCACTTACTACAATGAGACCTGAGCCCTACCACATGCACAATGGAGGACCTTCTCATTTAGCATCATGCCAAGTTTATAAACTTTGTGTTTTTAAATGTATGTTAACTGGACCCTCAACTCACTTCTGACACAATAAATAAGTAAATATATGTCATTTTAGGACTTCTATAATATTCTGGACATTGTGAACCTCCAGCAAGCTCAGAGGCTTACTTCCCATCTCAGGGAGACACATGGACTTTCCAAGAAATGAACAGACCTGGGGGAAAATATAGAGAAGTGACCGGGAACTCATTTCTGGTTTTGCAAAGCAGGGTTTCCAGAAAACGTTACGTTTGGCTTTATATTGTGAGTGTATTATTCCAAGTTGGGATATCAAATTGAATAGCGACATACCTTGGGAATCAATCCTCCTCGGCCTGCAGGTGCCGGAGTGCACTGGAAATTGACATGTTCCTGAGAAGAGAAAGCAACAATGGAAGAGAAGTCAGGAAGAGATCTAAACAAGTCAACAAGGATTTTTACCAAAACTTGAGCTGGGAAGGATATGATCCTATTCCTATTCCAACCCATTCCAGGTAACTGTGTAGGTCTCTGTATATACAAAAGGACAGGTAAAGAGCATCCAGTCCAACCCTCTTCTATAATGCAAGAAGACAGCATCAAAGCCCTCCAGACAGATGGCCAGGCAGATGAAAATATGATAAACCATACACACACATATATATTATATACATATACATGACAGGTATCATAAATCTGGAAGAGACCTCCTAAGACAATCCAATCCAACTCTCTTCTACCATGCAAGAAGACACCAGCAAAGCCCTCCAGACAGAAAGCCAGGCAGCCATATATCACACACATACATTCATATTAATACACACACACACACATGATAGCTATCATAAATCTGGGAGAGGTCCCCAAAGGCAATCTAGTACAACCCTCATAGGCGCATGTTTTTAGTTTTCACATACCTATTATTAAATAGATGTCATATCTATTGCAGGTAAAATATGGAACGACAAAAAATGTTGTATACCCACAAGTATTGTGAAATCACATACATTATCAATCACCTCTTTCTCTTTCTTTCCCATTTAACCAGACTGGGCCACAGCAACGTGTGGCCAGAGACAGCTAGTATAGAATATAGGTTAGCAAATATATACATTAACAAATGAATAGTGAAAGGCTTGGGAGGTTGCTATTTCCGACACTATAACTCACAGAATCCTCAGCCAGCATTCCCAAAACATGCTGACTGATTGAAAAAGTCAGCAGTTGATTTTTTTAATGGCCAACCTCTTCTGAACCAACCCAAGAAAACCTTGTGATAGAATTGCCCTGGGGCTGCTATAGATCAAAAACAAAGACGCAACAACAGTCTATACAAATGGCAAGAATCAACCACCATCACAGAAAAGGGAATGCCTTCTCCAAAATGAGTTGCAGGCACCTCCTTAAAGCAAAGCCTGAGCTCTTGATAACTATCATTTAGGTATGATATGCATACACTAGTTAATCTACCGAGGCCCATCCGGTTACACTACAGCCCGAGCCACACCTAACTGAGAATAAGTCCCTCAATACAGCTTACTTTTCAGCAAATACATACAGGACTGTCTGGTTTGCCTGCTTGGTGAAAGCCCCAGTGCAAAGAAAGGAAAGAGAAAGAGAAACATGAGCGATCCTGAAGTTACGAACTAAAAAAATGAGACTTCGATTCCTCCAGAAAGTTGGCAAATTGTCAGGAAGGCAGTACAGGTTGTTCTTGATGCACTCAGAATCCACCAGCAACATAAATCTGCGAGAGAGGGTTCTCTACAGGTGCTACGCAGAAATATCCAGGACGACTCCCCAACCTTTGGAGCATTCCCATTTCCACCAGCCTCCTGTGAACCCAGCCTTACCTTTGCTACGGCCAAAACGCATTGAGGAAGGGGCGGGAGAGAGTTCGAGCGGCAGCCAAATTTAGAAGCAGCAGAACTGAAACCGAGTATGAGCCCTGATCCGGTTTCTCACGGTCTGAATAGGCCCGTGGGTGGTCTGAAAGCCCAACTCCGTGGCCATTGTTGCCCGGTCATGCCTTGATGCTTGAGCAAATATGAAGGCCAAGCCGTGTTTGAAACTGGGTGGCTTTGCTTTTTGAGATGTTCCCCAAGATCTTGGTGTGTTCCCAAGATCCAGTCGCAACCTTTGGCCTGAGATGCCCCATTACTGATGTCTGGGCCTTTCTGTCTGGCATGGAAGGCCGACCTACAATGCAACCCCTTGCATCACAGAATCCCACCAGCAGATAATGATACTCAGCAAAGTAGTAGGGCAGCATTTCTCAACCTTCCTAATGCCAAAAAGCATTGTGAACTCCACCAACGATGGAATTGAACCACTCTTGGCACACAGAACTCCCAACAGAAAATACTGGAAGGGTTTGGTGGGCATTGACCTTTGGTTTTGGAGTTGTAGTTCATCTACATCCATACAGCAGTATGGACTCACAAAATGAGAGATCTGGACCAAATTTGGTTCACCTACATCCAGAGAGCACTCAATGTAGATGACATATCTGAACCAAACTTGGCACAAATACTCAATAGGTCCAAATGTGAACAACGGTGGAGTTTGGAGAGAACAGACCTTGATATTTGGGAGTTGTAGTTACTGGGATTTATAGTTCACCTCTAATCAAAGAGTATTTTGAATTCCACCAATGATGGAATTGAACCAAACTTGGCACACAGAACTCCCACGGCCAACAGAAAACACTGAAAGGGTTTGGTGGGCATTGACCTTGAGTTTTGGAGTTGTGGATCACCTATATCTAGAGAGCACTCAATGTAGGTGACATATCTGAACCAAACTTGGCACAAATACTCAATATGCCCAAATGTGAACACTGGTGGAGTTTGGGGGAAAATAGACCTTGACATTTGGGAGTTGTAATAGCTGAGATGTATAGTTCCCCTACAATCTAAGAGCATTCTGAACCCCACCAATGACAGAATTGGGCCAAACTTCCCACACAGAACACCCACACCTTGCAGGGACTTGCTGGTGTGAGCCTCTCTCCAGCCTTGCACGCTTTCCCTCGCCCATACATGTGCACCACACTGCCATGTGCTGAGCACGCCTGCTCTCCCCTTCCCGCTTGGAGTCTCAGAAGCAGCCCCCCCCCTTGGCTGAGAGGGCGACCAGTCATAGCGGAGGAGGGCTTTTGGTGGGAGGATTCGCCGTCTGTTTCCAAAAAGGAAGAGAAGGGCATGCGGAGAGATCTTCAGCCTTCTCTGCCAAAGCGGTTCCTAAGACCACCAGAAATATATGTTTTCTGATGGTCTTTGGCGAGCCCTCTGAAACCCCCGCGACCCACCCAGGGATGAGAAACGCTATAGTAGGGAAACAGAAAGAGTCATTATCATCCTTCAAAGGAGCAATGGCTGCCCTGAGCTTGCAAGACTCGACCTGGAGGTTTCTTGTTCCCAGCAAAGGCCTTCGACCTGTGTTGAGATCCCGTCCAGACCAACGTCACAACAACAAAGACAGAACTTGATACCAAACAAAGACCTTTTAGTCTGCAGACAGAGAGAAAAGGCAAGAGCAAAACTTTCCTTGCCAAGGAAACAGTGTCACGAGTTTGCTAGAAGTTGAAGGCCTATCCAGGAGCATTTTAAACACCTTCAAGAGCTTAAATAGTGTATTTTGTGCCCTTTTTTCTTTTTGACAAGGTTTGCTAAAGGTCCCACTGCTGGGTGGGGCTGGGTCTCATCCGTAACGTTGCCACCAAATAGGTTTCCCATTATCGAGGGTGCGCCTAATACAGATCCCTTCCCATTTGCGGTTTTGACATTGACAGCATGGACTTCAAACTCTGCCAAATGTAAAAGAATGCCAGAGAACTCTGCACCGACATGTAACTCGACAACGCACAAACAGACACACCCACAGCCCTCCACCTGGAACCGGGACTAACCAACAAGCAGCCCATATCCGGACAAAGACAAGGACCAAGGAGGGCAATAAATAGCCAGGCCAGGATCAGGAAGGGTCAGGTGAGGCGGGATTAGGATCAAGGAAGGAAGGAAGGAAGGATTGGCTGAGCAACTGGGACAGAGCTGCGGGACTGGAATGCATCTAATTGCATGCATGTTAGGTTGGTGTGCTTGGACTGTGTTGTACCAAATAACAAATAATAATAATATTGTATTGTTGAAGACTTTCGTGACCAGAATCACTGAGTTGCTGTGAGTTTTGCAGGCTGTCTGGCCATGTTCCAGAAGCATTCTCTCCTGACGTTTCACCCACATCTATGGCAGGCATCCTCAGAGGTTGTGAGGTCTTTGTCCAGGAGAGAATGCTTCTGGAACATGGCCAGACAGCCCGGAAAACTCACAACAACCCAGTGATTCTGGCCACAAAAGTCTCCATCAATACAATATTATTATTATTCCAGCCATGAAGGCCTTCGACAATACAATTCAGGGCCAGCTAATCACATCTCAACAAAGGATTCCCCCAGGCAGTAAGCAGCCAGATCTTGAAGCTGCTAATGAAGGTGGCCAATTGTAACACTCACTGTCAAGCAGACAAGAGTTCTTTCTCCCACCCTGGACATTATTCCACAGATATATAAACCCCATTTTCCTAGTTTCCAATAGACCTCACCATCTCTGAGGATGCCTGCCATAGATGCAGGTGAAATGTCAGGCGAGAATGCTTCTGGAACATGGCCAGACAGCCTGGAAAACTCACAGCAACACAATAATATTTTTTTAAATTATTATTACTATGGAATGCTCCTTAAAATTCTCTGATAAGAGGGCCAGTGCTGTAGTTCAGGATTGGACCGCCGTAGCAGAGAATTCACCAAAATACAAATCCCAAGATTCCTCAGGAAGGTGTCAAAGTGCTACAACTGTGCTGTGCGGAAATACAACAGAACATCATTTGGAAATCATTTCGTTTAGGCGAGAAAATGCCTCATGTCCAGCCAGCTAACACCTCGCAACAAAGGATTCCCCTAGGCAGGAAAACCCCTCATTTGCACTCAAGGAACACAAAGTAGAGATGGAAAGAACACCTGAAAATGTTCAGCTAACATGAAAATGTTCAGCCAGTTAATACCCCCCCCCCCTCAAGAAAAAGGATTCGCCCAGGCAGGAAAGCCCCTCATTCGCAATCAAGGAACACAAAGTAGAGATGGAAAGAACACCTGAAATTGTTCAGCTAACATGAAAATGTTCAGCCAGTTAATACCCCACTAACAAAGGATTCCCCCAGGCAGGAAAGCCCTTCATTCACACTCAAGGAACACAAAGTAGAGATGGAAAAGACACCTGAAAATGTTCAGCTAACATGAAAAGGTTCAGCAGCTAACACCTTCCAACAAAGGATTCCCCCAGGCAGGAATCACAGTGATTAATTACAACATTCACACTTGCCTTCAACAGACAAGAGTTCTTTCTCCCACCCTGACATTCCACAGATACATAAACTTCCCTTGCCTAGTTTCCAATATACCTCACAAACTCTGAGGATGCCTGCCATAGATGTGGGCAAAACAGCAGGAGAGAATGCTGCCAGAACATGGCCCGACAGCCCAAAAAAATCATACCAACCCAGTGATTCTGGCCATGAAAGCCTTCGACAACACACCTGAAAATGCTTGAAAAGTGGCAAAAAAATTCCTGACTGATGTTGAAAATTGGAAAACCTCCACTGAAAATAAACACATCCTTTGTTTTTGAAACAGAGGTGGAAACGTACATCCCCACCAAACTATATCATTATTATTATTATTATTATTATTATTATTATTAAGTCTATGACTTCCATAATCCCTCACCAAGGGCCGGTTGAAGGGGATGCTGGGAATCGCACAAGCCAGGAGCAGAAGAGAGGATTTCAGTGGGACGTTTGAGAGCTTCTCTTTTTATTGGTCAGCGATGGGTCGGATTCCTTCACACAAATGTCACCGAGGCTGTCCCCGAACATGACGAAACCAATTTGTACAATACAACCGAAAGGGATTTCCCCCCACATAACCCCTCAGCCTCAGGAAAACCCGCAAGGGGTCGACAGAGGTCAGGAACAACTTGACGCAACACAACAACATAATCCTTAAGAATAGACATCATCTCAAACCGTCTCTGGGAACGGCGGCCACCCAGCTTTCAAAACAAGGAGCCAGATTTGCATCTTCGCCAGGATTCAGCTCAACTCTCCCCGGCTGAGCGAAAGTTGAACTACGATGCCTTTCACCCACCTACCAACCGTCTGCAGCTGGGGAAGCGAGGCCCGTGGTAACGCTTTCAGGTCCTCTTATTTTGGGAAGCAACCCACGGAGGGAAAACAACACCCTCAAATCACTTGAACTATGGCCCCAAGGGTGGAGATCGGAGTCCAGGACCTTTGCGTGCAACATTCGCCCGTTTACCTTCTCCACTTGAAGCATCGCTGTTCCTAAAGTCCCTCTATACTTCTCTCCATGCCTGAAATGCTGGACAAGGCCTGCATAGGATCGCATCTATTTCCATTCAAATTTGACTATAGAAACACATTGATTTCCACCCAAAGCTAACCACAGAATCGCAACTAGTTCCATTGAAACTTGACTATAGAATCACATCTATTTCCATCCAAAGTTGATCACAGAATCACGTCTAGTTCCATTGATACCCGACTATAGAATCGCATCTATTTCCACTGAAATTTGACTATAGAATCACATATAGTTCCATCCAAAGCTGACCACTGAATCATGTCTAGTTCCATGGAAATCTGACTATAGAATCGCACCTATTTCCATTGAATTTGACTATAGAATCGCACCTATTTCCGCCCAAAACTGACCATAGACTCAAGCCTAGTCCACTGAAACCTGGCTATACAATCACCTCTATTTTCATGGAACCCTGACTATAGAATCACACCTATTTCCATCGAAATTTGACTATAGAATCATGTCTATTTTCACCCAAAGCTGACCATAGAATTAAGTCTAGTTCCATGGAAACCTGACTATAGAATCGCACCTATTTCCACTGAAATTTGACTATAGAATCACGTCTATTTCCATCCAAAGTTGATCACAAAATCACGTCTAGTTCTGAAACCTGACTATAGAATCACACATATTTCCATCAAAATTTGACCATAGAATCACATCTATTTCCACCAAAACTGACATAGAATTAAGTCTAGTTCCGTTGAAACTTGACTATAGAATTGCAACTATTTCCATCGAATTTGACAATACATTCACACCTATTTCTTTATTTTATTTTATTTTTTAATTTAAATTTTATTTCGAAAAAGTAATACACCAACCATATATGTTGCAAAAATATACACCTACACAAACAAACACACATACACAAACAACCCTCCATACAATTACCCCTCCACCCACCCCCAGTGCTACCCACCACCTTGACAACCAGAGAGAGAAATTTGCTTGTACAGCTTTGCGGCTGCACGCATTACAATTGCCAAAGATTGGAAAGGGGAGAAAACATTAAGCATCAAAGATTAGAATCGCACCTATTTCCACCCAAAGCTGTCCATAGACTCATGCCTAGTTCAATTGAAATCTGGCTATACAATCGCACCTATTTCCATTGAAATTTGACTATAGAATCACGTCTATTTTCACCCAAAGCTGACTACAGAATCATGCCTAGTTCCACGGAAACCTAACTATAGAATCACACCTATTTTCATCAAAATTTGACTATAGAATCACATCTATTTCCATCCAAAGCTAACCATAGAATCATGCCTAGTTCCATGGAAACCTGGCTATACAATCACATCTATTTCCATCGAAATCCGGCTACAGAATCACATCTATTTCCATCGAAATTTGACTATAGAATCATGTCTATTTCTACCCAAAGCCGACCATTGAATCATGTCTAGTTCCATTGACACCTAACTAAAAAATCACACATATTTCCATTGAAACCTGACTATAGAATTGCAACTATTTCCACCCAAAGCCAACCACTGAATCACGTCTAGTTCCTATGAAACCTGACTATAGAATTGCACCTATTTCCATTCAAAATTTGACTATAGAATCACATCTATTTCCATCCAAAGCCTCTCAGCACAAGTGTCATCAACTCTAGCTAGTATTACCAAGGGTAGCAATAATGGGAGTCGCAGTCCAAAAAGCACCTAAAATGCTACAACCGGATGGCAGGCGAGCGTCTCCAGAAGCTGATTCTGCACATTTCTTTCAAGCTGCAACTACACTGCCTTACGGTGCATTTTAAGTGCATTATATGCGTCTACGCTGCCATGTAGCGCAGTCTCAAAGGTCTATTTGCTGACATCTGTTCTCAAGTCAAAATAAGGGAGAGACTAATTTGTAGGTTCAGGCAAAAACAAACTGCTGCAGCCTCTCCCGACATTCTTTCTTTCCTTCCCCTGTACCTTTCCCCCTTTCCTTTTTCTTCCTTCATCTGGGCTGTTCTTGGGAGTCACACTCTCTCAGCTTCAGAGCAAAGCACAGGACTATACGCTCTCTTTCCAAAAAGTCAATGTTTATTAAATGACCGACTTTCTTATAGGGGAAAATATCCTAAATGCAGCCTTTTCAAGGCTGTGTAACAGTAGGAGACTCCATATTATCTGAGATTTTCGTTTATCTGATGTTCTGCGGGCCCGTTTATGTCGGATAAGCAAGACTCTATTGTACATTCTTTGATATACATTCTTATTGGTTGTAATGGTTACAATTATTCACTTTTTCATTATGTAATCTTTGTGCTGATCGTCTTAAGGCTTGCATTGTTTTCAGTTGATTGCAATGTCAGAAATTAATCTTACTGCCTATACACATTTTATTTGATTAGCCCTTAGGCCATATCACCATGCCAAACCAAACAAAAAAGCTTGATACAACTTAATAAAACTCTATGTAGTAAGTTAAATACAACACGTATAATAATACAGTAAATAAGCATGATAAAACTGAATGTATACATCATATTTCCCTATCCCTCTTACAATTTACCCCAATCTGTCCCAGAATCTCAATTGCCTCCCTTTCAAAATGGCCCAGTCTTTCCCTCCTCCAACTCATTTGGGTGCTCATCTGACTACAAAATGAGTGGGAAGGGTCAAAGCAGCTTTCCAACCATTATTATCATCATTATTATTTGTGATTATTTTTGCATAATACAATGGTTCTTGCATTATGATTATTTCCAATTATTATGATTATTTTTGCACATTATTATCGTTCTTGCATTATGATTTCCTATTATTATGATTATTTTTTCACATTATTGTTACTGAATTATTATTATTTTCTATTATTATCCTGATTATTATAATTTTTTAACATTATTATTGTTCTCACTCCACAAACTTATGCATTTAGTACAATTAAAAAATATATTTTTCAAATAACCCAGGCAAAGCCCAAGCTCGTATATAATATACAATTCTTATTAGTAATATTACATGTAATATATATATTATATTATTAGTAGTAATATTACATGTAATATATAATATACAAATTATGAATACTATTATTTATGCACATTTTTCTTGGGTGGGAGGACATAATTAGCATAGCACAATATTTGTGTTATATCGTATATCGTATTATACCACTATACTTCAATATTAACAACAATAACAATAATAATACTTTATTTATAACCCGCCCTTTATCCCCAGGGGGACTCCGGGCAGTTTCCAGCAAAATAAACACAATGGCAAACATTCAATGCCAAAATATTATTAGTAATATTACATGTAATACTATATATAATTGTACTATATTATTATACCACAATATATATAATACACCAATGTATTGTACTATATATCGAAATAAAACTATTATTTTTATACAATTATATATTGCATGTAATATGACTAATAATATTGCAGTATAGTGTAGTACAGGGGTCCTCAAACTAAGGCCCGGGGGCCGGATGCGGCCCTCCAAGGTCATTTACCCGGCCCTCGCTCAGGGTCAGCCTAAGTCTGAAATGACTTGAAAGCACACAACAACAATAACAATCCTATCTCATCAGCTAAAAGCAGGCCCACACTTCCCATTGAAATACTAATAAGTTTATATTTGTTAAAATTGTTCTTCATTTCAATTATTGTATTGTTTTAAAGTGTTTTTTGCACTACAAATAAGATATGTGCAACATGCATAGGAACTCATTCATGTTATTTTCAAATTATAATCTGGCCCTCCAACAGCTTGAGGGACTGTGACCTGGCCCTCTGTTTAAAAAGTTTGAGGACCCCTGGTGTAGTACAATATATATATATATAAAACTATATACATGTACGTATAACAATATATACACACACACTATATACACACACTTTATTATATATATTGCATATATTCTATACTATAGTACAATATACAACATTTATCATATATTATATATACACATAGTATTAATAACACTGTAATTGATACAATACTAATAATACAAGATAATACTATAATAATACTAAAATATAGTAATACTAATAAATTAAATATAATTACTACTGTTAATATAATATATAATAATATAGAATGACATACTGTTTTAATATTATGATATATAGTACAATATATCATATAATACTAATAGAATATTATGCTGGTAGTGTGTTATATACATTGTGGTATACTAATATAGTACAATATAACAGTATATGATAATATAATAATTGCATATTATATATTACATGTAATATTACTAATAATATTGCAGTAGAGTGATATATAGTACAATATACTAATATATATTTCTAATATTGTGCTATGCTAATAATATATTAATGTACATATAATAATATAATGTAATACAAATAATACAATATAATAATAATATATTAAATACAATTACTACTGATAATCTATAATATATGATATACAGTTTTATTGTTATGATATATAGTACAATATAAAAATATATAATAATATAATAATGGTATATTATATATTACATGTAATATTACTAATAATAATAATATTGCAGTATAGTGGTAGGTAATACAATATACAATATCGTGCTATGCTAATAATATAACAATATATAATAATTTATTTACTTATTTACAATGTTTATATTTCGCCCTCTCTCACCACGATGGGGACTCAGAGTGGCTTACAAGTCACATGTACATATATTAGCACAGCACAATATTAATATTATATATTACTATATGATATTATACCACTATACTGTAATATTATTAGAATTATTACATGTAATGTGAAATATAAAATTATTATATTGCATTGTTATTAGTATTATATTGCATAAGATAATATTATCAATATTATATGTGTACACATTATATCATTAGCACAGCATAATAGTATTACATATTACTACATTGTACTATACCAGTATATTGTAATATTATTAGTAATATTACATGGAATGTGAAATATAAAAATATTATAATCTATTATTATTAGTATATTGCATTACATAATAATATTAGCACAATATAGATGAGAGTTTCATCTATGCTGATGATTGTGCCATTTCTGCTCAAGCAGGGAGCTTTGAGATGGTAGAACAGAAGCTCTCCGAAGCTCTAGGTGCTCTTACTGCCTATTACAGGGAAAACCAGCTGATCCCTAATCCATCTAAAACACAGACATGTGCTTTTCATCTCAAGAACAGACAAGCATCCCGAGCTCTGAGGATCACCTGGGAAGGAATCCCACTGGAGCATTGCAGCGCACCCAAATACCTGGGAGTCACTCTGGACCGTGCTCTTACCTACAAGAAGCACTGCCTGAACATCAAGCAAAAAGTGGGTGCTAGAAACAATATCATACGAAAGCTGACTGGCACAACCCGGGATCACAACCAGATACAGTGAAGACATCTGCCCTTGCGCTATGCTACTCTGCTGCTGAGTACGCATGCCCAGTGTGGAACACATCTCACCACGCTAAAACAGTGGATGTGGCTCTTAATGAGACATGCCGCATTATCACGGGGTGTCTGCGCCCTACACCACTGGAGAAATTACACTGCTTAGCCGGTATTGCACCACCTGACATCCGCCGGGAAGTAGCAGCCAATAGTGAAAGGACCAAGGCAGAGACATCTCCAGCTCATCCCTTGCTTGGGTATCAGCCAGCACGTCAACGACTTAAATCAAGACATAGTTTTCTTAGATCTACAGAGACACTCGCTGGAACACCTCAGCAAGCAAGAGTCCAAAAGTGGCAGGCCCAAACCCAGCACCTCAATCCATGGGTGATACCAGATGAGAGACTCCCCCCTGGGCACACAGAAGACTGGGCGACTTGGAAGGCGCTGAACAGACTGCGCTCTGGCACCACGAGATGCAGAGCCAACCTCAAGAAATGGGGCCACAAAGTGGAATCCACGACATGCGAGTGTGGAGAAGAGCAAACCACTGACCACCTGCTGCAATGCAACCTGAGCCCCGCCACATGCACGATGGAGGACCTTCTTGCGGCAACACCAGAGGCACTCCAAGTGGCCAGATACTGGTCAAAGGACATTTAATCAACTACCAGACTCACTTTGTATTTTGTCTGTTTGTTTGCTTTGTTCTGTTAGAAATGTAATATAATTTGACTGGTTGTCCTGACAGGACAAATAAATAAATTAGCACAATAAAATATTAATATTAGATATTACTAATATATAGTAATATATATACAATTTATAATGACATTATATTATACTCATATATATTATATATAATATTAACAATATTGTAATATATTACAAATAGTATTCATAATGTGCACTAATCAGCATAATATGGAACACTCATAGGAATATGAAATAATAGAAATATTAATATAAAGGAATACTTATATATTAATGTATATTAATTTATAATTGATTGTGTGTGTGTATATATATAGTATAATAGTGTTTATTATATTTATATTGTACTGTTTTTGTATATAATTGTATATATATATAATATATAATTGTATATATATATATGTATATATATATATGTATATATGTATATATAGTATAAAGTGTTTATTATATTAATATTGCAATGCTTTTGATACGAAATAAATGTTTACATGGCTATCATTTCCTATTGCTGTGAGTATTCCATATTCTTTTGCCTCTGAGTGGGAGGACAGAAGGGGAGAAGGGCAGGGCCTTGTCCATCTCTAGAGGCTGCATATGCCCCGAGCATGCGCAGAACGCCGAAGGGGCGTGGCTTGCGGGAAGAGACTCGGGAGCAGGGTCCGGGGAGGGGCGCGGCCTACGGAGGCTCCTCCCCCCTCCGTCTTGTGAGTGACAGGGCCCACTCGAGCGCAGGCTTGAGGCCTACCCGGTGGGGCCTTCTGCTCCGGCGGGGCCTGTGCGGCCTGGCGGGGAGGGAGAAGGGGGAAATTCCGCCGCCAAGGGGCTTCCTCACCTGCGCTACGGCTTCTCCTCCTCCTCCTCCGGACGGCGCTGCTCCCACCTCAAACACCACACGCGCAGGCCCCGCCCCCTCGCCCGCCCAGCGCCCAATCGCCGCCCTCTGCCCCTCTCGCCCAATCGCCGCGCCGCTCTTTCGCCCTCCCTCGCTGCGATTCGTCGGCTGCGCTGCCACTCCTCTGCCTCGAGAATGGGCCAATGGGAATTCACAGCGCGTCCTTCGCGCCGGCCAATCACGACCGTTTTTGCGCTCGGCGCCGTCCAAAGGAGGGGCGGAGGAGGCGGGGCGAGGAGGGGCCGGCTCTGATTGGCCGAGCGGGGAGGCGCGCCTGGGCAAGGCGAGGAGGGCGGCTCTGAGCATGCGCACCGCCTTCCTCGGCCGAGCCTGTGGCCCCGCCCGCGCGACGCCTGGACTTGGACCAATCAGAAGGCGAGGCTGGGACAGACAGTTCCTGAGTCTTCCTGGTGATTGGCTTTGCAGGTTGTGACTCTTCTTCCTGCATTCCTCTCATTTCCTATTATTATTCTTGCATTATTATTTCATATTATATCATTGCACATTATTGTCCTTGCATTATTATTCATATTATTATTTGTGATTATTTTTGCACATTATTGTTCTTGCATTATTATTATTATTGCATTAGTATTTCATATTATATCATTGCACATTATTGTCCTTGCATTATTATTCATATTATTATTTGTGATTATTTTTGCACATTATTGTTCTTGCATTATTATTATTATTGCATTAGTATTTCATATTATATCATTGCACATTATTGTCCTTGCATTATTATTCATATTATTATTTGTGATTATTTTTGCACATTATTGTTCTTGCATTATTATTATTATTGCATTATTATTTCATATTATATCATTGCACATTATTGTCCTTGCATTATTATTCATATTATTATTTGTGATTATTTTTGCACATTATTGTTCTTGCATTATTATTATTATTGCATTAGTATTTCATATTATATCATTGCACATTATTGTCCTTGCATTATTATTCATATTATTATTTGTGATTATTTTTGCACATTATTGTTCTTGCATTATTATTATTATTGCATTATTATTTCATATTATATCATTGCACATTATTGTCCTTGCATTATTATTCATATTATTATTTGTGATTATTTTTGCACATTATTGTTCTTGCATTATTATTATTATTGCATTAGTATTTCATATTATATCATTGCACATTATTGTTCTTGCATTATTATTTCCTATTATCATTACTATCTATGCTTATTTTTGCACATTATTATTGTTCTTGCATTATTATTATTTCATGTTATTTGTGATTATTTTTGCACATTATTACTCTTTCATTATTATTATCGCACTTATTATTTATGATTATTTTTGCACATTGTTATTTCATTCTTATTATTTCCTATTATTGAAACTACTTTCATATTGTTTCTTCTTCATAGTATTGCATTATTATTATTTCATATTGTAATTACTATTCTTTCATATTTTATTTTATTGTATTATTTTCTATTATTATTGCACATTATTATTGCATTGTTTCATATTATCATTATGATTATTTTTGCACATGATTGTTCTTGCATTATTATTATTTCATATTATTATTTGTGATTATTTTTGCACATTATTATTCTTGCATTATTATTATTGAACTTATTTATGATTATTTTTGCACATTGTTATTGCGTTCTTATTATTTCCTATTATTGACACTACTTTCATATTGTTTCTTATTCATAGTATTGCATTATTATTATTTCATATTGTAATTACTATTCTTTCACATTTTCTTATTGCTGTATTATTATTTTCTATTATTATTGCACATTATTATTGAATTATTTCATATTATCATTATGATTATTTTTGCACATTATTGATTTCATTATTATTTCCCATTGTTATTATTATCTATGCTTATTTTTGCACATTGTTATTGTTCTTGCATTATTATTATTCCATATTATTATTATTTGTGATTATTTTAGCACATTATTCTTGCATTATTATTATTGCACATTATTTATGATTATTTTACACATTGTTATTGTTATTGCATTCTTATTTCTTATTATTTTCACTACTTTCATATGAGAGGATATAGTTTTTTAGTTTTAAAATTGTTATTATGCACTGTCTTTATGTTTAATTGCACTATAATGTTCTTTTGTTTATCAATGTATGTATTTTTTATCGCATCGAATTGTGCCGACTATGTACGCCGCTCTGAGTCGCCTTCGGGTTGATATGAGCGGGGTAGAAATAATGTAAATAAATAAATAATACTATTCTTTCATATTATCTTATTATTATTGTATTATTATTTTCTATTATTATTGCACAAAGTTTTTAAAAACTTGGCATTATACTAAATGCCATTTGACCAGTAGCTGGCCACTTGGAGTTGCCTATTATTGCCTATTATTCTTAGATTATCATTGCTTTTTGCTATTGTACATCACTCTTATTGTATAATCATTATTGCCTATTATTCTTAGATTATAATTGCTATAGTTATGGCACCATCACTCTAATTGCATTATTATTGTTGCCTATTATTCTTAGATTACCATTGCTATAGTTATGGCACCATCACTCTAATTGCATTGTTTTCTATTATTCTTAGATTATTATTGCTTTTAGTTATTGCACAATTACAGTATATTCTGGCGTATAAGACTACTTTTTAACCCAAGAAAATCTTCTCAAAAGTCAGGGGTCGTCTTATACGCGGATGTAGTCTTATGCATGGGAATTGTCTTAACAATATATTTTAATTGGAAAAGTTGGGGGTCGTCTTATACGCCCAGTCGTCTTATATGCCGGAATATACGGTACTCTAATTACATGATTATTGTTGCCTATTACTTTTAGATTACTATTGTTATTGCACAATTGCTCTAATTGCATTATTATTACTGCCTGTTATTATTCTTACTTACATATTAATTCTTATTACTGAGGGCGAATCCAAGTCCCATAAGCCTTAGATTTGGCCAGCAGCAAATCCCATCGTCCCCAGATCAGGTTAGGCTGGAACTGGCAGTGAAAGACACAGCTTTCTGGATGTGGCGGGACTCCAACTCCCATCATCCTCATATCAGGCCTCCACCCAAAACCGAGCTAGGAGTTTAAGTCAGATCTTGAAAATTCCAAGTTTGGTCCAAATCTCATCAAGCCGCAGAGGAGAAGCTATTGCGGATCAAGCACCCATGTAAATAAACGTACATACATTTAACTTTTATAATAAGAGACATGTCAGTACAATCAAAAAATGCATTTGTTCCCCCAGCAATTCATTTGGATTTGTGGAATGCCTTGATGTAGGTCTCCTGATCTTTAGTCGGATTCAAGTGGAATCAAACTGAACCAGTTTTACAGTGTAGATGCGTCCCAAGTGAGACTGGCCCCAGTTGGAAGGGAGGGCTTCAGTTGCCCGGAAAGAGGTAGAACTTCCTGGTCAAGGTGGTCCTGTCCTTCGAAGGCATCTGGAGGGGAGGATTGTTGGCAAAGGCCTGCAGGACCTACAAAGGAGGAGAGTGGAGACGGAAATGGGGGCTTTCCAAGGAGTTTCTCGAATTAGACAATCCCAACGGAAAGGGGCTGGCGGCACTCACCTTCCGGAAGATGTCCTCCAAGTTGCAGTTCCAGGCGTGTGCCTTGATTTGCTTTATCAGCTCCACAATGAAGACAGAGCCCCGCTCTGGACTCCTCCAGGAGACATTGTCTGGGGAGGAAATGAGGACAGGGAAATGATGGAAGGCATTTACAGCTCTATCAGAACCTTCTCTAGGCATTTATCGGTCTTCCAGAACATCTTTAAGCATTTATAGGGCCATCAGAACTTTCTCTAGGCATTTATCGGTCCTCCAGAACCTCTCTAAACATTTATGGTGCCATCAAAACCCTCTCTAGGCATTTATAGGGACATCGGAACCTTCTCTGGACATTGATAGGGCCATCAGAACCTTCTGTAGGCATTTATAGCTCCATCAGAACCTCTAAGCCTTTATAGGTCCTCCAGGACCTTCTCAAAGCATTTATACAGCCATCAAAATCTTCCCTAGATATTTATAGGACCATCAGAACCTTCTCTGGTGCTTCAGAACTTCTCTAAGCATTTATAGATCCTCCAGAACCTTTTCTAGGCCTTCAAGGTCCTTCAGAACCTTCTCAAGGTATTTACAGGTGCTCCAGAACCTCTCTATATAATAGTAACAATAATAAAACTTTATGTATATCTTCCTATCTTCCCGTGGGGACTCAGGGTGGTTTCCAACAAACATTCAGTGCCATAACAATAAAACATTACCAAATGACATCACAAAAATTAAGATTTTGAACCTAAACATCAAAAGGAAAGTGTGTATAGGTCTTCCAGAACCTCTCCAAGCATTTATAGGGACATTGGGACCTTATCTAGGCATTTATAGATCATCTAGAACCTTTTCTAAGAACCTTCTCTAGGCACTGATGGGGCTATCGGAACCTTCTCTAGGCATTTATAGGTTCTCCAGAACCTCCCTAAGCCTTTATAGGGCCATCTGAACCTTCTCTAGCCATTTATAGTTCCTCCAGAACCTCTAAGCATTTATAGGGCCATCAGAACCCTCTCTGGGAATTTGTAGGTCCCACAGAATCTCTCTAAGCATTTATAGAGCCCATCAGAACTTTATCTAGGTTTTTATCGGTCCTCCATAACACCTCTAAGCATTTATAAGGGCATCAGAACCTTCACTAGCCATTTAAAGTTCCTGCAGAATGTCTCCATTTATAGAACCACTTCTAGGCATTGATAGGGCCACCAGAAGCTTTCTTAGTCTTTTATGGGTCCTCCAGAATGATTCTATGGGACCGTATAATCGCAGTGGAGGACCTAAAGATGCCTCTCTAAGAATCTCCTAAGTCCTTTGTAGACATTTCTAGGGCTACCCGGAGATCTCTGCATATTTGTAGGTACTCCATAACCTGTCTTAGTCATTTTTAGGGCCACTAGAAGCTCTTTAGGCATGTATAGATCCTCCAGAACCTCTCTTGGCATCCATAGGTCCTCCAGGACGATTCTATTGGACCATAGAGTTGCATTAGAGGACCAAAAGAATCAGTTTGAGTAGACCTCATGGGCTATCCAGTCCAAAGATGCCTCTTCTAGAATGTCTATGTACCAGCTACCCATGTATAGGTCCACCAGAATGTCCCAAGGCATATATAGGTCCTCCAGAATGAGTCTATTCACACCTGACTACAGAGCTGTGCTGAAGGGACCTGGAAAGAACATTTCTCAGCACATTGACAAGTCCTCCATTGCAATGTTGTGGGGGCCCTACTCCGAAAGAGCCTTACCAGGAGTGGTGGAATACAAGCAGATGAAGTCACTCTCTATGTGGGCCTTCTGAATGGCATCCTCTTCGTAATTTCCAGGCAAGGTCAAATTATTGGTCGGAGCCACTGGCACCATTGAATCACTCACGTAAGTGATGCCTTTGTTAGCTGGAGGAACAAAAGTTGGATGAAAAGAGGAGAAACGTTCAAAGGACTACAAGCCAGGAAGAAAGTTGTTGTTGCCAGTTGCTGA
This sequence comes from Anolis sagrei ordinatus, assembly GCF_025583915.1. Classification (NCBI taxonomy): domain Eukaryota; kingdom Metazoa; phylum Chordata; class Lepidosauria; order Squamata; family Anolidae; genus Anolis; species Anolis sagrei. The sequence goes on along the minus strand of NW_026844589.1, from coordinate 6,789,878 downwards.
TAAGGAGGCACCATTGACAACAAAGATGGAAAGAGCAGTGTGCATGAAATAGTTTTGGGGATATTTTAACTAGTCCCTTCTCTTTCTCTCTCTCTCCCTCCTCCCCCCCCCCCCCCCCCCTTATAAATTACATTTCTCAAGTACGGCACTTTTCCTTGCCCACCCCACAGAGAGATCTGTCCAAATAAACCTATTGTATATCTGACTTCCTCGCCTCGTAATGTCTTAATCGGATAGAGACCTTTTTTGAAAAGAGACACAGCAATGAGTATCAATGATCTAGAGCAACTGCAGTAAGTTGGGACTAGATGGCCTCTAGGGAAGACGGCGGGAATGACTTCGCCCCCAGAAAGACATCCAACCTACTTCCACGGCAGGCCTGGATGATGACCACCTTGGGCTTCTTGTACAGAGCGGGACAGTTATTGTTGTTAAAGATGGAGAAGACCTCATTGATGGGGAGGATATCGGAGTCCTTGTCACAGCTCTGGATGCCGCAAAGCCCATCCCGGACGCCATGGGACATCAGAACCAGGAAGGTGCTGTCTGAGGCCTTGTGCTCCTCCCGGGCCGCAAAGTCCCTCAAGCAGGCAGCCATGTCCTGAAAGTGGCAATGTGTGTCAAGCTATGGAAGGGCAACAGGGCTGGCAAACATCCTCAGCAATCACTTGATACCATGGCATAGCAAGCATATTGATCATATTTGCAGATGACACCAAACTTCTAGGCTGCATCAAGAGGAGTCTATTGTCTAGATGTTGAAACAAGTCATAGTCTTGTAATGATATGTCTTGTATCTTGACTTGTATATGCCCGCACATACATACATACATACATACATACATACATACATATATATATATGTTTAGCTGTCTATTTAGAATACTCTATCTTACTTACTTACTTATTTCCTTACTTAGGCAATCCCTCGTTGCCCGAGTAGGATGATCCTCCAGTGTGCGGTGGATCTGTAGGTGACTGTGGAGCCCTATTCTTGATCTGCATCTTCTCCCACAGTGAGGGCATCGGTTTCCAGGTGGAAGGCGGTCCCGGTCGAGGTTGGCTTGACGCGCCTTCCTCTTGGCACACTTCTCTCTTTCACCCTCCATTCGTGCCTCTTCAAATTCTGCAGCACTGCTGGTCACAGCTGACCTCCAGCTGGAGCGCTCAAGGGCCAGGGCTTCCCAGTTCTCAGTGTCTATGCCAGAGTTTTTAAGGTTGGCTTTGAGCCCATCTTTCAATCTCTTTTCCTGCCCACCAACATTCCATCTAGGAATCTAATGATAGATAGATAGATAGATAGATAGATAGATAGATAGATAGATAGTTGGATGGATAGATGGATAATAGATATAGATACAGATACATACATGGGTTTGGATAGATGGACAGAAGCATAGATTCTGTATTCTAGATAAGAAGGTAGATAGATAGATAGATAGATAGATAGATAGATATAGATCTGTTATAGAACTCCAGTATGCTGATGACAACGTCATCTGTGCGCATTCAGAAGAAGACCTACAAGCCACTCTAAACATCTTCGCAGAAGCATACAAGAAGCTTGGCCTGTCATTGAACATTGAAAAAACCAAAGTTTTCTTCCAGAAGTCACCAGCCCATCCCTCTGCAATGCCAGAATACAGCTTAATGGTGTAACATTAGAAAATGTTGACCATTTCCACTACCTTGGCAGCCACCTCTCCACAAAAGTCAACATTGACACCGAAATACAACACCGCCTGAGCTCTGCGAGTGCAGCATTTTTCCGAATGAAGCAGAGAGTGTTTGAGGACCGGGACATCCGTAGGGATACCAAGATGCTTGTTTATAAAGCTATTGTCCTCCCAACCCTGCTATACGCCTGCGAGACGTGGACTGTTTACAGACGTCACGTGCAACTTCTGGAATGAATCCATCAGCGTTGCCTCCGGAAAAACCTCCAAATCTCCTGGGAAGACAGGAGGACAAATGTCAGCGTGCTGGAAGAAGCAAAGACCACCAGCATTGAAGCCATGGTCCACATTGTCCGGATGCCCGACCACCGTCTCCCAAAGCAGTTTCTCTACTCCGAACTCAAGAATGGAAAACGGAATGTTGGTGGGCAGGAAAAGAGATTTAAAGATGGGCTCAAAGCCAACCTTAAGAACGCTGGCATAGACACTGAAAACTGGGAAGCCCTGGCCCTTGAGCGCTCCAGCTGGAGGTCAGCTGTGACCAGCGGTGTTGTAGAATTTGAAGAGGCCAGAATGGAGGGCGAAAGAGAAACGTGCCAAGAGGAAGGTTCGTCAAGTCAACTCCGACCGGGACCGCCTTCCACATGGAAACCGATGCCCTCACTGCGGGAGAACATGCAGGTCAAGAATAGGGCTCCACAGTCACCTATGGATCCACCGCCAGAACACTGACCTTGGAGGACCATCATCCTCGGACAATGAGGGATCGCCTAAGTATGTACGTAAGTAGTAAATCAGATTCCTAGAGTTGAAAGACACTCCAAAGGTCATCCAACATTATGCATGTATCTGTATCAAAGGCAGGACCGCACAATGAAACAGGAAGTGACACTTTCAAACCAGGAACAGGATATTTTTCAATATAGAGTGCGATAATCATAATTGTCCCCCTCGAATCTGTTTTGGTCAGGCTGCACCTGGAATGGTGTTCTGCCCGTTTCTGACTCCCTTCTACCTTTGCGGTCAAGTCGGTCTTGGTCTCGACTCGGTATCCCAGGTCTTCGAGGAGGAGGGTCATCTCCTTCCGGTCCACCTCGGCTCCTACTCGCTTGTCGAGGTGGGCAAACGTGATGTTGCAGATGATCAGCGCCAGGCGGGTCCGGGTCCCTCGGTCCCCAAGAGGATAGATCTGCATTGCGGGAGTCAAAACCCAGGTTCAGTCACGTCTTAGCTGGGTATGAGCCAAGACTGTGACGCTGCAGTGGAAAAGGCCAATGCGATTCCATGCTGCATCGATTATAATAAATGGAAGTTCTGTTTTGGCAAAGGTATCCTCACCTCTCCAGCTTCCTTGGCCTGGATCTCCCGACACAGGTCCGGTGGGCAAAGGGTCATCCCATTCCTGGACTCCGGTACACACATGGCTTTGGCCTCTGTGCTTCTTTGGGGCTCCGGTTGTCCTGAAAGCACAAAGCATGAGGTTTTGACTTAGGGAATGACATCAAATTGGCTTTTTCTGCCGCCGTATCACACTCTGGGCTCAGTGTGTGAGCCACTCAGTCCCAAGATCCCTTTCTAATAGATAATAGAATGAGAGATAAAGACACTGTTGGAGCTCAGCAAGCGTAGTTCAGAGGAGGGGATGATAGGTTTCAAAGTGAGTTTCAAAGTGAGGAGTCTGTGAGTGAACGGAGAGAATTGCAGGCAGGTGAGGCCGATGTTTTGGATTCGTTTTCAGGCAACAGTGGAAAGCGAAAATTCCCTTGAGAAAAGACCTTGGGCAGATGGGGAGTTTTCCCAGGAAAATAGATTAGGCCTGAGAACGCAAGGAGTGAAAAATAGACAAACTAGATATTCACAGAGAGACCACGATAAGACCTTGAAGTCCAGGTGTCTTCGGCATGATCTCATGGACAGGCTTAAATTAAGTGGTTTGGCTTCAAACCACTTAAAGGGATTGAACTCTGCCTTACTTTCAGACCAGATGGCTTTTGGGGTCTCTTCCAACTCGTATGTGTCTAATAATAATAATAATAATAATAATAATAATAATAGGTAATAATAATAGGCAATAATATTATAGCAATTCTGCCTTCCTTATGGCAGAAGGGGGCGGACTGGGTGGCCTTTAGTTTTTCTTCCAGTTCTATGATGATAATAATAATAATAATAATAATAATAATAATAATAATTTAAAAATTCATAATGATAGATTTTTAATTTTTTCGTGTCAGGAGCAACTTGAGAAACTGCAAGTCGCTTCTGGTGTGAGAGAATTGGCCGTCTGCAAGGACGTTGCCCAGGGGACGCCCAGATGTTTTGATGTTTTTACCATCCTTGTGGGAGGCTTCTCTCATGTCCCCGAATGGAGAGCTGGAGCTGATAGAGGGAGCTCATCCACACTCTCCCCGGATGATAGATAATAATAGGTAATAATATAATCATAGATGATAATAATAAGTAATAATATTATAGCAATCCTGCCTTCCTTATGACAGAAGGGGATTGGACTGGATGGCCTTTGGGGTCCTTTTCCAACTTTATCTATCCATTTACCCATGTATCTATCTGTCCATCCATCTATCCATCCAATCACTCATCTATCTATCCTATCTATCTATCCATCCATTCTATCTATCAATCTATACATCCATTCGTCTATCTTTCTGTCTGTCTGTCTCTCTCTCTCTCTCCATCCGTTTATCCATCTATCCATCCACCCATCCATCCATCGTATCTATCCACTCATCTATCTGTCCTTTCTATCCATCCATCCATCCATCCTATCTATATATCTATTCACCTTTCTGTCTATCCACCCAGACATGCGCACCCACTATCTATCTATCTATCTATCTATCTATCTATCTATCTATCTATCTATCTATCCATCCGCCCAGCCCATCCATCCATTTATCCATCCATCCACTCATCTATCTATCTGTCCTATCTATCTGTCTATCAATCCAATCCATCCGTCTATCTGTCTGTCTGTCTATCTATCTATCTGTCTGTCTGTCTGTCTGTCTATACGTTTACCCATCTATCTTCCATCCATCCACCCATCCACACATCAATCTATCCTATCTATCCACCCACCCATCCATCCAAGCTATCTATCCATCAATTCGTCTATCTATCATCTATCCATCCATCCATCCGTTTACCCATCCATCCACTCATCCATCTATCTTTCCACCCATCCATCCATCCTGTCTATCCACTCCAGCCCCCTTCAGCTGAATCTCCCGGTGGATGGATGGATAGATCTATCTATCTATCTATCTATCTATCTTTCCATCCATCCACCAGGAGACCCAGCTGAAGGAGGCTGGACTGGATGGCCTCTGGATGCCCCTCTCCCTCCCAATGGGATACCTGAGGGTTGGGTGTTAGTGAGGTCCAGGCGCTCAGCCAGGAAGACGTCTCGTGTGCACAGGCTTTGGATGAAGGCCTGGCTGGCTCGGTGACCCTTCCTGCGGGCGTGGTCCAGCAGCACCCGGGCCTGGTCCTGCTTCTTGGGGTTCTCCTTCACCTCGTCGGCCTCCTCATCATTCAGGACCCCCTCGCACAGCAGGTCGTCCACCATCTGGGCCACCACCGCTTTGTTGACCCCGGCCACAAACTGCACCCTCACCTCCGACAGCTTTTTATCTGTACCATGAAAGATAGGTAAAGGTAAAACTGGACACAGAGAAGCTGTAGGGTACACTGCAACTCCCACCATGGTAGTTTCTCCCCTCAAACCCCTCCAGTAGATTGAGTTAGTCATGGGGATCCTGTGTGCCAAGTTTGGTCCAGGTCCATCATTGGTGGAGGTCACTGTTTCTCTGGTTGTGGGTGAACTACAACTCCCAGAAAGGAAGGTCAGTTTCCTCCAAACCCCTCTAATAACCAAATTGGCATATCAGGTATGTGTGCCAAGTTTGGTCCAGATCCATCGGTGTTTGGGTTCACAGTGCTCTCTGGATGTAGGTGAACTACAACTCCCCAAATCAAGGTGGATTTCCCCCAAGGACCTCCAGTGTTTTTTGCTGGTCATGGGGGCTCTGTGTGCCAAGTTTGGTCCAATTCCATCTTTGGTGGAGTTCAGAGTGCTCTTAGATTGCAGGTGAACTATACATCCCAGTACCTACAACTCCAAAATGTCCAGGCCATTTCCCCTCATAACCCACCAGTTGTCCAGATATGTAGCTTTCTGGCAAAGTAATTGCCTCACAAACAAAGTTGGAAGGCTTTAATTCAAAAGCATACATTAGGGAACGCAACAAAATTCCAACTGACAGTTTATTTCTCTCACGCCTCGCCCTGCATTGCTCCCATTTCCATGGCACTGACCACCTTCATCAGCATTTGAAGGCCTGGCTGAGCCTGGGGTAAAAGTACAACAGCAAAACAGCAGAGAGGAAACAACCAGGCACATCTTAACACCTCTCAACAAAAGATTCCCCCAGGCGCAGCCAGGCCTTCAAATGCTAATGAAGGTGGTCAGTTGAAACATTCACACCTAGCTCCAGCAGAGAAGAGCTCTTTGCCCCACCCCAGCCATTCCACAGATATATAAACCCATTTTTCCTACTTCCAACAGACCTCACTACCTCTGAGGATGCTTGCCATAGATGCAGGCGAAACGTCAGGAGAAATGCCTCTAGAACATGGCCATATAGCCCGAAAAAACCCACAAGAACCTAGGGATTCCAGCCATGAAAGCCTTTGACAAGACAGTAATAATATAAAATAATATTATAGTATCGTTAAAATAATAATGATCCAATAATCCATGTATTACCGTCCTTCCTCGCTACCTAAAATTTAATTCAAATTCTGTTTAGCATAAAAACCTGAACCTCAATGTATTAGAAAACCCTCCAAAGTTCAATTGCAATTACATTAAAATTAATGACGTTGCAGTGCTGAAACAGGGCCAACGAGACAACAAGCCAAAGCGCAAAAAGCAAGTGTGTTCGGTGCCTGCGTTCCCCTAGTCCTAGAAATATCAATATTATGATTATTCTTGGCAATGGAAAGGAGAGAAGCAAGAGGGTGCAAAGAGGCAGAAGGAGCCTACCCGCCATGGCCCTTCAAGGCTCGAGGGAAGAAGAAGGAAAGGAAGAGAAAGCAAAGGCTCGAGGAAGTGGAACTTGGCCAGGCTGGGCCAGGAAAGGCAATTGTGAAAGCAAAACCCAGCCATTGACGGAAACGCTCGCTTGGCAAACAAGGGGAGGAGGAGAGGCCCAGAGGGGATTTCCGCAGCTACCAAGAAGGGGATAAGACTTGGAAGGGGCCCCAAAGGCCATCCAGTCCAACCCTCTATCCATCCATCCATCTATCTATCGATAATCTATCTACCTGTCAATCATACATAGAATTCCAGAGTTGGAAAAGGCCCCCAAAGTCCATCAAGTGGATCCCTCAATCAGTCAGTCAATCATAAAATTCCAGAGTTGGAAGGGGTCCCCAAAGGCCATCCAGTCCAACTATCTATCTATCTATCTATCTATCTATCGATAATCTATCTACCTGTCAATCATACATAGAATTCCAGAGTTGGAAGGGGCCCCCAAAGTCCATGAAGTAGATCCCTCAATCAGTCAGTCAATCATAAAATTCCAGAGTTGGAAGGGGTCCCCAAAGGCCATCCAGTCCAACCCTCTATCCGTCCATCTGTCCATCCATCTCTATCTATCTATCTATCTATCTATCTATCATCTATCTATCTATTTACTGTATCTGTCAATCATACATAGAATTCCAGAGTTGGAAGGGGCGCGTTGAGTCGCCTGTTTGGGCTGAAAAATGCAGTATAGAAATAAAGCAAATAAATAAATAAATAAATAAACTTCATCCCTCAATCAATCCATCCGTCTGTCCATCCATCTATCAATCAATCAATCAATCAATCAATCAATCAATCATCTATCAATCCATTTATCAATCTCTATCTATCTACCTATCTTTCTATCTGTCTTTCTGTCTGTCAAGATATCTCTAGAGATCATGACACCATCGATTATAGAATTCCAGAGTGGAAGGGGTCCCCAAAGGCCATCCAGTCTCGCCCTCTGTCTGTCTGTCTGTCTCTCTCTATAGATTATCTATCTACCTGTTAACCATACATAGAATTCCAGAGTTGGAAGGGGCCCTCAACTGCATCCCTCAATCAATCCATCTATCCGTCTGTCCGTCCATCCATCAATCAATCATCTATCAATCCATTTATCAATCTCTATCTATCTATCTTTCTTTCTTTCTGCCTGTCAAGATATCTCTAGAGATCATGAAACTATCGATCATAGAATTCCAGAGTTGGAAGGGGCCCCCAAAGGTCATCCAGTCCAACCCTCTATCCATCCATCCAACCCTCTATCTACCTGTCTGTCTGTCTGTCTGTCTGTCTGTCTATCTATCTATCTATCTATCCATCCATCCATCTATCTATCTATGGATCTAATCTGTCAGAATTCCAGAGTTGGAAGGGCCCCCCAAAGGCCATCCAGTCCAACACTCTATCCATCCAACCTCTCCTTCAAAGCCTCCAGAGAAAGAGACTCTGTATCACACATGTACAGCACTTACCTTCTTTAAGAAGCGCTTCCTGGCGTTGAGGTGGAGACTCTTTTGCTGCTGTTCGAATCCACAGCTCCGTTGTGTCCCAGTCTTTAGAGCAGCTGAAAACAAGTTTGCCTCCTCCTCAATGGGAAATTAGGTTAATTGTAATGATGGACAGTCCAGGTGTGGAAAAACATGGATTTATTTAGTATAGTATAGTATAGTATAGTATAGTATAGTATAACTATATTTAGTATAACTATGCATTTTTGTAAGTCCTGTGTTTCATTCTACTTGGGGTTTTAATTGACATGTTTTGCGATTTTCAGTGAGAGTTGTTTTGAGAAAGAAGTAGTATAGTAATGTAATTCTATCTTCCAAAAAGTAGCTGGACTGGATGGCCTTTGAGGGTCCCTTCCAATTCTATGTGTCTAATAATAATAATAATAATAATAATAATAATAATAATAATAATAATAATATAGCAACCTCATATTATATTAATTCTACCTTCCTTTATGACAGAATGGAGTCAGACTGGGTGGTCCTTGGGGCCCCTTCCAACTATAAAAAAGGTAAAGGTAGTCCCCTGACATTACGTCCAGTCATGTCTGACTCTGGGGTGTGGTTCTCATCTCCATTTCTAAGCCGAAGAGCCGGTGTTGTCCGTAGACACCTCCAAGGTCATGTGGCTGGCATGACTGCATGGAGCGCCCTTACCTTACATATTGATCTACTCACATTTGCATGTTTTCAAACTGCTAGGTTGGCAGAAGCTAGGGCTGACAGCGGAAGCTCACACCACTCCCCAGAATCGAACCTGCAACCTTTCGATCAACAAGCTCAGCAGCTCAGTGCTTTAACCAACTGCGCCACCGGGGGCTCCTCTTCCAACTATAGGAGTCTAATAATAATAATAATAATAATAATAATAGGAACGTACCTTCCATCCCAACTCCCGCAAGAGCCCCAGAGCTCTGTAAATTCCTCCTCAATATGTCAATTAGTCTCAGCAGCCCTTCTCAAAGGGGCAACAGGAATGATGAGGGCAGTCCGTTTCAAACCAAGGCCGCCATACGAAACCAATGCATTGTTTATTATTAAATACTGTACAAGCAATGAGTCCAGAGGCTATTCCACTTCTCGCTTAACGCCAGTCCTAGCATGTTGTCCGACTGCTGGAGCGGAGGTTTTGGGGGCTCGCCTGGGATGGCTGTCTAGGGTGGAGATTGCTCCATGAAGCGGCAGACGGCGGCCACAAAGTGCTGCGGCTGGTCGGCATGAACCCAATGCCCAGCATCAGGTATGTACTCGATCTCCGCCTCCGGGAAGAGCCTTTCAATCTCGGGGAAATCCTCGGAGCTGCAAAGGGAGGAACCCATAAGAGCCTTGTCCACCAAAATTGCCATTGAACAGCCGCACACCATCTTGTATTGCTGGGACACGCTTGCCGTGTCCCTTTTTTCTTCTATGGTCCAAAAAAAAAAAAACCCCAGTCTGTCTCTATCCAATCAGACCCTGGAAGCAAGGAGATCATTCAACAGGTTTATTTGGCCAAACCATCCTGTGGGATACACAAGTGCCACACCAAAAACTGAGACGCAGCTTAGTTTTATAGTCAATCATTGAATAAATAGGATTAAAGTTTTCTATGAAAAACAAGGAAAAATAATAAATTTTGAGTGCTTAAAGGCATTTGATAACTTGGAATGGGAACTTCATATTGTCTGTAATAGAAAATATGGCTCTACATTGCAATTTCATGACCTGATGAAAACGATTGATAACAACATGCAAAAAAAAAAATCTTAACTCAATGGAGAATTGGCTGATATCTTTAAATAGTGAAAATAAACAAGGATGTTCAACAAATCTATTTTGAAATGGCAAAACCACCTTCCTTGACAAAAACTATGATATTCATGGGGTTAGCACCAGCTGACCGAAACATTAACGCACAAAGGATGGGAAGCAAATAAGATGAACTTAAGCTCAACACAGGAAGGCAAGGGCGGCTCGTACATAGCCAGGAACTAAATCTCCTACAGGCACCTGAACTGGTTTGATCTTAAAAACTAAGCAGGATCAATATTGGCTACGGTTTGGATAGGAGATCAATCACAAAGCTCGGTTCTGTAGATGATACTTCAAAGGAAGAAACAGGCAAGTCTGCCTCCGAGGATTCCTTGTCTAAGAGAGCACAGGTCAACTTAAGTTGCATTGGATTATTATGACCGCTCACCTGATGTAGGGGGACTTAGCACCACCGAGGAAAAGGACGGGCCCCAAGTAGGATGCCTGGAAGTCAGGGAGGTGCATGAGGCCATCCAGGTGACGGGAGACGGCATCCAGGTTGACCCGCCACACAATGCGGCCCTCAGACGAGACCAGGTTGGTGAGCAAGAACTGGAGGATGGGTGGATCCTATGTACAAAGAAAGAGATGTGGCAAGGATCCTTTAGGCTTTGTGTAGAAATAAGGATTGGGGATAAAGCTTCATTGGAGACCCCTTTTCCCCAGCATAATAAGACTTCCCTTCCTTCTGAGGAGATCCCTTTCACTTCCAGCTGTCTCAGCCCCATTCTTTACTTTGTAAGTCGGACATTTCTAACTCGGGGACGGCTTGCATCTCACTTTGATCTCTGTGGCCTTTCTCTGAGGCTGAGAGAGTGGTGAAGAGACAAAGGTTGGAACAGTGGTTCCCAACCTTTTTTTGACCAGGGACCACTTGACCAGGGACCACTCTGGTCAAAGTGGTCAAAAAAAGGTTGGGAACCACTGTTATGAATCAGTTTTTGGTGAACTTTAGATTCGGTTTAGTTATTTAGGGTGCTGATTCCGAAAATTGCATTGGATAGACAACATCAGTTCTAGTTTCTGATACAGAACATATGCCACACAATTGTCACCATCTGTTTGCCCACAGGAAACCATATTTTAATATATTTCTACAATAAACAATTTGCTAACATTTTGGACTCTTGTGTGGTGCGGTGGTCATAGGGGTTCCCAGGCCTGGAGTGCAACAGAGCTTTTCATCTGAATATAATGTTGCTCTCATAAAGGATTGCACCAGCAGGCACCACTTTAAAAGACCCGAATCCCTCCCATAACATCATTTCGCACACACCTGCTTTTCCTCTCCTTATCTCTAATTCTCTGGGAAAAGTGAATCTATCTTTGTTGCATGCCCTGTCTCCGCAGTTCCAAGCATTAGACATTTGTTTCCCACATTTCTCTCAGCCCACACTTTTGGCAGGTTCTCGTGAGAACTGATAATCGCTTTCTCAAGTCTCGTGGGAACTGCCAGGAGATTCCAAAACAACTCTATCCTACATCTATCCTACTCTAGGCCCTCTGAATCAATCCCAGCATCCCCTTCATTATCTTCTGAGCACTCAGAATCGAACCAGGCTACAACAGACCCACTGAGTGACCGTGGAACAGGTCATGTTCTCTCAGCTTTACCGGGATGGTATTCCGCAGCTGCTCCTGGGCCAGGCGGCGCGCTGTGGAGAGAGGGACACCCTCATGGAGCTCCACAGCCTTCAGGGCCTCCACCAGCGGATGGAACTTGGAGACAGCAGAGGGCCCCCTCGGACTGATGTCCACACAGAGCAGGCGCTCCACCAGCTCTGGCTGCAGAAGGGAGAAGAGACACCGTCTTGCCTGAGTCTCTCATCAAGGAACTCTTCCCTTCAGCCTCAGGTTTGGTCTCTTAACATATTCCCCGTCTCTTTATCTACCTATCTATCTAGGATATATAATCTGTCTATCCATCCATCTATCCATCCATCCTAGAATCCTGGTTGGAAGGGACCCCAAGGTCCATCCAACCCCACCCTCTTCTGACAATATTGAACCATGGTTCTAATATCAACCTCTTCCCCAGAGGGACCCGGGGCTCCCCAGGGGAAACTTACCCACCGCAGGGCCACAGCCATGGCTGTCCGGCCGCCCATGCTGTGCCCGACCAAGACGCAGCGCTCCAGGTGCAGCTGGCGCAGGAGGAGGTGTACGTCATCGCTCATGGCCTCATAGGTCATCAGGGGGTGGTGGGGGCTGTTGCCGTGGTTGCGGGCATCCACTGTCAGCACCTGGAGGGCCAAGAGAGGGGTTGGACCAAAGCTGGAGGAACCCCAGAGGGCCATGCAGCCCAGCTCCCCTTGGCCAGGCAAGAAGGCACCCTCCAACCCCTCCCAACAGATGAGCCTCCAGTCTCTGCTTATACAGGTGTCTTAGAATCCTAGAGTTGGAAGGGACCCCAACGGCCATCCAGTCCAATTCCCTGTATGTTTTCATGCATATCAATCAATCAATCTACCTACCTATCCATCCATCCACTCTCCTACTTACCCATCCATCCATCCATGTATCCTTCGCTCTGTGTCTATCTTTCTATCATTCCCTCCTTCCACCTATCTATCTACCTACCTGACTATCTTTCCTTCCATCCTCCATCCATCAATCAATCCATCCATCTTTCCTTCTATCTGTCTATCTATCTATCCACCTACCTATCTTTCCTTTCTTTCTTCTATCCATCTCTCTCTCTCTTCCTTTCTTCCTTCCATCCATCCATCCATCTATCTTTCCTTTCATCTATCCAACCACCTACCAACCTTTCCATCCATCCATCTATGTATTGTTTTCTCTCTCTGCATCTATCTATTTATCTATCATTCCCTCCTTCCACCTATCTACCTACCTATCAATTCTCCATCAATTAATCCATCCATCCATCATAGAATCCTATAGTTCCTGCACTCACTTTGCGCCCGCTCCGCCGCACAATCTCTTTGGCCAAAGAGGCAAAGTTGCCTTTGCTCCCGAAAAGCCCGTGGAGGAAAACGAGGGGTGGCTGCGTGGAGGCCCCGTCAAAGACACAGTAAGAGACTGGCACCGGCCTGCAGGGAAGAGAGGGAAAGGAAGGAAGGAAGGTCAAGACACATCCCTAAGCATGTCCAATCTCCTGCCAGGAAAGAAGGGAGTTTTTCCCGTTTCGCTTTGGGAAAATGCCTGCTCTATTCCAGCCTTTTACCTGCAGCTGAGACTTGTACTTTGAATCAGGTTTGCAGCAACGAAAGGAAGCTGAGGACAAAGGAAGGAGGAAGAGAGGGAAACCAGGACGTTTGGGAAGCATTTGACATAGTGGGAAGGCAGACTATTATTATTAGTATACTCTATAATATATTACTATATAATTATAATTCTTTTTAAAATTAAATAGTTAATAATTTTAATTTAATAGTTAATAACTAAAAATACTATAATTAAATTTAATTGCATTAAATTTACTTATAGTATTTTTAGTTATTAGCTATTATTACACATTGTTTTATAAATATATTAAATAATCATTATTATTTGATATATTATAACTGTAGTAAATTATTATTATATTAATTAGTACTCATTAGCTATTACTGTATTACATATTAATATTATCTCAAATATTAATAACTATTAACATTTAATGTGATATTAAAATTGTAGACTATATTATTAGTATACTCTATTATATACTATTATATAATTATACTATAATGACTACAATTATAAATTAGAATGAATATATTATATATTATAAATAATTAATAATCATTAATATTTAATATATTATAATTGCATTAAATTTTAATTATAGTATTTTTAGTTATTAACTATTGTGACAGATTATTTTATATATTAAATAATCATTATTAATATTTGATATATTATAACTAGTAAATAATGTTTATATTAATTATTAACTATTGTATTACATATAAATACAATAGTTAATAATTAATATAAACATTATTTACTAGTTATAATATATCAAATATTCATAATGATTATTACATATATTCTCTTTAATAACTATTAATATTTAATGTAATATTATAATTGCATTAAATTGCCATTAAATTATTAACTATTATTATATTACATATTATAGTAAATACTAATTATTAATAATATTTGATATGCTATTATAATTGGAGTAAATTATATTAACTATTATGTTACATATATTATAAATATTATACTAGATATTAATTATTAATAATTAACATTTGATATAATATACAATATAATTATTTATTATTAATAATTATTAACATTTGATATAATATACTATATTATAATTATATTATTATGAACTATTATTATGTTCCATATTATCAGTATTATATTAAATTTAAATAATTATTAATATTTGATATAATACTATAATTATATTACATTATAATTCTATCAGTTATTAATAATTAACTATTATACTATATTACATATTACAGTATATTATAAATATTACACCAAAATTAATAATTGTTAATTACTAATAATAATATAATACAATCATAATATATCACTTATTAATAATTATTTAGATTTAATATAATATACTTGTATTAAATTATATATTGTATTAAATTATAAATAATATAATTTAATATAATATACTTGTATTAAATTATAATCACATTAAGTAATATATCAATTAAGTAATATATCAATTATTAATAATTATTTAGATTTAATATACTATTATACTTGTATTAAATTATTTTTATTAACTATTTTTATATTCCATATAATATTAAAATATATCAAACATTATGAATATTTAATATATTAATTGTACTCAATTATAATTATATTAAATGTTAATTATGAGCTATTATTATACATTTATTATTATTATTAAAGATGCGAAAATGAAGAAAATGTATCCTGAGAATGCAGCAAAACTGTTAGAATTAACTACATCACTTCCGGTCCGCTCTAGGCACCTTTCCCCCAATCTCTGTGGTCTCTGCTTCCGGTTTGGCAACATCCGGGTAATTAGCCGGCTGCAAAGCCTCAGCAACTAGGTCGGCAGTCTCACTGCATTCTGGGAAGGCTTACGTTGCGGCCTGGTCGGCGAAGCTTCTCTTCGAGACTCGAGGACACCGAAGCGGGATGCGAGGGAAGCCCAGAGCGCGGAGCATCACTGCGCAGGCGCCGCGGTCACCAAGGAGACGAAAAAGAAAAGCCTGGGCGCGGCTAGAGAGGCCTGCTTCCGGTTCGGTTACTAGGCAGAGCGTTGATTGACACGCGCGCCGCTCCGCCTCTTCCGCTCCTGCTCGCCAGGAGGGCGTGGCACGCATGCGCCACTAGGGGGCTCCCTCTCTCTCTCTCTCTCTCTCTCTCTGGCCTATTCCAAAAGCATTGTCTTCTGACGTTTCACCCACATCTATGGCAGGTTGTGTTATATTGGAAACTAGGCAAGTGAGGTTCACATATCTGTGCAGTGATGTCCAGGGTGAGAGAAAGAACTCTTGTCTGCTTGAGGCAAGTGTGAATGTTGCCATTGGCCACCTTGAACAGCCTTGCAGCTTCAAAGCCTGGCTGCTTCCTGCCTAGAAGAACCCTTTGTTGGGAGGTGGGAGAAAGGTCTGCTTGAGGCAACTCCTTTGTTGCGCTAGCTCCACTGGCTGCCAATTAGCTTCCGAGCACAATTCAAAGTGCTGGTTTTGACCTACAAAGCCCTAAACGACTCTGGCCCAGCTTACCTGTCCGAACGGATTCTCCCCTACAAACCATCAAGGTCCTTAAGATCGTCCGGGGGGGGGGGGGCCTGCTCCCGGTCCCACCGCTGTCACAATCGCGAGAGACAGGGCCTTCTCGATGGTGGCCCCTCGGCTTTGGAACGCCCTCCCTCTGGAGATTAGAACCGCACCCTCCCTCCTGACATTCAGAAAATTAACAAAGACATGGCTTTGTAATTTGGCCTTTGATAACTGAGTCAACGTGGGTCTACATGGAAGGAGTATAACTAACTGTGAACTACGACTAATGTTTTGACGACCTGGCTTATATATAAGTGTGACGATGATGATGTATATTGTATATTGTTTACTGAAATATGATTTTAATGTTTTCTGATAATGCATTGTGTGTTTTGTAATTTTGTGTATGACACATGTTGTGAACCGAATCTGAGTCCCTCTCGAGGTGAGAAGATCGGTATAAAAAAACTTCCAAATAAATAAATTACTCTTGTCTGCTTGAGGCAAGTGTGAATGTTGCCATTGGCCACCATGATTAGCATTAATGGCCTTGCAGCTTCAAAGCCTGGCTGCTTCCTGCCTGGGAATCTTTTGTTGGAAGGTGGGAGAAAGGACTCTTGTCTGCTTGAGGCAAGTGTGAATGTTGCCATTGGCCGACTTGATTAGCATCAAATGACCTTGCAGCTTCAAAGTCTGGCTGCCTCCTGCCAGGAGAATCCTTTGTTAGGAGGTGAGAGAAAAAACTCTTGTCTGCTTGAGGCAAGTGTGAATGTTGCCATTGGCCACCTTGATTAGCATTAAATGGCCTTGCAGCTTCAAAGCCTGGCTGCTTCCTGCCAGGAGAATCATTTGTTGGGAGGTGGAAGAAAGGACTCTTGTCTGCCTGAGGCAAGTGTGAATGTTGTCATTGGCCACCTTGATTAGCATTAAAAGGCTTTGCAGCATCAAAGCCTGGCTGCTTCCTGCCAGGAGAATCCTTTGTTAGGAGGTGAGAGAAAGGACTCTTGTCTGCTTGGGGCAAGTGTGAATGTTGCCATTGGCCACCTTGATTAGCATTAAATGTCCTTGCAACATCAAAGCCTGGTTGCTTCCTGCCTGGGGGAGTCCTTTGTTAGGAGGTGAGAGAAATAACTCTTGTCTGCTTGAGGCAAATGTGAATGTTGCCATTGGCCAACTCGATTAGCATTAAATGGCCTTGCAGCATCAAAGCCTGGCTGCTTCCTGCCTGGAAGAACCCTTTGTTGGCAGGTGGGAGAAAGAACTCTTGTCTGCTTGAGGCAAGTGTGAATGTTGCCATTGGCCACCTTGATTAGCATTAAATGGCCTTGCAGCTTCAAAGCCTGGCTGCTTCCTGCCTGGGAATCTTTTGTTGGAAGGTGGGAGAAAGGACTCTTGTCTGCTTGAGGCAAGTGTGAATGTTGCCATTGGCCACCTTGATTAGCATTAAATGGCCTTGCAGCTTCAAAGCCTGGCTGCTTCCTGCCAGGAGAATCATTTGTTGGGAGGTGGAAGAAAGGACTCTTGTCTGCCTGAAGCAAGTGTGAATGTTGTCATTGGCCACCTTGATTAGCATTAAAAGGCTTTTCAGCATCAAAGCCTGGCTGCTTCCTGCCAGGAGAATCCTTTGTTAGGAGGTGAGAGAAAAAACTCTTGTCTGCTTGAGGCAAGTGTGAATGTTGCCATTGGCCACCTTGATTAGCATTAAATGGCCTTGCAGCTTCAAAGCCTGGCTGCTTCCTGCCAGGAGAATCATTTGTTGGGAGGTGGAAGAAAGGACTCTTGTCTGCCTGAGGCAAGTGTGAATGTTGTCATTGGCCACCTTGATTAGCATTAAAAGGCTTTGCAGCATCAAAGCCTGGCTGCTTCCTGCCAGGAGAATCCTTTGTTGGCAGGTGGGAGAAAGAACTCTTGTCTGCTTGAGGCAAGTGGGAATGTTGCCATTGGCCAACTTGATTAGCATTAAAAGGCTTTTCAGCATCAAAGCCTGGCTGCTTCCTGCCAGGAGAATCCTTTGTTAGGAGGTGAGAGAAAGGACTCTTGTCTGCTTGGGGCAAGTGTGAATGTTGCCATTGGCCACCTTGATTAGCATTAAATGTCCTTGCAACATCAAAGCCTGGTTGCTTCCTGCCTGGGGGAGTCCTTTGTTAGGAGGTGAGAGAAATAACTCTTGTCTGCTTGAGGCAAATGTGAATGTTGCCATTGGCCAACTCGATTAGCATTAAATGGCCTTGCAGCATCAAAGCCTGGCTACTTCCTGCCTGGAAGAACCCTTTGTTGGCAGGTGGGAGAAAGAACTCTTGTCTGCTTGAGGCAAGTGGGAATGTTGCCATTGGCCAACTTGATTAGCATTAAATGGCCTTGCAGCATCAAAGCCTGGCTGCTACCTGCCTGGGGGAATCCTTTGTTCGGAGGTGGGAGAAAGAACTCTTGTCTGCTTGATGCAAGTGTGAATGTTGCCATTGGCCACCTTGATTGGCATTAAATGGCCTTGCAGCTTCAAAGCCTGGCTGCTTCCTACCTGGGGGAATCCTTTGTTGGGAGGTGATTAGGTGGCCCTGATTGTTTCCCGTCTAGAATTCCCTTGTTTTCTGAGTTTTGTTCTTTATTAACTACTAGCTTGGGGACCCGGCGTTGCCCGGCTTATTAGAGAAAGTGGATAATGGCGGTTCTGTATGCCAAGTTTGGTCTTTATTGGTCTTTGGTATTTTCAGGGAGTGAGTGAAGGTACTTGAAGTCCCATCATCCATGGCCCATCCTCCTACAAACAGCAGCAGGATATAGAGTGGGTCATGGGGCTCTGTGTGCCAAGTTTGGTCTTTATCAGTCATTAGATGAGGGTGGCAGTGGTGTCAGTAAGTGAGTGAAGGTACTGCAAGTCCCATCATCCAAAATCCATCCCCTTTCAAACTGCAGCAGGATGTAGAGTGGATCATGGGGGCTCTGTGTGCCAAGTGTGTCTTGATTGGTCATTAGAAGAGGGTTGCAGCAATCTTTGGAAGGGAGTGGAGGTACTTGAAGTCCCATCATCCATGGTCTGTCCTCCTCCAAACTGCAGCAGGATGTAGAGTGGGTCATTGGAGCTCCATGTGGCAAGTTTAGTCTTGATTAGTCATTGGCGAGGGTCTCAGTGGTCTCAGGAAGTGAGCAAAGGTACTGCAAGTCCCATCATCCATCTCCAAATTTTTCCAAACAACACCAGGATGTAAAGTGGGTCATGAGAGGTCTATGTGCCAAGTTTGGTCTTGATCCGTCATTGGATGAGGTTTGCAGAGGTCTCAGAATGTGAGTGAAGGTACTGGAAGTTCCATCATCCATGGTCCACCCTTCTCCAAAACTGCAGCAGGATGTAGAGTGGGTCATGGGGGCTCTGTGTGCCAACGTTGGTCTTGATTGGTCATTAGATGAGTTTTGCAGCAATCTTGGGTAGTGGAGGTACTTGAAGTCCCATCATCCATGGTCTGTCGTCCTCCAAACTGCTCCAGGATGCAGAATGGGTCATTGAAGCTCCATGTGCCAAGTTTAGTCTTGATGAGTCATTGGCGAGGGTCTCAGTGGTCTCAGGAAGTGAGTGAAGTGACTGCAAGTCCCATCATCCATTGTCAAATTCTTCCAAACCGCACCAGGATGTAGAGTGAGTTATGCAGGCTCTCTGTGTAAATTGTGGTCCTGATCCATCATCGTTGGCAGTTGTAATGGTCTTAGGAAGGGAGTGCAGGTATTGCAAGTCCCATCGTCCATGGTGCATCCTCCTTCAAACTGCACCTGGATGTAGAGTGTGTCATGGAGACTCAGTGTGCCAAGTTTGGTATTTATTGGTAATTGGATGAGGGTTGCAGTGGTATGAAGAATTGAGCAATGGTACTGCAAGTCCCATAATCCACGGTCCATCCCCGGCCAAACCACACCAGGACGTAAAGTGGGTCATGAGAGGTCTCTGTGCGAAGTTTGGTCCTGATCAGTCATTGGATAAGGTTAACAGCAGTCTCAGAATGTGAGTGGTGGTACTGCAAGTCCCATCATCCATGGTTCATACTCCTCCAAACTGCAGTAGGATGTAGAGTGGGTGATGGGGGCTCTGTGTGCCAAGTCTGTTCTGTATTGGGAGTGTTCTGACCCAGCCCCCGGCCTTTCCTTTCCTCTCTTTGTCATCTCGGAATCTTGGATTTGAGGCTGGCCAATCAGAGACCATATGCAAATTTCCTTCTGTCATGCCCCGTTTCAGGGGCTCCTACTGAAGCTGGCCAATCAGAGACCATATGCAAATAGCACCACAGCGGCAGCCAATCAGAACGCTGGCACATACACCTTCCGCCCTCCGCACCTCTGTCCTTCCCATACAAACACTCTTCTTTATTATATACTAGCTTGGGGACCCGGCGTTGCCCGGGTTATTAGAGAAAGTGGGTAATGGCGGTTCTGTATGCCAAGTTTGGTCTTTATTGGTCTTTGGATAATGGCTGCATTATTTTAAGGAAGTGAGTGAAGGTACTTGAAGTCCCATCATCCATGGGCCATCCTCCTACAAACAGCAGCAGGATATAGAGTGGGTCATGGGGGCTCTGTGTGCCAAGTTTGGTCTTTATCAGTCATTAGATGAGGGTGGCAGTGGTGTCAGTAAGTGAGTGAAGGTACTTCAAGTCCCATCATCCAAAGTCCATCCCCTTTCAAACTGCAGCAGGATGAAGAGTGGATCATGGGGGCTCTGTGTGCCAAGTGTGGTCTTGATTGGTCATTAGAAGAGGGTTGCAGCAATCTTTGGAAGGGAGTGGAGGTACTTGAAGTCCCATCATCCATGGTCTGTCCTCCTCCAAACTGCACCAGGATGTAGAGTGCGTCATGGAGACTCAGTGTGCCAAGTTTGGTATTTATTGGTAATTGGATGAGGGTTGCAGTGGTATGAAGAACTGAGCAATGGTACTGCAAGTCCCATAATCCACGGTCCATCCCCGGCCAAACCACACCAGGACGTAAAGTGGGTCATGAGAGGTCTCTGTGCGAAGTTTGGTCCTGATCAGTCATTGGATAAGGTTAACAGCGGTCTCAGAATGTGAGTGGTGGTACTGCAAGTCCCATCATCCATGGTTCATACTCCTCCAAACTGCAGTAGGATGTCGAGTGGGTGATGGGGGCTCTGTGTGCCAAGTTTCGTCTGTATTGGGAGTGTTCTGACCCAGCCCCCGGCCTTTCCTTTCCTCTCTTTCTCATCTCGGAATGTTGGATTTGAGGCTGGCCAATCAGAGACCATATGCAAATTTCCTTCTGTCATGCCCCGTTTCTGCCATGAACCCTCTTCTCCACCAGGGGCTCCTATTGAAGCTGGCCAATCAGAGACCATATGCAAATAGCACCACAGCGGCAGCCAATCAGAACGCTGCCACATACACCTCCCGCCGCACTTCCTCTGTCCGATACAAACAAACACTCTTCTTTATTGTATATACAGATATAGATTAAAATTTTAGAGGTTTTTTTTTCAAATACTGGGATCTAAATTGTGTTCATGTTCATGTTTTCCTCCTTTCTGTTGGCAGCCAGGTTACTAACAGGAGCTGCACTCAGGGAGCATACAACTCCGATGTTGTGTCAGCTCCCCTGGCTGCCAGTTTGCAGCCAGTTAGCTTATAAAGCCCTAAACCAGTGGTTCTCAACCTGGGGTCCCCAGATGTTTTTGGCCTACAACTCCCAGAAATCCCAGCCAGTTTACTAGCTGTTAGGATTTCTGGGAGTTGAAGGCCAAAAACATCTGGGGACCCCAGGTTGAGAACCACTGCCCTAAACGGTTCCGGCCCAGCTTATTTATCCAAACGCATCTCTCCCTATGAACCTTCCAGGAACTTGAGATCATCTGAGAAGGGCCTGCTCTCGATTCCGCCTGCTTCACAAGCACGTTTGGCAGGATGAGAGACAGGGCCTTCCCTGTGGTAGCCCCTCAGCTGTGGAACTCCCTGCCTAGGGATATTAGATCAGCCTCCTCCCTCCTGACCTTTCAAAAAAGAGTGAAAACCTGGCTCTTTGAGCAAGCATTTGGAACCACACCACGACTAGATAAATCGGAAAATGAACTAGGAAGGGCTAAGATGATGGAATAGTTGAGGATTTGAAAAAGAAGACATAGGCTTCATTAATGATCCCTATAAGCCTACCCTTGTGCCTCGCCGCCTCTGATTGGCTATTTATTCCCCGCCTCCTCATTCCCATTGGCCCGTCTTCATCCTCACCGTCACTGATTGGCTATTTATTCCCCGCCTCCTCATTCCCATTGGCCCGTCTTCATCCTCGCCGTCACTGATTGGCTAATCCTTCTCCTTTTCCCTCCTCTTTCTGCCTCCTCATGCCTATTGAGACTCACCGTCGCTGATTGGCCTTCATTTTCCCGCCCCTTCATTCCTATTGGCCCATCTTCATCCTCACCGTCACTGATTGGCTAATCCTTCTCCTTTTCACCCTCCTTTCTCCCTCCTCATGCCTATTGAGACTCACCGTCGCTGATTGGCCTTCATTTTCCCGCCCCTTCATTCCTATTGGCCCGTCGCCGCGCTCATTAGCCGAACCTTCGCCTTTTTTTCCGCCTTTCCGCCTCCTCGCTCCTATTGGCCCACACTTGAGCCTCACCGTCGCTGATTGGCCTTTGTTTCCCCGCCTCCTCATTCCTATTGGCTTGTCTTGAGCCTCACCGTCGCTGATTGGCCTTTATTTCCCCGTCGCCTCCTCATTCCTATTGGCTTGCCTTGAGCCCCGCCGTCACTGACTTATCTTTATTTCCCCGCCTCCTCATTCTAATTGGCCCAACCTTGAGCCTTCCCGTTCCTGATTGGCCTTTATTTCCCCACCTCCTCGTTCCTATTGGTCTAATAGCCTTTATTTCCCCGCCCCTTCATTCCTATTGGTCTAACCTTCAGCCTCACCGTCGCTGACTTGCCTTATTTCTCCGCCCCTTCATTCCTATTGAGCCTCCCTGTCCCTCATCAGGCTTTATTTCCCCGCCTCCTCATTCCTATTGGCCCAACCTTGAGCCTTAACGCCCTTGATTGGCCTTTAATTCCCCGCCTCCTTATTCCTATTGGCTTGTCTTGA
The DNA here is from genome assembly GCF_025583915.1 of Anolis sagrei ordinatus. Taxonomy (NCBI): domain Eukaryota; kingdom Metazoa; phylum Chordata; class Lepidosauria; order Squamata; family Anolidae; genus Anolis; species Anolis sagrei. The sequence goes on along the minus strand of NW_026844589.1, from coordinate 6,767,041 downwards.
TCCTCACCGTCGCTGATTGGCCTTTATTTCCCCGCCTCCTCATTCCTATTGGCCCAACCTTGACCGTTATCGTCCCTGATTGGCCTTTAATTCCCCGCCTCCTCATTCCTATTGGCTTGTCTTGAGCCTCGCCGTGGCTGATTTACCTTTATATCCCCGCCTCCTCATTCCGATTGGCCCACCCTTGAGCCTCACCGTCCCTCATTGGTCAGTCTGTGATTGGTGGCTCCGCGCGACCAATGGGGTGTCGAGTTACCTCAGCGAGCGCCGGGGCTGCCTCAGAAGCGGCGAGGAGCCATGGCGGGAGGAAGCGTGCTGCTCTTCGCCGTGGCGTTCCTTTCCTTCCGGGGCCTGAGGGCGGAAGAGGGCCCGGAGGAGGCCGAAGCGCCTCGCTACCTCTCGGAAGCCGAGCTGGAGGCCTCCCTGCGGCGCCTGGCGGAGGAGGAGTCTCCCCCGGGCCTGGCGCGGCTCTTCTCCATCGGGCGCTCCTCCGAGGGCCGCGAGCTGTGGGTGCTCCGCCTCAGCGAGGGCCTCCCCGAAGGCGACCCCGAGGGCGGGCCCCCCAAGGCGGGCAGGCCGCAGGTCAAGCTGGTGGCCAACATGCACGGCGACGAGGCCCTCGGCCGCGCCCTCCTGCCCCGCCTGGCCCGCCACTTGCTCCGCGGGTGGAAGGAGGGCCTCCCGCGCGCCCGCCGCCTCCTCGCCGGCACGGACCTCTTCCTCCTGCCCAGCCTCAACCCCGACGGCTTCGCCCGCGCCTCCCCAGGACACTGCGAGGACCAGGCCGGGCGAGGGAGGGACAACGCCCGCGGGAAGGACCTCAACCGCGCCTTCCCCGACCAGTTCGCCACCGACGAGGAGCGCCTCCAGCAGCAGCGGGGACTCCAGGACGTCCCCGAAGTGCGCGCCCTCCTCCAGTGGATGCAGAGGAACCGGTGAGAGAGACACCCCCCCCAAAGGAGGTGGGGCCTGGCCTCTGGGGGAGGGGCTTGGACCCCTGAAGGAGGGGTGCTTTGGGTCTAGTGCAGCCCTCCCACCAAGTGTTTTGGACTGCCACAAATGCACTTCCTGTTGGGAGCATGGATAAACAGGTGGGAGGGGCTTATCCATGTGGGAGGGGCTAAGGCTGGATGGGCGGGGCATGGAGCCCTTGAAGGAGGGTTGCATTGTGTCTAGTGCAGCCCTCCCTCCAGGTGTTGTGGACTGCCACAAGTGCACTTCTGGTTGGGAGCACGGATAAACAAGTGGGAGGGGCTTATCCATGTGGGAGGGGCTAAGGCTGGATGGGCGGGGCATGGAGCCCCTGAAGGAGGGGTACATTGTGTCTAGTGCAGCCCCCCCTCCAGGTGTTTTGGACTTCAACTCCCACAATCACACTTCTGCTTTGAAGGAGCATTGGCACCTAGGTTGGAGGGGCTTGGACCCCCCGAAGGAGGGGTATATTGTGTCTAGTGCAGCCCTCCCTCCAGGTATTTTGGACTTCGATTCCCAGGAATACACTTCTGGTTGGGAGGAGCATTGACACCCATGTGGGAGTGGCTTAACCATGTGGGTGGGGCTGAGGCTGGCAGGTAGGGGCTTGGACCCCCTGAAGGAGGGGTACTTTGTGTCTAGTGCAGCCCTCCCTCCAGTTATTTTGGACTTCAATTCCCAAGATTACACTTCTGGTTGGGAGGAGCATTGACACCCATGTGGGAGTGGTTTATCCATGTGGGTGTGGCTGAGGCTGGCTGGTAGGGACTTGGACCCCCTCAAGGAGGGGTACTTTGTGTCTTGTGCAGCCCTCCCGCCAGGTGTTTTGGACTTGAACTCCCACAATCACACTTCTGGATTGGGCAGGGCTTTGGCACCCAGGTGGGAGGGGTTTGTCCATGTGGGTGGGGCTGAAGCTGAGTAGGGGGCTTGGACCCCCTTGGAGAAGGAGTTGCTTCTTGGTGGGAGGGGCTTGAACCCCTTGAAGGAGGGGTGCTTTGTGTCTAGTGCAGCCCTCCCGCCAGGTGTTTTGGACTTCAACTCCCACAATTACACTTCTGGTTGGGAGGAGCCTTGACATCCAGGTGAGAGGGGCTTATCCATGTGGGTGTGGCTTTGCCCACATGCAGGCGGGGCTGAGGCTGCCTGAGAGGGGCTTGGACATCCTGAAAGAGGGTCACATTGTGTCTTGCGCAGGCATGGGCAAACTCCAGCCTATCTTCCATGTGTTTTGGACTTCAGCTTCTGCAGTTCCACTTTTGGTTGGGAGAAGCATTGATGCTCAGATGGAAACTGGTGAGGACTGGCGAGATCTGGCCTGGCCTCTGGGGGAGGAGCCTTTATTTATTTATTATTTATTTATTTACAACATTTATATGCCGCCCTTCTCACCCTGAAGGGGACTCAGAGCAGCTTACAAGGTATATATACATACAATATATTATTAACATAGTACAATATCAGTTTTAAATATTGCTATATTGCACTATATCAATTATACTGTAATATTATTAGTAATATTACATGTAATATAAATATATAACTATAATATAATATCATTATTATTATTATTATTATTATTATTATTATTACTAGTATTATATTGCATTGTGGGAGGGGATTATCCATGTGGGCGGGGCAGGGGCTGAATGGGAGTGGGCTTGGCCCACCTGAAGGAGTCAACTCTGGGTGGGAAGGGCTTCACTCACAAGGGGAGGAGCTGAGGCTAGGTGGGTGGGGGCTTCATTTCCATATATGTGATTAGATTGGAAGAGCCCCCAGTGCTGCAGTGGGTTAAACCCTTGTGCTGGCAGGACTGAAGACCAACAGGTTGGAGGTTCAAATCCGGGGAGATCGCAGATGAGCTCCCTCTATCGGCTCCAGCTTCCCATGTGGGGAGATGAGAAAAGCCTCCCACAAGGATGGTCAAACATCAAAACATCTAGGCAATGTCCCCTGGGTAGCGTCCTTGCAGACAGCCAATTCTCTCACACCAGAAGCAACTTGCAGTTTCTGAAGTTGCTCCTGACCTGAAAAAAGAAAAACATTGAAGGAATCTCGACCCCCCCCTTGTGGGAAGGATTAGCTCTGATGGGAGCGATTTAACAACAATGTGGGTGGGGTCTTGATCCACCTTTGGGGCTGGGGCTGGGGATGGGTGGGAGCAGCTTGACCCACATGTGAGAGGGGTTAATGCTAGGTAGGATAGGGCTTGGCCAATGTCTTTGGGGCTGAGGATATGTGGGAGGGGCTAATGCAGGGTGGGAGGGGCTTGACTAATAGCAGGGGGCTTTGGGATAAATATGTGGCGGTTGAGTGCTGAATGTGACCCTTGTTGACAATGGAAGCTGTGGTGGAACTAGGCCTTTTGAAAGCATGCTGCTTAAATTCTACTCTAATGAATTAGGAGATTAAAAAAAAACCTGTTTGCCCCAAGTAATGCAACAGGTTGAAGAGGGATTGGGCAATCCATTTCTTCCTCTTCAGTCTCTGCCTCCCTGTTTTCCTGGTTCTGTTTGCTCTTCTCCCTCTTCAGAGTACTGAGTGACTTTTAGAGGGCGGGGGGAACACACACAATAAGGCCATTGAAAAGAAGCAGCAGAAAAAGAAATATCGGAAGGGCCTGACCAGCCAACAAAAATGCCAGCAGTTCACACAAAGTCATTATTTGTTATTGCAAGGTGGGCCTCCCAGGAAGCAAAGCTGTGCTGCTGCGTGGCCTTACCTTTATATATATACTAGCCGTCCCCTGCCACACATTGCTGTGGCCTGGTGATCTGGAAAATAAAGTAACGAGAAAGTGTTGCTTTCTCATTTATATATATATTTTATGCTTGTGGGTAAACAGTATTTCTTGCTGTTTCTTTGTCAGTGTTGACGTAGAGATTGTCTGGAACATGCAACCTATCCTTGTCCTTCTTAAGGATCCCTTTCAAATCTATGATAATATATCTGTCATATGCTTATATGTATGTGAATTATATCTATCTATATCTATGGCTGGATGGCTCTTTGTCAGGAGGGCTTTGATTATGTTTTCTTGCCCTGGTGAAGGAAGTTAGACTGGATGGCCATAACCTGGGGGTCAGGACCTCTGGGGAGTCATGGGGGGGGGGGGTCAGAAGAGTCACCAAAGACCACCAGAACACCTAAAAGCTTGGCTCTTCCGATGTGCCTTTGACGAGTGAGCACATATTCCATATTATGCCTGTTCAAACTACAGTTCCTGTAGTTCGAACAGGCTGTTTATTCTATATTTTGCATCTGTTTATTCTATATTTTGTTATTTTATGTATGTTATTCAATTCAATGTTATTATTTGCTCTTTTTTTGTACTGTAATATTAGGCCTGGCCTCATGTTAGCTGCCCTGAATCCCCTTTAAGGAGATGGAGGCAGGGTACAAAGAAAGTTTATTATAATTTGAAACACAACAACATGAGTCCACAGCAGGCAAGATCACTCTGCTGGCTGTTTGTTGTATTGGATCACACGTCAGACACTTCCCAAATGTCTAGGACTGTGTGATGTATCAGCGAATAATGCATGCAGGTGGGTGGCCTTCTGCAGCTGGCAGATGGTAATCTTGTCAGCGCCAATTATGTTTAAGTGCAGGCAAGATCTTTAGGCACTGCACCCAGTGTGCCGATCACCACTGGGACCACCTTGACTGGCTTGTGCCAGAGTCTTTGCAGTTTGATCTTTAAATCCTCATATCGTGTCAGCTCTTCTTCTTCTTCTTCTTCTTCTTTATTATTATTATTATTATTATTATTATTATTATTATTATTATTATGTGTTCTGAGGGGGTTCTGTGTGGGAAGTTTGGCCCAATTCTATCATTGGTAGGGTTGAGGATGCTCTTTGATTGTAGGTGAACTATAAATCCCAGCAGCAGCAACTCCCAAATGTCAAGGTCTATTTCCCCCAAACTCCATCTGTGTTTATATTTGGGGATATAGAGTATTTGTGCCAAGTTTGGTCTAGATCCTTCATTGTTTGGGTCCACAGTGCTCTCTGGATGCTGGTGAACTACAACTCCAAAACTCAAGGTCAATGCCCAACAACCCTTCTAGTGTTATCTTTTGGTCATGGGAGTCCTGTGTACCAATGGTTCAATTCCATCATTGGTGGAGCTCAGAATGCTCTTTGATTGTAGATGAAATATAAATCCCAGCAACTAGAACTCCCAAATGACAAAATAAATTTTGTGTGTATGTGCCGGTCATTCTTCGGGTTAATAGATGTCTTGTGGCCAAATTTGGCAATTAGTCCAAAAGTTTTGGAGTTATGATGTCACTCAAAATAGAGGATATATATATATATAGAGAGAGAGAGAGAGAGATCACGAAAGGGGAGACACAGATTAGGGTCTCCATGAAGGGTTCTTTGGGTACAAAGCCAAGTTGAACACACTTACTGTACCTGTTGTTTTGGTGGGCCGTGGTCCATTTTATTACATGCATCTGATAAAGTGGACTGTCGCCCGTGAATATTTATGCTCTCTTATAAACTTATTTGTTTGATCATTAGAAAACATAGAATCCGGGGAGGGAATGCAAACACTCCTGGTGTTCTGAAAGCTCGGCTTGGTATGCCCGCTGGGAGGTTATCTCAAAACCATTGTGCCCTCAATTCTGAACCTGATTGTGTTTGAAAATGGTTGGGGCTTAAAATAATTTGTTACAGAAGTCACGAAATAAAGCTGGACAAAGCGAGCCATTGTGTTGGCCTCTTGGCTCCCAAACGGTGTTCAGTGCTATTAGAATTGTGACAGTGTGTGACTGGTACAAAACTGGATAAACAAATGAAAGCATGCCTTTCCCTTGATGTTTCAGGGAGACATAAATATATTTTCATGGCTGTTTTTCCTGACAAGAACCTGATGGCTGTGTGTTCCAACGGCACTTTCTGTTCTCAGTTCCTACTGGATTCTTTTGTGATTTGCCTGCTGTTATTAGTATCCATTGCTTTGGGAGGCCTTGGCCTTTAGGAGCAGCTTGTGAATACTTTAAGCGGAATGCAGGAAATGGAGAAATGCTTTTCCCCCTTTCGCTGCTTTGGTCATTGGTCAGCTTTTTAAGATTCCAGTTCTGGGATCGGCTCACATGAAAATGACAATGGCTATGCAGCAAGCTGAGAAAGTCTTAAGATATATCCTTGACTGCTTGTGTCTAGGCTAGAAGACCTATTCAGTCTTGCAAACTAAGCGATCCCCATGTTTACGCTCATTGTCTACTTCGCTTCTCATGAAGTGAAAGAAATTGTTACAGTCGGTCCACTCAACAGTGATGTTGTATATCAGGCCATTCAGCCTATGATTGTGTCTGATGTTCATGTGGCTATTCATGATGGGGACATCGTGTTGATGTTCATGATGGGAATGGGGATGATGATCCAGTTCCTGGGCCAGGGTCTGTTGGATTTGGGGATGAGGGGTTGCTTGGGCGTGAACTGTGCTCAGACGAGAAGGCTGAGCGGCTGCAAGAGAATTCTCAAGGTCACATGCTCGGGAAAGGCCTTGGACCACTGTTCCCCGAGCAGCTGTCTGAGATTTTAATTTACCAGGGGCAGGAGTTATCTATGAGAGCAAGACCTTGAACAGAAAAATTAGTAAACAGAGGCACTTCGAGCTGGAATTAAGGCAGTCAGCTCGGATTCAACAGAAGAAAAATAACAAACCGAAACTGAAAAAGAATGCGTTCCTTGCAGTTTTGGAGTCAGGGAAGGGTTTATAATGTTTCATGGGAGACAATTGCTTCAGTTGAGGCAACGTCGGGATAATGCCAAGATTATGTTTCATATGCTCTGTGTTTTAAAGTTTGTCAAGCTCATGTTTTGCCTATGGGATTTTCTTCCTGTATTGTTCATGGATTTAAATACCTGGCTTCTTTTGACTCTTTGTTCCTGTTTTCCTTTGTAGCTGATGGACTAAATTGGATTTTTAACTTTTACTGTTGATTGCTTATTACGGCTTTGGCTACATATATTCTTCAATAAACTGCTTGCTGATTTTACCCAATTGGTGTGGTGTTTAAGGTCAGAGGTGATCCTGCTTTGGAGTACAAGAAGTGACTTGTAAACTGCAATCTTATATGAGTTTTCATGGGTCTTAACACCAGGTATGGGCCTTAACACCAAATATTTAGGCTTGTTTAAATATTTGGCAGGATATAATAATTATTATAGTAATAATAATAATAATAATAATAATAATAATAATAATAGTCCTAGACACAGATCCAATACAACAGCCAGCAGCATGATCTTGTTTGCTGTGGACTCATCTTGTTGTGTTTCAGATAATAATGATATAATAATAGTAAATCTTTATTTATACTCCATTTTTATTCCTCATGGGACCCAAAGCGGCTTACATTTTAAAATCATACAAACAACAGACCAAATACATCAATAATAAATATGAATATTATAAAATAAGCAATTTAAAAACCAAACTACTATATACAGTCACATTTGTGTATTGTATCATGTCAGATTACATTGCACTCAGCTTCATTAGTCACGTTATTCAGTTCTATCAGTCAGGATATCATAAGGAAGTGGGAGCAGGCTTTTTTTCTGCAGCCCTGGACACTAGGCCATGGCTTCAAACGACAGAAAAGAAGATTCCACCTGAAAATTAGGAAGGGCTTCTTGACTGAAAGAGGAGCTGTCCAACAGTGGAACTCTCTGCCTCAGAGTCTGGTGGAAACTCGTTCTTTGGACCCTTTGAAACAGGGACTGCATGGCCATCTATCTGGGGAGCTTTGATTGTGCTTTTCTTGCAAAGCAGAAGGAGGTTGGACTGGATAGCCCTTGGGGTCCCTTCTAACTCTAGGATTCAATGTTTTGCCAACAATACATTGCAGTCACATTTACTAGGCTTTCCTTAAGTCTTCTCAGTGATTGGCATTCGTCTTGGGTGTTTCCAAGGAACTATTTTTGAATAATCATACATATTCAAGGAAGGCCCTTTATCATGGCATGTAGTTCTGCAGCTTTTGGATAACTTCTGCGTTCAGTATTTGTTGTTGTTGTTCTTCTTCTTTTTCTTCTTCTTGTGTGCCTTCAGATTGTTTCCTTCAGCAACCTAGTTGTCACCAGTGGGTTTAGTGGCTCAAAGTGGACTCGAACCCTTGTCCCCAGAGCCCAGCACTCAAGCCACTATATAAATGAAGTAGAAGGGATGAAACATGCCATCTAAAGTGGATGTGTCTTTGTTCGCTCTCCTAATGTCCGCTGTGCTTCGATTTTCCAAATAGGTTTGTGCTTTCTGGGAACTTCCACGGGGGCACGGTCGTTGCCAGCTACCCCTTTGATGACTCCGCTCTGCACAAGGTGTCCGGCGTGTATAGCAAATCGGCCGACGACGAGGTTTTTAAATATTTGGCCAAAGCGTATGCGTCCAACCACCCAATCATGAAGACCGGGACCCCAGACTGCCCTGGAGAGGAGGAGGAAACTTTCAAGGATGGCATCACCAATGGCGCTCAGTGGTATGATGTTCAAGGTAAAGAGAGGCAGGTCACAATTTCTCTATGGTATAATGCAATATTTACTTTCTTTTGGTGTCAGGGTTTTGCAAACGGAGGGGCACATTTGATTTGATGGTTCACGATAATCACATAAATACAGGATTTACTGCTGTTGGAACACACGAGCTTTGGTGTGATGACATGGGTGTTGACGGGCTTGTTTGCATTTCATTATGCTCTCGTTTGCATTTTATTATGGTCCAGTAAAACTACATGTAAAAAAAATCACCAACCTCAATTGTCGTCAAACGCATCTGTTAAATGTAAGCAAACATCTATATCTGGCCTTGGGACATTGCCGCTGACTACCTGTTGACATTATGTAAGTCTAGAGGTCTAGATTAGCAAAGTTACTACAGTACTTATTGTTGAATCTGATGAGCACAACTGTTTTTCTTCCATTAGATATGACATTTTTCGATGTTGCGTTTGTGCTGACCTTTGAGCTGTCTTTTTAGTCAGAGGGTTGCTTTCGCCACAGAGTTTTGAGTTTGTCTGGCACTTTTCAGGCAGAATCCTCCAAAACATGCCCAAAGCCAGAGTTGTGTTTGTCATAACAAAAGATTTCCCGTTATTTTGGCTTTTCCTTCGACACTGATATGGGCACACCCAAATTGTGGTGGGAACAGCGGTTTTCCTCTATTGACAGAGATTGGTGGATGAGCGGACTGGAGGAGAGGTATTTGCAAAACCTGCTTTTGCTTAGTTTGAACCAGGATATCCTGAAGCCGCTCCGTTGCATGTGTCTTGCGGTAGTGGGTTTTGCCCCACCGCTCTTGCATGACATACACGTTTGTCTACTTGGGGAAGCTTAGTTGGATCTTTTTGGAGGAAGTCCTTGTATGGGGAAATACCTTGAGCTGCTTAACATTTTATTATCAAGGACACACTGGCCTTTTTGGAGTTGGCTGAACAGATATTGTCACACTGGTTCTCCTTTGACATATCCTTCTGGTTACAGTTATGTTAATGGACAATTTTGCTGTTGTGCCCAAAGGTTGAATTTGTTGTATGCCAGCCTGTTCAGTCTGTGATTGTGTCTGATGTTCATTATGAAAATGCGGATGACATTTCTGATGATGGGCCTTGGGCCTGAGTTAAGTTCAGAAGAGAGGCCTGAGCTGTCTCAGGAAGATTCACAAGGCCACATTCTTGGGAGAGGCCCTTTGCCACTTTTCTCAGAACAACGGTCTGAACATGATTTGTCAGCCGCAGGAGTTAATGAGGGAGAAGATAATGAAAGTTTGGACATACGCAGTTTTAGTAAACAGAGGCAAAGTCTTCAGAGACTGAGACAATCAGTTCGGCTACAGCAAAAGAGAGATAACAAACCTTTATCTGCCGGGAAGGTAAAAAATGCTTTCCTTTCCATTTTGGAATCTGGAAAAGCTTTATAATGATTCATGGTAAAGAGTTGCCTAAATCGGGTTAATGTTATTTTATCACAGTCTTGCTTTCAAGTTCTCTGAGTTTCATGTACCAAGTTTTTGCCAATCTTAACATTCATGGTAAAGAGTTGCCTAAGTCGGGTTAATGTTATTTTATCACAGTCTTGCTTTCAAGTTCTCTGAGTTTCATGTACCAAGTTTTTACCAATCTTAAGATTCATGGTAAAGAGTTGCCTAAGTTGGGTTATTTTATCACGGTCTTGCTTTCAAGTGCTCTGAGTTTCAAGTTTTTGCCAAGCTTAAGATTTGTCTAAGATATTTTCCTACTGTCTTGTTTCATGGATTCAAGTGTCTAGTTTCATGGATTTCGGATGTATTCATGGATTTTGTTTTCCTTTGAAGCTTATGGACTATTTCCCATATTGGATCTTTACTGTTTTTGCTATTTTTTTACTGCTTTGCCTACATATATTCTACAATAAACTGCGTGCTGATTTTATCAAGCTGGTCTGGTGTTTAAGGTCAGAGGTGTTACAGCTCTGGTATATGAGAGCATTTTTGTTCTTGTTCGGTGAACCACGACCTAAGGAAAAAAAGAGATAAATAAAAAGTTCTGTGCTTCATAAAGTCAAACTGATATGGACTGTTCTTTGATAAGCAGCACTTGCTTTTAAATCCCTCAGCTGTTGATAACTTTGCTTAGAAGGGTAGCCGTGCCAGCAGGAGGGCAAGGGAGAAAGTACACGAGGAAAAATGTCACTGTAGTTCATCCAGTCATGGCCCATGAAGCGCCAGGAACAGAATTACGGGTTCAGAATGCCCTCCATGTGTTTGCGGACCTAGATCAAGGGAAGTCATGGTGCCCCTCTGCTCTTCTTTGGTCAGACCTTACCTTGAATAACCCTGTGTCCAATTTAAGAGGGCTATTGATTCTAAGCTGGAAGGTGTCCAGAGGAGGGCAACTAAAAGGATCAAAGGTCTGGAGACCATGAATAATCCCTCTAAGGAGTGGTGTAAAGAGTTGGTTCTGTTTAGCCTCAGAAGAGAAGGTGGAGAAGAGACATGAGAGTCATGTTTAAATATCTGAAAAGAGGTCATAAGGAAGAGGGAGCAGGCTTCCTTTCTGGAGACTAGGCCTCGATTGAGCCATGGCTTCAAATGACATGAAAGGAGATTCCACCTGAACATGAGAAATACTTTATTAGGGCTGTTGAACAGTGGAACTCAGTGCCTCAGAGTCTAGCGGAGCCTCCTTCTTTGGAGACTTTGAAACAGAGGCTGGATGGCTATCTATCAGGGGCAGTTGGATTGTGCTTTTCCTGCATGGCAGAGGATTGGACTAAATGGCTCATTCAGTATCTTCCAACTCCATGATTCTGTGGCAGCATTTCTCAACCTGGGGATCAGGACCCCTGAAAAAGGGGGGGGTCACAAGGAGGGTATCAGAGGGGTTTCCAAAGACCATAAGAAAACACAGTATTTTCTGTTGGTCATGGGGGTTTTGTATGGCAAGTTTGGCCCATTTATACATTGGTGGGGTTCAGAATCCTCTTTGAATGTAGGGGAACTATAAATCCCAGCAACTGCAACTCCCAAATGTCAAGGTCTGTTTTCTCCAAACTCCACCAATGATCACATTTGGGCATATTGAGTATCCGTGCCAAGTTTGGTCCAGATCCATCATTGTTTGGGTCTACAGTACTCTCTGGATGTAAGTGAACTACAACTCCAAAACTCAAGGTCAATGCCCAGCAAACCCTTCCAGTATTTTCTGTTGGTCATGGGAGTTCTGTGTGCCAAGTTTGTTTCAGTTCAGTCATTGGTGGGGTTCAGAATGCTCTTTGATTGTAGGTGAACTATAAATCGTAGCAACTACAACTCCCAAATGACAAAATCAATCCTCTCCCCCAACCCCACCAATATTCAAAATTGGGTGTATCAGGTATTTGTGCCAAATTTGGTCCAGTGAATGAAGATACATCCTGCATATCAGATATTTATAGGACGATTCAAAACAGGAGCAAAATTCTAGTTATGAAGTAGGTAAAGGTAAAGGTTGTCCCCTGACATTAAGTCCAGTCATGTCTGACTCTGGGGTGTGGTGCTCATCTCCATTTCTAAGCCAAAGAGCCGGCGTTGTCTGTAGACACCTCCAAGGTCATGTGGCCGGCATGACTGCATGGAGCGCCCTTACCTTCCCGCCGGAGCGGTACCTATTGATCTACTCACATTTGCATGTTTTCGAACTGCTAGGTTGGCAGAAGTTATGAAGTAGCAACGAAAATAATGTTATGGTTGGTGGGTCAGCACAACATGAGGAACTGCATTAAGGGGTTGCGGCATTAGGAAGCTTGAGAAACACTGTTCTGTGGTCTTTTGTCTGAAGGGCATAACTGTAATAGCCAAGGCCAGCCTTTCCTCGGTCATCCGCTTGAAACAACACCTACCAATTCCGCTCTCTGAATGCTATTACTGAGCAGTGGCTTGTTCTTCTTCCCTTAGGAGGCATGCAGGACTATAACTACCTTTGGGCCAACTGCTTTGAGGTCACCTTTGAGCTTTCCTGCTGCAAATACCCACCAGCTTCCCAGCTTGAGCAAGAATGGAAGAACAATGAGGAATCCCTCCTCACCTTTATTGAAAAAGTAAGGCTTCCCTTTGATTCTTTGTCATAAACACTTTGTCATTTGGGTCTTTGGCTGTCTCAGAAGATGGGGACCTCGCTAATCTTTTAGCTCATAGCAATGAGTGGTGTATGTTGAGAGTCTCATAATTGCCCCTAAAATATTAAGCGTGCCTCCCAAGAATGTTAGCTCGCTCCCTGTCCTTTTCCGACTCCAACATGGATGTAAACAGAAAGCCCCACAACTATTCTTTAGGGATTTAAACGAATAGACTTCAGGGTGACTAATGAAATAACAAAATAGATGACTCTGCCAGAGTAAACTTCAGACGGCGTTTCAAGGGACAGAAATATCACTGATATGCCTCACGTTTACTTCTGTTCTGGTGTTGTTGTAGGCTTTCATGGCCAGAATCACTAGGTTGCTGTGAGCTTTCCTGACTGTCTGGTCATGCTCCAGAAGCATTCTCTCCTGACGTTTTGCCCACATCTATGGCAGGCATCCTCAGAGGTTGTGAGGTCTGTTGGAAACTAGGCAAGTGGGGTTTATATACTTGTGGAATAATGTCTAGAGTGGGAGAAAGAACTCTTGTATGCTGGACAATGCATGTTGCAATTGGCCGCCTTGGTTAGCATTTCAGCTTCAAGGTCTGGCTGCTTCCTGCCTGGGGGAATCCTTTGTTGGGAAGTGTTAGCTGGCCTTGATTGATTCATGTCTGGAATTCCTCTGTTTTCTAAGTGTTCTTCTTTATTTACTGTCCCAATTTTGAAGTTTTTTTTTAATACTGGGAGCCAAATTTTATTCCATTTTCATGGTTTCCTCCTTTCTGTTGAAATTGTCCACAACCTCCAAAATTAGGACAGTGAAGAAAGAGCAATACTCAGAAAACAGGGGAATTCCAGACAATAATCAGTCAGGGCCAGCCATACCAACAAACCCACCCTACCCCCGTTTTTTTACCTACCTACACACTCCCCACAATTTCTAATTTTTCCCTACTTTCTTTTACTCTTCATATGTTACCCCTCTTTTTATTGTATTCTGGAAAAGATCTAATAAAAAGATTTTTTAAAAAATCAATCAGGGCTTGCTAACACCTCCCAGCAATGGATTCCCCTGGGCAGGAAGCAGTCAGGCTTTGAAGCTGCAAGGCCATTCAGTGGCCAATTGCAACATTCATGCCTGCCGCTCAAACAGACAAGAGTTCTTTCTCCCATCCTGGACATTATATAAACCCCACTTGCCTAGTTTCCAACAGGCGTTACAACCTCTGAGGATGCCTGCCATAGATGTGGGCAAGACATCAGGAGACCCCTTCGAAAGGCCATAAAACCTCCAAACGGGTGCTAATGATAATAATAATAGTAATAATAATAATAATAGTAAATCTCACAACCTCTGAGGATGCCTGCCATAGATGTGGGCGAGACATCAGGAGACCCCTTCGAAAGGCCATAAAACCTCCAAACGGGTGCTAATGATAATAATAATAGTAATATAATAATAATAATAGTAAATCTCACAACCTCTGAGGATGCCTGCCATAGATGTGGGCGAGACATCAGGAGACCCCTTCGAAAGGCCATAAAACCTCCAAACGGGTGCTAATAATAATAATAATAATAATAAATCTCACAACCTCTGAAGATGCCTGCCATAGATGTGGGCGAGACATCAGGAGACCCCTTCAAAAGGCCATAAAACCTCCAAACGGATGCTAATGATAATAATAATAATAATAATAATAATAATAATAGTAAATCTCACAACCTCTGAGGATGCCTGCCATAGATGTGGGCAAGACATCAGGAGACCGCTTTGAAAGGCCATAAAACCTCCAAACAGGTGCTAATGATAATAATAACAACAATAATAATAATAGTAAATCTCACAACCTCTGAGGATGCCTGCCATAGATGTAGGCAAGACATCAGGAGACCCCTTCGAAAGGCCATAAAACCTCCAAACAGGTGCTAATGATAATAATAATAAATCTCACAACCTCTGAGGATGCCTGCCATAGATGTGGGTGAAATATCAGGAGAGAATGCTTCTGGAACATGGCCAGCCAGCCCGGAAAACTCACAACCAGCCATTTTTGTTCTTGTTTCCAGAAAGAAAAATGAGTTCTTCCCTCGCCTGTAAAGAGAGAAAACAAGCCATTGTTGGCAGTTATAACAAGGCTGCTTGTTGCAAAGCCCTTTACAAGGAATCCTCACTGCTTTTTGGTCCGTTGCAATGCGATGCTGACTGTTGTGATATCAATTCAGAAGACCGTTTTGTTGTCGGTGTGCTGTTGTTCAAAACGGCTTCTCTGTAAGCAAGGGAATCCCATCTAAAGAGAGAGAGCTGAGATAATACCCACCAAACTCCATTCATTGGCCCTTCTGAAAGAGAACCGGCCACAAAGGCAGGGCATGGAAAGCCTCGTAATTGCCCCTGAAATGATGACTAGGTGCCTCCACTTACAATCATCTTTTTCTGAACACGGTTGGAAAAGTGCAGAGCGATTCGTTTCCAGGATTCTTTGGCTGCGTCCCCTTTGCGGCGGGGTTGAATGGCAGCCTCTGTTCACTAATCCTCAGCAGCTTCTCACGTTTCAGATGATTCCAAACTTACGTTGCAGGTGTCTTTCTCCATTGTCCTGCTTTTGTAATGGGGATAGTAAATGTAAATAGTTCAGCAGTCCTCAAGTTACAGAATATGACTCCTGGTTCATATGACTCCTAGTTGTGAAGTAGGACGGAGGTGAGGCAAGTGAGAGAAATCGACACTCCTGGAAGACTATTATCATGGGAAGCATTCTCATCAATCCTTCTTCCCACAAGCCACTAAATATAGACAAGCTTGGGTACCTGGCATTCCCTGGGTTATTTGAAAAAGCAGTAGCTTTGTCTACAGGTTGTGTTGTTGTTGTTGGTTGTGCTGTTGTTGTAGTAGTAGGAGTAATACTGTCTTTCTCTGGAACAATAAGCATAACAAGTTGTATTGTCGAAGGCTTCTATGGCTGGAATCACTGGGTCATAGAGAGTCTATGTGCCAAATTTGATCCAGATCCGTCATTTGTTGCGGATTGCAGTGGTCTATGAAATTTGGAGTCGGTTGGGATGAAGGTACTGTATATCCCATCATCCATGATCCAGCCTCCTTCAAACCGCACCAGGACATATAGTGGGTCATGGGGGGTCTGTGTACCAAGTGTGCTCCAAGTCCATCATTTGTGGGGGGTCGCAGTGGTCTCTGAAAGTGAGTTATGCTACTGCAAATCCCATCATCCGTGGCAAATTTAGTCCAGATCCAGCGTTGGTTGGGTTCCCAGTGCTCTCTCTACAACTCAATGAAGGTCAATTTTCCCTAACTCTGGTGATGGTGGTTTTGTGTGCCAAATGTAGTCCAGGTCTGTTGTTGGTGGGTCCCACAGTGCTGTGTGCACTACAGCTTCCATCCTGTTGAGTCCGTCCCCCAACCCATCCAGTATGTTTGGTTGCTGATCACTTCTGCTGTGTTTGCTATAGACGGGGTCATGCAAATTCCACACCAATGGAGAGAGAGGAACCATGGGATGTGGTGCTCACTGTAACCTGCAATGTCAGTGGAAAGAGGGCCATTGATGGGAGTTGAAGCTGTTTGTTGAGGCAGGAGGCTCTCTGTGTAAATGGACACCTGTGCCACATACACACATACTTTTTTCCGAGCTATGGATACTGTGCTATGCATGACAGTGCTGTATTTTCTCACTACCTGATGTGAGAATGAGGCACTTAATTTTATTTATTTATTTATTTACAACATTTATATGCCTCCCTTATCACCCCAAAGGGGACTCAGAGCAGCTTACAAGATATATATACATACAATATATTATATTATTAGCATAGTACAATATCAGTTTTATATATTACTAGCTTGGGGACCCGGCACTGCCCTGGTTATTTGAGAAAGGAATTGTGTATCAAGGTTGGTCTTTATCAGTTATTTATATGGCTCACAGTGGTCTCAGGAAGTTAGTGAAGGGACTGCACCAGGATGGAGAGCGAGTCATGGGGGCCAAGTTTGGGTTTGATCAGTCATTGGATGAGGTCACAGCAGTCTCAGTAAGTGAATGATGGTACTGCAAGTCCCATCATCCATGGTCCATCATCCTCCAAACTGCAGTAGGATGTAGAGTGGGTCTTGCGGGCTCTGTGTGCCAAGTTTGGTCTGTATTGGTAATTTTCTGACACAGTCTCAGGCCTTTTCCTCTCCTCTCTTGTCACCTCAGAATCTTGGAATTTTCAAGCTGGCCAATCAGAGACCATATGCAAATAGTACCACAGTGGCAACCAATCAGAACCAATCAGAAAACTGCCACAAACACCTCCGCCCTACATCCGCCGCACTTCCTCCGCATACAAACAATGACTTTTAATTATATACATAGATAATTTTCCCATTTGCTCTCTGTTTTGTTTTGTTCAGGTCCACATGGGAACCAAAGGCTTTGTGCGGGATGCTGTCACTGGCGCCGGCTTGGAAAACGCCACCATCGTGGTTGCCGGGATCGCTCACAACGTCACCTCTGGGCAGTTTGGGGACTATTTCCGCCTGCTGGTGCCTGGGATCTACAACATCACAGCGGTCGTCCCGGGGTAAAGTCTCTGGCGCGGGGAGTTCTCGATTTATCCTATTTACTTGAATGTAATACTCATGTTTTTGGGCTAAATGACTTTGCCGGAGTTATGGTCCGCCATAGATTTGCATCCTATCTTTGTGTTGAGCCAAAGCAAAAGAGGAATCTGCTTCGGGACCTCCTCTCTCTCATTTCATAGCTCAGTGCTATGCATCCTGGGATTTGTAGTTTGGTAAAGCGTAAGCAGTCATAGAATCATAGAGTTGGAAGAGGCCTCATGTGCTATCCAGTCCAACCCCTTGCCAAGAAGTAGGAAAATTGCATTCAAAGCACCCCCATCTAGCCTCTGTTTCAAAGCCTCCAAAGAAGGAGCTTCCACCACATTCCTGGGCAGAGAGTTCCACTGCTGAACAGCTTCCACAGTCAGGAAGTTCTTCCAATGTTCAGATGGAATCTCCTTCCTTGTAGTTTGAAGCCATTGTTCCATTGTGTCCTTTAAAAAGAATCTCAAGATCTGAATAGTCACATAATCCTATGCTATTGCTCCCTCAACATTTTTGTCCTAGGAGTACACCCCCCCCCCCTTGTACGAAGGTCTGTCTATCACCCTGTCTCTCCTTGCAGACGCCCAATTCTCTCACACCAGAAGCGACTTGCAGCTTCTCAAGTCGCTCCTGGCATAACAATAAATAAATAAATAAAAATCTTAAAATACAGTTTTATGTAAATATTCAAAAACACTTCACCTAATAAAAATAGAGTAAATCATTTTATGTACATGCAGCTCGCTCACTGTCATTATGTTTGGATTACAGTTTTTTTCCTTCTCTTTATGTTTTATGTATATTGTTTATATGCTCATATGCTTTATATTTTAATGCTATGTTGTTTATTTTATTGCAATTTATATATTATTTTATTGTATTTTGTTGTTCGGGCTTGGCCTCGTGTAAGCCGCCAAGAGTTCTTCCTAATGTTCAGGTGGAATCTCATTTCCTGTGCTTTGAAGCCATTATTCCATGTCCTAGTCTCCAGGGCAGCAGAAAACAAGCTTGCTCCCTCCTCCCTATGACTTCCCCTCACATACTTATACATGGCCCTCATCATGTCTCCTCTCAGCCTTCTCTTCTGCAGGCTAAACATGCCCAGCTCTTTAAGCCACTCCTCATAGGGCTTGTTCTCCAGACCCTTGATCATTTTAGTCATTTGGTCTTTGACAGAGAAGTCTCAAGGGCGTATAAAACTCAAACTCCCACAATTCCATAGCATTTTTCCCGTGTCAGGAGAGACTTGAAAAGCTGCAAGTCGCTTCTGGTGTGAGAAGCAACTTCTGGTTCAATTCCGTAGCATTGAGCCAAGGCAATTAAAGTGAATTCATTCTCCAGCATAGAAAGATGCAGCCCAAGGTTTTCCTTTCTGTCTCTGGAAACTTTGGCCTTCTAAAATATTTGTGTTTTAAAGTAAGAGCTCTAAGCAGGTAGCAATGCCAGTGGCCAAATGGCAAAAAAGGTACTTTTTGGTAGGAAAAGCACAGTCAAAGCGTTCCCAATAGATGGCCACCCGGCCTGTGTATGACGACTAGATGGCCCATGTGGCCTTTTCCAACTATTCTTCTATGAGGGGCACAGACAGTAAAAGAAATGTCTCAGGAGTGTTAAACCTTCCCTATGCTATCCAATATATGTGTGCGTGTATATATCTATATAAATAAAAATGTAATATTTGTTTGTGGGATTAACATAACTGAAAAACCACTGGATGAATTGACAGCAAATTAGGACACAATATACTAGGCCAACGAGTGACCATCACTCATAAAAACACTGAAAAACACAGCGGAAGAGACTTAAAAGCCAAAAAAAATAATACATTACAACACATGTGCTAAACCACATATATACACATATATGCACACATATATATATGCACACAAAACACATATACATAGACTGGGCTGCAGCAATGTGTGGCAGGGGACGGCGAGTATATATATATATACACACAGGGACATACACACACACGCATGCACACACGTATGTATATACTAGCTAGGATACTCAGCAATGCCCGAGTTATTTGAAAAAGTCAGTTTTTTAATTGTACCAAATGCATGCGGTTGTGGGTGAACTGCATCTCCCATCATGCCAGGTTCAGCCCGAAAAACTCCATCAATAGTTTAAGTTTATTATGTTGTTTACCTCGATTGAATCAAACTTGGCATACAGAACTCCCATGACCAACAGAAAATACTGGAAGGGTTTGCTGGGCATTGACCTTGAGTTTGGGAGTTGTAGTTCACCTACATCCAGAGAGCACTATGGACTCAAACAATGATGGATCTGGACCAAACTTGGCACGAATACTCAATATGCCCAAATGTGAACACTGGTGGAGTTTGGGAAATAGACCTTGACATTTGGGAGTTGTAGTTGCTGGGATTTATAGTTCACCTACAATCAAAGAGCATTCTGAATCCCATCAACGATAGAATTGTTCCCTTCTCTAGTTACGCACCACTCACCAAAAGGGATGTGGAAGTGATGGAAGGGAACGCCACCGCTGTGGACTTCTCCTTGCAGCCCATGGTGGTCCTGCCACCCTCAGAGCCCACCCAGGCTGCTCTCGTCACGGCCACAGAGGCCGCCGTCAATGCCACAAACGCCACAGAGCTCGAGATCCCCACCCCTCCCCACCAGCTGATCCAGCCGGAAGATTTCCGGCACCACCATTTCCCAGACATGGGCATCTTCCTGAGGAAATACGCCACTGAATACCCAAATATTGCCCGCCTCTACTCCGTGGGCAAGTCGGTGGAGCAGAGGGAGCTCTACGCCATGGAGATATCAGACAACCCGGGCGTCCACGAACCAGGTAGTCCATTCCGTTGGATCTGTTGGGTGGCGAGTTGAACCAAAAAGCAACTCTTTATTTAGAAAATAGCAGGTGAAGATGGGAATAAAGAACAGGTTCAAAATTGTAAAATGCACAATAGTAGCTACTCAAGCAATGGTAGCATTAAGTTGGAAAGAGCACAAGAAATGAGAACTTTAAAAATGGGATGAATACTTATCAAATAACCGTATTTACTCAAGTATAAGTCGAGTTTTTCAGCCCTTTTTTAAGACTGAAAAATCTCCCCTCGGCTTATACTTGAGTCAAAGTGATTTATTATTTTACTCTGTAATTATTATTTTACTACATTTATTAACAATAAAATAAATAGCTTAAAATATTAAATGTAATAAATATAATAAGAAATAGAGCTAAATAATAAATATATCAATAGTAATTAGTGTAAAATAAATGTAATAATAATACAAAGAGTAAAATAAATTTAATAACGTAATAATAATGTAAATGTAATAACATTAATAGATAGAGTAAAATAATAAACGTAATAACAATAATAATGGAGAAAATATAAATAATAATAATATAATAGAGTAAAATAATAAATGTAAAATAATAGTAAATAGAGTAAAATAATAAATGTAGTAATAATAATGGAGAATAGTAATGTAAATGTAATAATAATAATGATAATAGAGTAAAATAATAAATGTAATAACAATAATAATAGAGAAAAATAATGTAAATGTAATAATAATAATACATAGAGTAAAATAATAAATATAATAATTATGGAGAAAAATAATGTAAATTTAATAATAATAATACATAAAGTAAAATAATAAATGTAATAATAATAACAACAACAATAACAGAGTAAAATAATAAATAACCTTGATTCGAGTATAAGCCAAGGAGGGCTTTTTCAAAAGGGCTGAAAAACTCAACTTATACTCGATTATATACGATAAATATACAAATGGACATCCCAAGGAGAACTGGGAGTTAAAATGGAAAGGGCTAATAGCTAGAGGAAAAGGAAAATACAAGGAATTGAATCAGGCAGTCTTCATGATCAAACAAATAAAATAATACAGAGCAGAGGTACAACTGTTCCTGGGAAAGAGGAGGGAGGGAAGAGGGAAGGGGAAAAAATGGATAGGTATAAGTATAGAATTGTAAAGGCTAGAAAAACAGGAATCATCAGAATGTTATATGGGGAAATATGGTAATGGTGACTGTGACAATGTTATATTTTACTTATATAATCAAATAAAATACAATAAAATAAATCTAGCCTGTTGAACCGCTTCTTGGAAGGAAAGGGCCCTGTGAAAGCCGCATTTGCTTTCTTTCTCCCATCCAGGGGAGCCCGAGTTCAAGTACGTGGGGAACATGCACGGCAACGAAGTGGTGGGCCGAGAGCTGCTCCTCAACCTCATCGAGTTCCTCTGCAGGAACTACGGGACGGACCCCGAAGTCACCGACTTGGTCCAAAAGACCCGCATCCACATCATGCCCTCCATGAACCCCGATGGCTACGAGAAAGCCCACGAAGGTAGTTGCGTGGTCTCAGCTCCCTTAATACCTCCATCTTTCTTTCTTTTGCAAGGGAAGGGCCTTCTCTGCTGTCTTTCCCCCTCTTTTGTCATATTGTGTCCAGATAATGTAGAGACAGTGTTACAAGTGACCAGAAGGGTGTTAGGAATCTCATTATATTACCACCTGGTGTTGTGTTTATTTTATTTATTTATTTATTTATTTATTTACAGTATTTATATTCCGCCCTTCTCACCCCAAAGGGGGCTCAGGGTAGATCACAGAACACATACACGACAAACATTCAACACACAGGACAGGCAACAGAGAGAGGTATTATTTTGACATTTTCCCAAATTCGGTGCCCTGGAGGTTGTGATCTATTCTGGCCACAAGGTGGTGCTGTCACTCCGTCCTCTACGATGAAGAGCCCTTGATCACAGACTTCCTCCTTCCTTTGATGGCCGGCATTTTCTGATATTTCTTTAATGATGCCCTAAAATACCTCCCCACTTAAGCAACTTATCTACCCTTAGCTTTCGAACTACTTAGATGGACAGTGAGCTGGGCTGAAGGTCGGGTACTCACCCCTACCCGAGCTTCAAACTGCCAACCTTTTGATGGGTAAGAATAATATTATATTATATTATATTATATTATATTATATTATATTATATTATATTATATTATATATTGTATATACATATAATATTTATAATATTATAATGTAATACAATATAATAATAATATGATATTATAATTACATATTTTATATTATATGTTATATTACTAATAATATTACAATATAATGGTATAGTACAATATAGTAATATTTAATACTGATATTGTACTATGCTAATAATATAATGTATTGTATGTATATTTATTTTATAAGCCGCTCTGAGTCCCCTTCAGGGTGAGAAGGGTGGCATATAAATGTTGTAAGTAAATAAATAAATAAGATGTATTGCTGCTGGTGATGAACCAGCTGTGCTAAAGTCCGGCCCTCATAGAATCACAGAGTAGGAAGAGACCTCATCGGCCATCCAGTCCAACCCACTGCCAAGATGCAGGAAAATCACATTCAAAGCACCCCCGACAGATGGCCATCCAACCTCTGTTTGAAAACCTCCAAGGAAGGAGCCTCCACCACACTCTGGGGCAGAGTTCCACTGCTGAACAGCTCCCACAGTCAGGAAGTTCTGCCTAATGTTCAGATGGAATTTTATTTATTGTAGTTTGAAGCCATTGTTCCATTGCGTCCTAGTCTCCAGGGCAGCAGAAAACAAGCTTGAAACACTGGGATGTCTGTGATGAAGGAAACACATACAATCTAGGATGTAGTTGTCCCCGAATGAGAGCCTTGACTTGTGTGGTGGGCAGTGTAGTTTGTGTGGAGGACATTGACAGGGCTCTTGAGCATGTTCCTGGTGCTCACTATAACCTGCAATGTCATGGGAGGGAGGGCCTTTGGTGTCTCCTGAGCAATGGAAGCTAGAGTTGTTTGTGGAGGCAGGACCTTGTCTGTGTAAGTGGACACCCCAGCCACACACACACATACATATTTTCACTTTTATTATGTGTCTAGAGAGATAGATGGATGCCTATAGATAATATTGTTGTTATTATTATTATTTATGTGTAGCTTTGTCCTTCCCTAGAACAGTAAGCGTAACGGGTTGGTGGTTCTCTTTCCTCAGGAGACGCCTCAGGGGTCGTGGGCCGAAACAACAGCAACAACTATGATCTGAACCGCAACTTCCCCGATCAGTTTGTCAACATCACGGACCCCCTGCAGCCCGAGACCATTGCTGTCATGAGCTGGCTGAAGAGCTATCCCTTTGTGCTGTCTGCAAACTTGCATGGAGGTGAGAAGAAAGCAGATCTCATAGTCCTTCTACCGCCTAGATCAGGATTGAGAGCTGCCTTGGGACAGTTTCCCCGTCCTCTGCACAAAAACCTCAAGGGAGTGGTTGCTGAGTTAAGCGGAACTTCCTGCCTGGGAAAGTCATGTTTGCTTGTGAATGTTTTTGACTTGGGGAGTTACTCCAGACAACTGGCTGGAAAAGGCAGAAAGGGATGAATCATCCTATGGATACTGGGTTTTAAGGGCAAATTACCTGCCAACACTAGTTCATTTCATTTCATATATATAATATACACACATAAATACACACATTCATATATGCACATACACACACACTGCAAGTTCTGATCTGGGGAGGGAGTGAGCTCCCACTGTTAGCCCCAGCTTTTGCCAACCTAGCAGTTCGAAAACATGCAAATGTGAGTAGATCAATAAGTACTGCTCTTTCTCTCTCCCCCACTCTCTCAGTCCCTTCATGCCGATGGTGGGGCTGCTCCATCCGGATCTGAGGCGCCAATGCTTTGCCTGCCTTTCCTTCCCTCACAGGCGACGCCTCGGCTCCTGATGCAGCTGCCTAGTGCAAGGCGCTTGCTGATTGGGCTGCTAGAAGGCGGGCTCTGATTGGATAACACTTATCGCGGGTGGTCCTGGAACATAAAATCCGCAATAAGTGAGGGAACACTATACTCACATTTGCATGTTTTCGAACTGCTAGGTTGGCAGAAGCTTGGGGCTAACAGCGGGAGCTCACCCCGCTCCTCAAGTTCGAACCTGCAGTCTTCTTGGGAGACTTCTTCCTTTTGAGCTCCTCCCTCAGAAACACATTCTCCCACTACCTATCTCATTCAGGGTTTTATCAATTTTATCCTAGTACATTTGGCCCGCCCACTGCATTCTATTTCGCTATAATGTTATTTTGAAACTGCTTATTTTATTTAGTTATTTCATGTATTTATTTTGATGGTATTTTTGCTTCTTTGTATTTTATTTTGCTGTACTGTAATTTTAGGCTTGGCCTCATGTTAGCCACCCCAACTCCCCTTTAGGGAAATGGTAGCGGGATACAAATAAAGTATATTATTATTATTCTAGGTCCCATGGAGAAAACATCAGCATTATTCAAGCATGCACCAGCTCGCTCTGCCTTCTTATTTCTGCCTCCCACTCAAAAGCCCCACTTATGGAAGGTGCACTGTGATTGGGCCGCTGAAAGGGAGGCTTTGATTGGCTAACGCGCCACTATCCCCTCCTCTTCCTCAGTTCTCCTCCTTTCACTTATTTCCACCCTCTCAAAAAGAACACCTCACTTCATACCTATGCAAGGTCCACCGTGATTGGGTCGCTGAAAACAAAACAACGAGTCCGCAAAAAGTGATCCACGAAGTAGCGCGGGAACACTGTATTATTATTATTATTATTATTAACTTTATTTGTACCCCGCTAGCATCTCCCGAGGGACTCGATGCGGCTCACACAGGCCGAAGCCTCAAAACACAATACAGTAAAAAACATAACACAACAATAGCAAAGCAAATCAAACAATAAGCAATAACGACACCAACAATACATCAAACATTATTAAAACTGGCTCGGCCGGCGCGATGGGTACAGGAAATTAAAAGTGCTGAGGTGGTGGGGCACGTGGAATTAAAAGTGCAGTGTGCAGTGGCAATTAATTATGCTAAGGTACTATCAGAACTCAGGTGGGGATTCCTAGTCTGAAAAGGCACAGCGGAACAACCAAGTTTTTAAATTCCTTCTGAAAGCAGCAAGAGAAGGGGCCTGTCGGAGATCTTTTGGGAGGGTGTTCCAAAGTCGGGGGGCCGCCACAGAGAAGGCCCTGTCCCGTGTCCCCACCAAGCGCGCTTGCGATGTAGGTGGGATCACGAGCAGGGCCTCCCCAGATGACCGAAGCGAGCGCGTGGGTTCGTAGATGGTAATGCGGTCACGCAGGTAAGGTGGTAGCTGTAGATCAATAGCTACCGCTCTGGTAGGAAGGTAATGGCGCTCGATACAGTCATGCTGCCCACATGACCTTGGAGGTGTCTACGGACAACGCCAGCTCTTTGGCTTAAAAATGGAGATGAACACCAACCCCCAGAGTTGGACATGACTGGACTTAATGTCAAGGGAAAACCTTTACCTTACCTTTTACCTATACACACACACGGAGAGAGTCCCTGAGTTACAAACATCCAACTTACAAATGACTCGCAACTTAGAACGGGACTACAACAACAGGAAGTGAGAGAAATCTTCTCCTCGGAAAGGAAATTCACTTATCCTGGGGGAAAGGGCTCTCCACTGAAGCTTTTCGGCAATCTTCCCAAATTTCCCAAAATCCTGTTCTCACAGGGACAGGAAGTGAGTTGAAATCTTCTGAACTGAGGCACAGACAGCAAAACAAACTCCACGGGGATGTTCACCCTTTCCTATGTTACCCTAAGCTAATCTGTATCTATATCTGGTTGGTGTTACTCTTTCAAAATGTCCCTGTTCCGACTCACAACAAATTCAACTTAAGAGCAAACCTACAGAGCCGATTTTGAAGACTGCATGTGGTGACTTGCCTGTCGCTCAGTTTTCCTTGTTGCTTTGTTGACTTGGTTAATCCTAGTCTTGATCTCCAGGTTGTGACTGAAACAGATGCTTCTTTGTGCTGGGATTAACGGACCACCAAAGATAAGACCTTGAGAAATGTGGGTTATTTATTATCCCCCTCTCTGTATCCCGCTGTAGGCTCCTTGGTTGTCAACTATCCCTATGACGACGACCGGCAAGGAGTTGCCACGTACAGTCGCTCTCCGGATGATGCCGTCTTTCAACAAATAGCTCTTTCTTATGCCAAGGTACAATTTCCCGATCCTGCAGACTTCGTGTTTTCAGAGCCAGATCACTTGTTTTTCCATTTTTTTCCTTTTCAGTAATAGGTGTCAGCTTTGAAATAACAATATATTTATTTTTCTTCACCTTGGCTAAGTGAAATACATAAGGTTGAGAGAGGCAGGAGAGAAATGGTGGTGAATTTTTCTAAAGTCAGAAGAAAATATTCTGTTGTTTGCTGAGATGTGTCAGGTGAAGGGTCCTTAAACTTAAGGCCATTTACTCAGCTCCCCTGCCCTAAACTTTAGACATGCTGCTACCACCATTGCTGGCATTCACGCCCAGGGAGGAAGAAAACTATTTACCGTATATTCTCAAGTATAAGCTGAGTTTTTTAACCCATTTTTTAGGCTTATACTGAAGTCAAAGTTATTTATTATTTTGCTCTGTTATTATTTTTATTTTTATTACATTTGTTATTTTACATTATTTAATACTATTTCATATTACATTTACATTATTTTACTCTATTATTATTATTATTATTACTACTACATTTATTATTTTACTCTATTTATTGTTATTATTACATTTATTATTTTACTCTAATTATTTTTATTACATTTACTATTTTACTCTTATTATTATTACATTATTATACTCTATTATTATTACATTTATTATTTTACTTTTTATTATTATTATTACACTTATTCTTTTACTCTATTATTATTCTTATTACATTTACATTATTTTATTCTATTATTATTACTGCTATTATTTCACTCTATTACTATTTTATTACATTTATTATTTTACTCTATTATTACATTTATTCATTTACTCTATTATTACATTTATTATTTTACTCAAAGTATTATTATTATTACATTATTATGCTTATTATTGCATTTATTATTTTATACTATTTATTATTGTTATTATTGCATTTATTTATTTATTTACAGTTCTTTATATTTACATTATTTTACTCGATTTATTATTACATAATTATTTTAGTCGATTTATTATTATTACATTTATTATTTAGCTCTATTGTTATTACATTATTATACTCTTAATATGTTTACATTTATTATTTTACTCTCTATTTTTATTGGAAGGATACACAAGCACATTTACATTGAAAGAGTTGGACAGTCTTATCTTAAAACAGTTTTATGTAAATATTCAAAAGCACTTCACCTTATAATAATAGAGTAAATCATTTTATGTGCATGCGGCCCGCTCACTGTCATTATGTTTGGTTTACAGCTTTTTTAAACATGTTTTGTGTATATTGTTTATATGCTTATATGTTTTATACTGTAATGCTATGTTGTTTATTTTATTGTAATTTGTATCTTATTGTAATTTGTTGTTTGGGCTTGGCCTCATGTAAGCTGCCCCGAGTCCCCGTTGGGGGAGATGGTGGCGGGGTATAAATAAAGATTATTATTATTATTATTATTATTATTATTATTACTGATGCCTCAATTAATGTACTTTTATGGATATCTATGTTTATTTTGAAATTTGCCTGTAGCTGCTGCCTTTCCCAGGCCAATACGTTTTCCCAGTTTTTTGTACCAAATTTAGGTGCCTCGGCTTATATTCTAGTCAGCTTATACTCAAGTATATATGGTAGGTAGGGGAAAAAAAGAAGGAAGGAGTTGAAAATCCAGAAAGCATGGTTTAGAGCAGGGGTCCTCAAACTGAGGCCCGGAGGGGGCGGATACGGCCCTCGAAGGACATTTACTCAGCCCTCGCTCAGGGTCAACCTAAGTCTGAAATGACTTAAAAGTACACAACAGCAACAACAACCCTATTTCATCAATCAAAAGCAGGCCCACACTTCCCATTGAAATACTATGGGTTTATATTTGTTAAAATTGTTATTCATTTTTTTAAGTGTAGTTTGCACTACAAATAAGAGATGTGCAGTGTGCATAGGAATTCATTCATTATTTTTTTCCAAATTATAATTCGGCCCTCCAGCAGTTTGAGGGACTATGACCTGACCCTCTGTTTAAAAAGTTTGAGGACTCCTGGTTTAGAGGTTTGAACCTGGGACTGGGACTCCAAACACATTGGGTGTCTTTGGGCAAGTCGCAATCTCTCGGCATTCGTGTTTTCATTTTTTCAAACTGGTGTATTTTCCATTCAGTAATTCGTCATACGTTCTGATTTTTGGACCTTATATGTCCAGACTTGGGAAATCCAGGCTCGTTTCCTCTTGTTTCCTCAGGAGAACGTACAGATGTCCCAGGGCCACCCATGTGAAGATATGCTTCCCGAGGAGTACTTTCCCCATGGCATCACCAACGGAGCCCATTGGTATAATGTGCCAGGTAAAGAGAGGTGGAACGATCAGGCTCTGGCCCACATTTTGCTCTAATCTGGCCTGTCGATCCCTTTTACCCAAACCCTAAAGCTTTCCTTGTTTTGCGAATGCGATAGCGTTCTGGCTTGCTTTGTTTTCTGTGCTTTGTTGGAACTCAACCACATCCTGCACAGGTTTATAGTCCTCATCAAGGAATTAGATAGGCAGATGAGGTTGAGTTGTCAGGGAAAAGCCCTTCCCTCGTCGTCCTCTCTGTCTGCTCCTCTCTCCTCCATCTGTGAGCATGGAGAGAGACAAGATGTCTGCAGAGAGATAGATAAATAGATGGCCAGCTTCCTATCTTTCCACAGGTCTTCTGTATTTTTTTGTCAATTGTTGGAGCTCATTCGCTCTGCTGTTGTTCTCAAGCACCTTCTGACCTGCTAAATTGTTGTGGTTGCTGGTCTACCCTTTTCAATGCTTTCTCCATTTTTTGGAAATGACTCAACCAGGGCTCTCCTGGTCTCCTTGTCCCAGGTGGCATGCAGGACTGGAACTACCTCAACACCAATTGCTTTGAAGTGACCATTGAGCTGGGCTGCGTCAAGTACCCGAGGGCCAAGGACCTGCCGCTCTATTGGGAGCAGAACCGCCGGTCCCTGCTGCAGTTCATCAAACAGGTGAGGCAACCTGAAGCCGGAAACCTTTGCAACATGCGGGATATGTACCAGAAATACTCGAGTATAATCAGAGATTTTTTAGGCTGAAAAAGCCCCCCTTGGCTTATACTCAAGTCATAGTTATTTATCTTTTTACTCTAGTATTATTATTATATTATTATTATTATTATTATTATTATTATTATTATTATTATTACATTTACATTATTTTACTCTATTATTATTTTACATGTATATTATTTTACTCTATTTATTGTCATTGCATTTATTATTTTTCTCCATTTATTGTCATTGTATTTATTATAGTGCTCTATTTATTATTATTATTATTACATTTACATTATTTTACATGTATATTATTTTACTCTATTGATTATTATTATTACATTTATTATTTTTCTCCATTTATTGTCATTGCATTTATTATAGTGCTCTATTTATTATTATTATTATTGTAAATAAATAATAATAAATATTATTATTACATTTATTATTTTACTCTACTATTATTATTATTACATTTATTATTTTACTCTATTTATTATTTTGCTCTATTATTATTGTTATATTTACATTATTTACTCTTATTATTTTACATTATATTATTTTACTCTATTGATTATTATTATTTTTCTCCATTTATTGTCATTGCATTTATTATAGTGCTCTATTTATTATTATTATTATTATTATTATTATTATTGTTATTACATTTACATTATTTTACTCTATTATTATTTTACATGTATATTATTTTACTCTATTATTATTACATTTATTATTTTTCTCCATTTATTGTCATTGTATTTATTATAGTGCTCTATTTATTATTATTATTATTACATTTACATTATTTTACTCTTATTATTTTACATGTATATTATTTTACTCTATTTATTATTTTACTCTTATTATTATTTTCATTGCATTTATTATTTTACTCTATTTATTATTATTACAATTTAGTATTGTTATTACATTTACATGATTTTACTCAATTATTATTTTTACATTATTACATTTGACTATCTATTATTATTATTACATTTATTATTTCACTCTATCATTACTGTTATAATGTAGTGTTATACTGTTATAATCAAATTATTATTATTTGATACACCACATTTCCATTATTTTACTCTATTATTATTATTATTATTATTTATTACATTTATTCAAATTTGGGCATATTGGGTATGCATGCCAAGTTTGTTCCAGATCCATTATTGTTTGCGTTCATAGTGCACTCTGGATCTAGGTGAACTACAACTCCTCTAAATCCCCCCAATTTATTTAGTTCAATTCCATCACTGGTGGAGTTCAGAATGCTCTTTGATTGTAAGTGAACTATAAATCCCAGCAACTACAACTCCCAAATGACAAAATCATTTTTTTAGTGATGGTCACTCCTTGGGATAGTAGGTGTCTTGTGGCCAAATTTGGCAGCAATTTGTCCAGTGGATTTTCAGTTACGATGTCACTCAAAACGAACAGAGCATTTTTTATATATATAGATATATTTATGACTGGTGGACTCACCGATCAGCAGATCTATCTATCATAAAGGTAGAGAAGGGGCACAAAGGCAAAACGGATTTGGAAGGCCAGACTTCTGAAATGAACATGTCTTCCTTTGCCCAGGTTCACACCGGCGTGAGAGGCTTTGTGTTGGATGCCTCAGATGGACGGGGCATCCTCAACGCCACCATCAGCATCACCGGCATCGACCACCATGTCGTCACCTACAAGAGCGGGGACTTTTGGCGCCTCCTGACCCAGGGCATCTACAGGATCACGGCCTCGGCCAGAGGGTGAGTCTCACAACTGGGCTTTTCTCCCACGTGGTCTCTTCCAACTCTATTATTATTCTATGATTCTAAGTGCCGCAGTTTGGCAAGTAACTTGGGAACCTTCATGGCAGGCATGGGCCAACTTCAGCCCTCCCTCCAGGTGTTTTGGACTTCAACTCCCACAATTTCTAACAGCTGATAGAGCACAACATATATAGGGCAAGCATTCAGTCCCGGGACATGAAACTATAAATATGCACAAACATTAAAATCACTTATATCTACTTTAAAATCAGCTGTTTAAAACCATTTCAAGACAATATGTATTACTCCAGTTTATACTGGGCAAACTAGCTGAGAGATTTTGGGAGTTGCAGTCTAGAAAAGTAACTTTTTTGCACACTTTTCCAGAGGATTGATATCACCACAAGCATCAGTAAGCATAACAGCTTGTATTATTATTATTATTATTATTATTATTATTATTATTATTATTGATAATAATAATAATAAATTGTATAGTAGTAGCTTTGCCTTTCCTTGGAACAGGAGCAGGAATAATAACAGGTTGTGTTTATATTATTATTATTATCATTTTGTGGAGGAATAGCTTTGTTTTTCCCTGGACAATAAGCATAACAGGCTCTGTTAATATTATTATTAATATTATTATAATCTGTGTGGGAGTAGCTTTGTCTTTCCTTGGAACAGGAATAACAGGTTATGTTTATATTATTATTATTATTATTATTATTATTATATTATTTGGAGGAATAGCTTTGTTTTTCCTTGGGACAATAAGCATAACAGGTTGTGTTTATATTATTATTAATATTATTATTTGGGTGGAAGTAGCTTTTTCCTTTCCTTGGAACAGGAACGGGAATAACAGGTTATGTTTATATTATTATTATTATTTGGAGGAATAGCTTTGTTTTTTCCTTGGAACAATGAGCATTATAGGTTCTGTTTATATTATTATTAATAATAATAATATTGTTATTATTTGTGCGGGAGTAGCTTTGTCTTTCCTTGGAACAGGAACGGGAATAACAGGTTGTGTTTATATTATTATTATTATTATTATTATTATTATTATTATTATGTGAAGGAATAGCTTTATTTTCCCTGGGACAATAAGCATAACAGGTTGTGTTTATATTATTAGTAATATTGTTATTATTTGTGTGGGAGTAGCTTTGTCTTTCCTTGGAACAGGAACGGGAATAACAAGTTGTGTTTATATTATTATTATTATCATTATTATTATTATGTGAAGAAATAGCTGGAACAATAAGCATAGCAGGTTGTGTTTATATTATTATTATTAATATTGTTATTATTTGCGCGGGAGTAGCTTTGTCTTTCCTTGGAACAGGAACAGGAATAACAGGTTGTGTTTATATTATTATTATTATTATTATTATTATTAATATGTGAAGGAATAGCTGGGACAATAAGCATAACAGGTTGTGTATTATTATTATTATTATTATTATTATTATTATTATTATTATTATTATTATGTGAAAGAATAGCTTTATTTTTCCCTGGGACAATAAGCATAACAGGTTGTGTTTATATTATTAGTAATATTGTTATTATTTGTGTGGGAGTAGCTTTGTCTTTCCTTGGAACAGAAAGCATAACAGGTTGTTGTTGTTGTTGTTGTTGTTGTTGTTGTTGTTATATCCACTTTTCCAGAGGATTGCTATCCCCATCAGCATCTCAGGATATTTCTTAATTCCTTCATATTCACACATTCTCCATCTTCTGCTTTGGTTTTTTAAAAAGGTATAATTCTGAAACCAAGACGGTGAAGGTTGGGGATAAATCCGCCACACAGGTGAACTTTACTCTGAGCCCCAAAGACTCCAAGGCAGAGGAGGGAAAGGCACCAGATTTGAATGTGGCCGATGCCATGGACGATGTCCGGAAAGAGTTTGAGACCCTGATCAAGGACCTCTCAGCCGAGGACGGCTTGGAGCGCCTGCTGCTCTCCTCCTCGGCCGATGTCCAGCCCTCGCGATTCCGCCTCTACGATGACCGCTCCATGTTCCTCCGGGGCCTCAACCTAAACTATCCACACATCACCAATCTCTCCAGGTGGGCTATTAGGCAGCACTGTTTGGAATATAGATTGCCTTACATTGCCTCCCTAATATTATCAACTCTGTAATGATAACAGTAACACCACTACTAATTATTGTAATTATTATTAGACAGGATTGTTTTCTAGCCTACCTTTTGATTCTTAGAAGAACTGTTCAGCAGGGAAACTCTCTGCCTCAGTGTGGTGGAGGCTGGATGGCCATCTGTTGGGAGGGCTTTGATTGTGCTTTTCCTTCCTGGCACAAGGGGGCTGAACTAGATATCCTTTTGGGGTCTCTTCCAACTTCAGTGGAATATAGACTGCTTGGAGCCTTTCTCTGGAGATATTTAAGTAGTGGCTGAATGGCCTTCTGTCAGGATGACTTCAACTGTGTTTTCTTACATTGCAGAAAAGGTTTGGCTGGCTGAATAGACAGATATATGCTCACAGATAGTTAGATAGATAAACAGAAAGAGAGAGAAAGATAAAGACATGAACGGCTGGATATAGATATATACACATAGATGGCTAGATATATCCAGATAGATGTATATATATGGATATATATACAGAGATGGATAGATATTTGTAAGATAGATAGATAGATAGATAGAGAGAGAGAGAGAGAGAGGTATTGTATCTATACAGACTGATGGATAGAGATATACAGATAGATGGATACATGAATTGATGGATTTAGATATATACACATATATGGTTAGATATAGACAGATATATACAGATGACTAAATTGATACTGATATATACACACAGATGGCTGGATATAATTATATACATAGATATATAGATATATATGGATGGATATATATGTGTGTGTGGATGGATAGATATAGATAAATATGATGTATACACTTTGATAGAGAGAGAGAGATAAACTTGGTGGATGGATGGGGAGGTAGATAAAGATTATATATGAGTGGATGGATAGAGATATATACACTTGGTAGGTGGAAGGATGGATGGGTGGTTAGATAGAGATATATACACATGGATGGATGAATTGATAGATAGAGACATATACACATGGATGGATAGATAGACACATGGATGGATGGTTGGATGGATGGATGGATAGAGATATATACGAATGGGTGGATGGATGGATGGATAGATAGATAGATAAGATAATATATATACACATGGATGGATGGAGGGAGGGAGGGAGGGAGGGAGGGAGGGAGGGAGGGAGGGAGGGATAGATAGATAGATAGATAGATAGATAGATAGATAGATAGATAGATAGATAGATAGATAGATAGGATATAAATGGATGGATGGATAGATAGAGAGAGATATACATGGATGGATGGATGGATGGATGGATGGATGGATGGATGGATGGATGGAGAGAGAGAGAGAGAGAGAGAAGATATATACACATGGATGGATGGATGGATGGATGGATGGATGGATGGATGGATGGATGGATGGATGGATAGAAAGAAATATATACTCATGGATGGATAGACGGACAGACACATGGATGGGTGGGTGGGTGGGTGGGTGGGTAGATAGATAGATAGATAGATAGATAGATAGATGAATAGTATTCTGTGATTTCTTGGGGCTGGTTCTGCTAGGTTTCTGAAATGCCTGGCCCTCTAAAAGGTGTTGCTCCGAGAGTCAGAGTTGGGACCATTTTTCCTGTATCAGATTCTTCTTCCTTTGTTGAGAAAGTCCCCTGGCCGCAGAAGCAGCCTCACTCTCTTCTGGGTGTTTTGTTTGTTTGCCTCTCTGCAATAGCTTGGGCCAGAGCCGTGAATACCGCTACATTTCCTCCCTGGAGATCTCCGACCGGCCCAACCGCTCGGAGCCAGAGGAGCCCAAGATCCGCTTTGTAGCCGGCCTCCACGGCAACGCCCCGGTGGGCACTGAGCTGCTCTTGGCCCTGGCCGAGTTCCTCTGCATGAACTACAAGAAGAATGCCGCCATCACAAAGGTAAGGTGTTGTTCAGCCGAGGAACTCTTTGCCTCAGAGTCTGGTGGAAGCTCCTTCTTTGCTTTGAAACAGAAGTTGGATGACCATCTATCAGGGGTGCTTTGATTGTGCTTTTCCTGCCTGGCCATTAGGTGGCCATTAGAGGTCCCTTCTATGACGCTCCCTGTGTCTCCTTTGCAGCTGATTGACAACACCCGGATTGTGATTGTGCCCTCCCTGAACCCCGACGGGCGAGAGGTTGCCCGGGAAGGAGACTGCACCTCCAAGATGGGACTGGCCAACGCCAACGGCAAAGACCTGGATACGGATTTCACAAGTAAAAGCCCCCGAGTCCTCTATTTTGTTCTTTTCCTGTGAGCATGGAGAGAGGCAAGGTGTCTCCCGAGAGATACCACATTTCCCTGAAAACAAGACCGGTTCTTATATTAATACTAATTTATGCAATGCTTTTGATATGAAATAATAATAATATTTGGTATCGGCCACTGATTGAGATTCAGAGTTTTCGCCTGCCACTTTTGGACTCTCGCTTGCTGAAGTGTTCCTGCAAGTGTCTCTTAGGAAGCTGTTTCTTGATTTAAGGCATTGGCATCCTGGCTGATACCCAAATAGAGGATGGGCCAGAGCCATATTGGGTATGCATACCAAGTTTGGTCCCGATCCCTCATTGTTTGAGTTCATAGTGCACTTTGGATGTAGGTGAACTACAACTCCTATAGATCCCCTCCAAAGACCTCCAGTATGTTTTGCTGGTCTTGGGGCTTCTAAGTTAGTTCCAGGTCCATCATTTGTGGAGTTCAGAGTTTCAATATATGGGGCAGGAATCATATATTTGGTTAACAGAGCCTTCTTCTCTCTCTTGATCCCACTTGTGTATCTTTTCCTGTATTTAGGCAACTCTTCTGCGGCCCGAGAGCCGGAAACCAAAGCCATCATGGAGAACTTGATCCTGAAGGGGGATTTCAGCCTCTCGGTCGCTTTGGACGGCGGCTCACTGCTTGCCACGTACCCTTACGACAAACCTGTGCAGACAGGTAGGACAACGCTCACCTTAGAACAGGCGATATATCTATAACCGACGTATCTATAAGTGAAGG
Organism: Anolis sagrei ordinatus; assembly: GCF_025583915.1. Taxonomy (NCBI): domain Eukaryota; kingdom Metazoa; phylum Chordata; class Lepidosauria; order Squamata; family Anolidae; genus Anolis; species Anolis sagrei. The sequence goes on along the minus strand of NW_026844589.1, from coordinate 6,730,887 downwards.
CATTAGGCTTGGTTGATCAAAAAAATGGTTCAAAACTCGTTTCGGATGTAGGGTGGTTAAGTTCTAAAGTCAATTCCGATTTTCACAGAAAAAAAATTCAAAACTTTTCAAAACTTCCAAGACTTCCAAATCCTTTCATTAATGGTTTGAAAGTGTTATTTCCTGTTTCATTGGGTGGCCTTTATTTTGAAAGTAGTTGTTTTACTCCAGAAGTGGGGAAAAGCAAGTAAGTGGAGGAAATTCCTTCCTTCTCTGGTTTAAAACTGGCTTCTCTGGCTTGAGCCGAGGCCAGGGACCAGAAGCGGGGAAAAGCAAATGGAGGAAATTCCTTCCTTCTCTGGTTTAAAACTGGCTTCTCTGGCTTTAAAACTGGCTTCTCTGGCTTGAGCCGAGGCCAGGAAATTCCTTCTCTGGTTTAAAACTGGTTTCTCTGGATTGAGCAGAGGCAGGAAATTCCTTCCTTCTCTGGTTTAAAACTAGCTTCTCTGGCTTTAAAACTGGCTTTTCTGGATTTAGCTGAGGCCAGGAAATTTCTTCCTTCTCTGGCTTTAAAACTGGCTTCTCTGGCTTGAGCCGAGGCCAGGGACAAGAAGCGGGGAAAATCTGAATCTTTTCCAACTCACTTCCTGAGTCATAACAAAAATGGCAGAAAAAGCTTCGGAAGGGCAAAGGGACTTCTGGTTTTTAAAAAAGCTTCAATATTGCTTCATAAAGGTAATTTTAACGAAATTGTTACGAGCAACGAGTTATCCGTGCAACTCTTATCCATGCCTAGAAGTCATCCCACTCTCTCTTTGTGATTTTCCCAAACAGTGGAATACAAGGAGACTTTGCGGCACTTGGCTTCAGTGTATGCCAACAACCATCCCACGATGCATCTGGGCCAGCCGGGCTGCCCCAACAAATCAGGTGGGGGACATTTTCCAAGACCGTTCAGTTGTGTTGTTTGTGGATTTGTCGGAAGTGCTTCTCATTCCCATCTTTTTTTTTCTTTACAGACGAAAATATTCCTGGTGGGGTGTTGTTAGGGGCTGAATGGTACAGTCACCTGGGCAGCATGAAGGTATTTTGGAGCCGTTTTTGGAGAGTTCCCTTTGGTGTTTGGCGCTCTGTTCTCTGAGTCCTCAAAACAAGCTGAGGGCTGGTCCAAAGTCCCTTAGTTTGTTTAGCCAGGCATGGGCAAACTTTGGCCCTCCAGGTGTTTTGGACTCCAACTCCCACAATTGTGGGAGTTGAAGTCCAAAACACCTGGAGGGCCGAAGTTTGCCCATGCCTGGTTAAATGGTAGTTTGGAAAAAAATGAATAAATTCCTCAATGCAGGGCACATAACTTATTTCCCTTCTCCTTTCCGTTCTTTCCCTTCTTCTCTTTCCCCCTGCCTTTTCTTTCTCTTCCTTCTTTCCCTTCTCTTTTCCTTGTTCTTTCCTTTATTTTGTTTCTTACTTTGCTGCTTCTCTTTTCTTCCCTCCCTTTTCTTCCTTCCTTCCCTCCCTTTCTTTCCCTTCTCTTTCTCTTCCCTTTTTGCTCTTTACTTCCTTGCCTCTTTTCCTATCTTTCTCCCCTCTTTCTTTCTCTTCTTTCCTTCCTCTTTCTCTTCCCTTTCTTCTCTTTTTTTCCTTTTCTTTCTTCTTTCCCCCTGCCTTTCCTTTCTCTTCCTTCCTCCTTTCCTTCCTTCTCTTTCTCTAGCTCTTCTCCTATCTTTTCCCCTGCCTTCTTCCTTTCTTCCTTCCTTCCTCTTTTTTCCCTTTTCTTTTCTCTCTCTTTCTCTCCTCTTTCCTCTTTCTTTCCTTGCCTCTTCTCTCTTCTCTCTGCCTTTCCTTTCCTTTCTTTTTTTTTTCTCTCCCTTCCTTTTTTCTCTTTCCTTCCCTTTCTTTCCTTCTTTCTTTCCTTCCCTTCTCTTTTCTTTCCCTTCCTTTCTTTTCTCCTCTTTCCTTCTCTCCCTTTTTCTTTTCTTTCCTTCCTTCCTTCCCTCCTTCCTCCCTCCTTCCTCCTCCTTTTCCTTTCTTTTTCTTCTCTTTCTTCCCTTTCTCTTTTCCTTCTTTTCCTCTTTTTCCTTCTTTCTCTTCCTTTTCCTCTCTCCCTCTTCCTTTCCTTTCCCTCCTCTTTCTCTTCTCTTTCTTTCCTCCTTCTATCACCCCCGCCTTTCCTTTCTCTTCCTTCCTTCCTTCTTTCCTTTCTTTCCCTCTCTTTCTCTCATCCTTCTCCTTTCTTTCCCTCCTTTCCTTTCTCTGTCTTCCTTCCCTCCCTTCTTTCTTTTCTCTCCTTCTTTCCCTTTCTTTTTTATTTTCTTTCCTCGTTTTCTCTTCCCACATTCCTTTCCTCCCTTCTCCTTTTCTTCTTCTTCCTTTCTTTCTCTCTCTTCCCTTTCTCTTTTTTCTTTCCTCTCTTTTCCTCTTTCCCTCCTTCTTTTTTCTTTTTCCTTCCCTCCCCTCTCTTCTCTTTCTTTCTCTCTCCTCCTCTTCTCTTCCTTTCTTCTTCTCTCCTTCCTCTTCTTCTTTCCCCCTGCTTTTTTCTTTTCCCTTCCTTTCCTTTTCCTTTTCCTTCCTCTTTCCTTCTTTCTTTTTTCTTTCTCTAGCTCTTATTTTCTTTTCCTCACCTTTCTTTTCTCTTCCTTCCCCTTCTCCTTCCTTTCTCTTGCTTTTCTTCTTTCTCTTTCCTTGCTTCTTCTATCTTTCCCCTGCTCTTCATTTCTCTAGCTACCTTCCTTCCCTCCGTTCTCCTTTCTTTCTCTTTCTCTTTCCTTTTTTTTCTTTCCCTGCCTCCTATCTTTCCCCCTGCCTTTCCTTTCTCTTCCTTCCCCTGCCTTTCCTTTTTCCCCTTCTCTTTCTCTAGCTCTTCTCCTTTTTCTGTCTTCCTTCCCTCCATCCCTCCTCTTTCTCTTTAATTTCTTCTCTTTCTTTCTTGCCTCTTATATCTTTCCTTCTTTCCTTTCTCTTCTTTCCCTTTCTTTAGTTCTTCTATCTTTCCCACTGCCTTTCCTTTCTCCTTTCTCCCTCCTCCTTTCCTTTCTTTTCCCTCTCTTTCTCTAGCTCTTCTATCTTTTCCCCTGCCTTTCCTTTCTCTGTCTTCCCCCCTCCTTTCCTCCATCCCTTCTTTCTTTCTCCTTCTCTTGCTCTTCCCTTTCATATTTTTCTCTTCCTTCCCTCCCTCCTTTCTTCTCTTTCTCTTTTCTTTCTTTCTCTTTCTTTCTTTCTTTCTTTCTTTCTTTCTTTCTTTCTTTCTCTTTTCAGTCTTCCTCTGTCCAGCATGTTGCCCTCCTCTCTCAGACCGACCAGAAATGGTTGGATCAGGCCTGCAGGCCATAGTTGGCGAACCCCTGCTGTATCACTTATCTCAGACCTGTTTGTCCTTTGGGCTCTGCAGGATTTCAGCCTTTCCTATGGACATTGCCCAGAGATTACTGTTTACACCGGTTGTTGCTACTTCCCCAGCGCTGGGCAGCTCCATGCTCTTTGGGCAGAGAACAAGAAGTCTCTTCTTAGCATGCTGGTCGAGGTACGTGTCTGCTTAAATAGGGTGACATCTTTGTTTAGCAATGGTTTTCAATGGAGTTAACTTCCTGAAGCAACTTGTTGATAAGTAAATGCAATGAAGGAGTGTAATATCGGGTTTGGGAGGCACCCTGGGCCTGAACTAAAGCAGCACAATAATAGCAGAGGCACAAGCGTATAATAATCTTATGTGTATGTTGATAATAAGTAATAATAATAATACTTGCAGAGCCACAAGTGTATAATAATAATAATAATAATAAGTATAATAATAATAAGTATAATAATAATAAGTATAAGTATAATAATAATAATAAGTATAAGTATAAGAAGTATACTAAATCCAGCATATAGATCTTGTTTGCTGTGACATACTGTGATTTTGTGTCAGTAAAAGTATAAGAAGTATAATAAGTGTAATACTAAGTTTTGCAGTGACACAAGTCTATAAGAATGAGGTGCCCTGGGTCTGAACTCAAGAAGTAGAATAATAACAGAGGCACAAGAGTACAATAATGCACATAATAATAATAATAATAATAATAATAATAATAAGTATAAGTATACTAATAAGATTTGCAGAGGTGCAAGAGTATAATAATAATAATTTACATAATAATATGTATTTTAATAAGATTTGTATGTATACTAAGAAGATTTTCAAAGACACAAGAGTATAATAATAATAATAATAATAATAATGTACATAATAATGTGCATAATAATATGTACACTAATAAGATTTGCAGAGGCACAAGAGTATAAAAATAATGTACCTAATAATAATAATAATAATAATAATAATAATAATAAGTATATTAATAAGATTTGCAGAGGCACAAGAGTATAAAAATAATGTACCTGATAATAATAATAATAATAATAATAATAATAATAATAATAATAATAAGTATATTAATAAGATTTGCAGAGGAACAAGAGTATAATAATGATAATGTACATAATCATATATATATATTAATAAGATTTGCAGAGGTACAAGTGTATAATAATAATAAATGTAGCAGAGGCACACGTGCATAATAATAATAGTAATAATAATAATAATGTGTATAATAATATTTGGCAGAGGCACAAGTGTATAATAGGAGTAACATTAATAATAATATTTTTTATTTCTTACCCACCTCTCCTCACAGCTCAAGGCAGGGCCCCACATTGTTAAAACGCACCATCATAAAAACCAACATAAAGATCACTTATTTTAAAAAGCCTACATCATGACTGACCTATCTTGCATCTCTCCCTTCTGCATCTAACTAACCAATGAACCAGCTCCAAAGTGACTTAAGTCTAACTAAAAACACTCTCTAACTTCTGTTTCTAACTCTGATGGACTTGTATCTCACTCATATCTCTCTGAATTTTTCCAACTGTCCAATAGCGTCCTTTGTCCTTGTTTCCCAGAAGGATGTGTGCCTCACAAAACAGGGAGTCCTTTTCTGCAGGAATGCTCCTCTTCTTCCTAAACCCCATCCCTCAAACCCTGCTCTTCCTCCCCATAGGTTCACAAAGGAGTCTATGGCTATGTCCAGGACAGGCACGGCCGGCCGGTGTCCAAAGCGCAAATCGTGCTCAACGAGGGAGTGACGGTTTTGACTAAGGAAGGGGGCTATTTCCATGTGCTGCTAGCTCCAGGGTACCACAAGATCCACGCCATGGCCGAAGGGTATCAGCGGCAGCAGGTCCAGGTGAGCGCACAGCGGGAGCTCGCTCTCCTTTCTGGCTTGGGAGGTGGAGGGCAAAGAGTGGTGGAAGGCAGTCCGTTATGCTGTGAATTTTTTTGGACTTAAAGCACATTCCTTCCTTCTTTCTCTGATGGCAAAGCAGCTTAAAAACAATAAAAAAATAGGTCTCTGGAGCTCCACTCTTCTCTCCTCCCTCCTTCCATCTTTGAAAGCAAGGCAGCTTAAAAACAACACAATGGAGGTCTCTGGAGCTCCACTCTTCTCTCCTCCCTCCTTCCTTCTTCAAAGGTAGGTCAGCTTAAAAATGACAAAATGGAGGTCCCTGGAGCTCCACTCTTCTCGCCTCCCTCCTTCTTCGAAGGCAAGGCAGCTTAAAAACAACACAATAGAGATCTCTGGAGCTCCACTCTTCTCTCCTTCAAAGGCAGAGCAGCTTAAAAACAACACACTGGAAGTCTCTGGAGCTCCACTCTTCTCTCCTCCCTCCTTCCTTCTTCAAAGGTAGGTCAGCTTAAAAATGACAAAATGGAGGTCCCTGGAGCTCCACTCTTCTCGCCTCCCTCCTTCTTCGAAGGCAAGGCAGCTTAAAAACAACACAATAGAGATCTCTGGAGCTCCACTCTTCTCTCCTTCAAAGGCAGAGCAGCTTAAAAACAACACACTGGAAGTCTCTGGAGCTCCACTCTTCTCTCCTCCCTCCTTCCTTCTTCAAAGGTAGGTCAGCTTAAAAATGACAAAATGGAGGTCCCTGGAGCTCCACTCTTCTCGCCTCCCTCCTTCTTCGAAGGCAAGGCAGCTTAAAAACAACACAATAGAGATCTCTGGAGCTCCACTCCTCTCTCCTTCAAAGGCAGAGCAGCTTAAAAACAACACACTGGAAGTCTCTGGAGCTCCACTCTTCTCTCCTCCCTCCTTCCTTCTTCAAAGGTAGGTCAGCTTAAAAATGACAAAATGGAGGTCCCTGGAGCTCCACTCTTCTCGCCTCCCTCCTTCTTCGAAGGCAAGGCAGCTTAAAAACAACACAATAGAGATCTCTGGAGCTCCACTCTTCTCTCCTTCAAAGGCAGAGCAGCTTAAAAACAACACACTGGAAGTCTCTGGAGCTCCACTCTTCTCTCCTCCCTCCTTCCTTCTTTGAAGGCAAAATGACAAAATGGAGGTCTCTGGAGCCCCACTCTTCTCTACTCCCTCCTTCTTCGAAGGCAAGGCAGCTTAAAAACAACACAGTGGAGGTCTCTGGAGCTCCACTTTTCTCTCCTCCCTCCTTCCTTCTTCAAAGGCAGAGCAGCTTAAAAACAAAAGGGTATTGATCCCATTTTAACTGGAATGGAAGTCATTACTCTAAAAGACTGCTGTCCATTTCCAGGTCTTGGTCCGTCCCGACGTGCCCAGCTTCCTGCACATCCAGTTTGCCATCGACAACAAGATTTTGGGGCTCCCCAGGGAATTGGTGGTCACCGTGGCAGGTAAGGAAACTGCCCAACTTTCCCTTCGCTTCCCCGTCACCTAACATCCTAAGCAGACAGAGTCAAGGTTTCATTTCAAGCATTTCAAATGACAGAGCAGCAGTTCAGAAGCTTCCAGTGCCAGCAGTAGAGCCATTGAGATTCAGCAATTCAGGAGCAGAGGCAAGCTTTATAAGTTAAAGAAGGCTTTGTCTACAGAACTACAGAACTAGATAGGAAAGTTCAGACAGGGCTTAGCTATGTAAAGAACACAGCAGCAGACATCTTGTATCTCAGTAAGGTTGTGGGTGAACTACAACTCACATCATGCTAGGTTAACCCCCTGAAACTCTATCAGTACTTACAGTTTGTTATTACGTTGGGCCAGTATGCTCCAGATACATCATGGGTAGTGTTCAGTGTGCTCTCTGAGTGTACAGGAAGCTACAACTCCCACCATGGTGAGTCAGTCCCCTAAAACCCCTCCAGTACATACTGCAGGGCGTTGGGAGAAATTACTTTGATTTTGGGAGGTGTAGTTCACCAAGAGCACTCAACCCAGCTGACACCGGATCTGGACTACACTTGGCACACAGACCCAACATGGCCAACTGTAAATACTGGCAGGGTTTAGGGGTGGCTGCCCTTGGCATATGGGAGTTTTAGTTTACCCTTACCCAGAGAGCACTGAACCCGGCCAACGACAGATCTAGACCAAACTAGACACCCAACATGGCCAACTGTGCATACAGGTGTGGTTTGGGGAGGATGTAATACAATATAATACTACTAATAATACAATACTCTTATTATATATTTTATATTACATGTAATATTACTAATAATATTACAATATAATGGTATAGTAAAATATAGTAATATATAATACTGATATTGTACTATGCTAATAATATAATATATTGTATGTATATATATCTTGTAAGCCGCTCTGAGTCCCCTTCGGGGTGAGAAGGGGATATATATATATAAATATAAATAAAAATGTAATGTTCGTTTGTGGGATTAACAGAACTCAAAAACCACTGGACGAATTGACACCAAATTTGGACACAAGACATCTAATAACCCAATGTATGTCCTTCACTCAAAAAATTGATTTTGTCATTTGGGAGTTGTAGTTGCTGGGATTTATAGTTCACCTACAATCAAAGAGCATTCTGAATCCACCAACGATAGAATTGGCACACAATTCTCCCATGACCAACAGAAAATACTGGAAGGATTTGGTGGGCAGTGTCCTTTGGTTTTGGAGTTGTAGTTCACCTACATCCAGAGATCACTGTGGACTCAAACAATGATGGATCTGGACCAAACTCTACACGAATACTCAATATGCCCAAATGTGAACACTGGTGGAGTTTGGGGAAAATAGAATCTTGACATTCAGGAGTTGTAGTTGCTGGGATTTATAGTTCACCTACAATCACAGATTATTCTGAATCCCACCAACAATAGAATTGGGCCAAACCTCCCACACAGAACCCCCCATGTGGGCCACAGCAACGCGTGGCAGGGGATGGCTAGTAAATAAATAAATACATAAATTGACCCACGATTCTGGGAATTGTAGTTCATGCCTAACAAATAGACATGAAGAGCAGGCCGGATTATTTTTTATTGATGTGTTGTTGGGTAATTCCATGCTTATGTTGCTGTTACTGTTAATTTTTGTTCATGTTGTGACTCTGTATGTTTTGATGTTGTTGCTTGGAAACCGCCCTTAGTCCCTAAAATACAGCGGTATATAAATAAAGTTTCATTATTATTTTATTACTATAGTTCACCCACATTGTTAGGGGTTGAGAAGGGCGGGGTAAAAATGTTTGAAATAATAATAATAAATAATATTTTCTAATTGGAGCATTCATAAAAAATGAAATTGCATTCTGGCTTTTTCCTAATAGTAGTATTACTAATTAACTTAATGATGTTACCAAACCACCCCAAAACAGTGTCTTTTCAAATACCCAAGCAAGTTTTTAATATTTCTGACAGTTGAGTCCTAAGCCTTTTTTGTGTGTATGTGTGTGTGTAGGTGCCACGATGACGGCCCTGGTGCTGACGGCCTGCATCATCTGGTGCGTCTGCTCCATCAAGTCCAACCGTCACAAGGACGGCTTCCACCGGCTGCGGCAGCACCAGGACGACTACGAGGACGAGATCCGCCTGATGTCGGCGGGCTCCAAGAAGTCCCTGCTGAGCCATGAGTTCCAGGACGAGACAGACACCGAAGAGGAGACACTCTACTCCAGCAAGCACTGACCCCGGGGTTGGTCCCGGGCCCTGGCCGCTTGCAACTGGGAAGGCTCTGGGATGGCTGACGAGGTTGCCTCCGACACAGACATGTCTCTTCCTTCAGCAACGTTTGCACGAACCCCTCTTGCTGTGATTGGGGGAGAAAGGACACTACAGGGCCTGTCTTTCCCAAATTCCGTTTTGGTCTCCAGTGTGTTTTGGTTGCAGGGACGGCCATCTTGGCTCCTGTCCCTTCTTCCGCTCAGAAGGATTCCTTTTGGGTCCTTTCTGGGAGACACTGACTGTTACCTGATCAAAACAAACAGAGCTATTTCTCGTCATGCCTCCGAAAATGACACACAACACGGACCTTGTTGGAGGCGACCTCCCTGGCGCCATTTTGGAGGATGCAGAGTTTCGACTCCCTCCCTTTTGGAGCTGGAAAGAATAATGTTTCACAATAATAATGTCTCCAAAGAGCCAGGTACTGAATTCCCCGGTTTGGTGCCAAAGGGTTTGGTTTTGACGCTCCGTAACCTTTGAACCTTTGGAGGGGAGGAAATAAGTACTTACACTACTTCAATCCCAGAAAATAAAACCAACCTACCGCTTTAGTTGGGGGATTCTGGGAGTTATTCCTCCCCCAAAAGGATTAGAAAATCCCTTTCTTTTTTCCAGAATTATGTTTTCTTTCTCGCAGTCCTCTTCTCCTGAGACTAGATTTGGTGATGACTGACTTGTCTTAAGATTCCCGCTCATGAAGGATGGAGACCAAGCCGCTGCCCAAGAATGATGGGGTGATGTGTTAGTAGGCCTCAGTATGAGGCCTCAGTGGGAGAAAGGCCTCAGTGGGAGAAAGGCCTCAGTTTGAGAGAGGCCTCAGTGTGAGAGAGGCCCCTGGGTGAAATGGATACGACTCAGCGAAAGCTGAAGTTCTGTAATGCAGGACGGCAGGTTTCTTAACACATTGCATTATGCTGCCCAGCCTTCTTTGTTTTGGATTGGGGAATATGTTGGTGAAGGGATGGACGTTGGCTCATTGTTGGGTCATTGTAAGGTAATCCATAAGAAAGAGATTGGGAGAGAAAGGCTGAATGGTGGCAAATGACAGCCTCATGTGCATTGAGTCGCTTTGCGCAGGATTTCGCTGATATTGAACAAGATTGGATTTGATGGCAGAGGAAAAGTCCCCACAAGTGTCTGTTTCATCTTGCTAGCTTTGTTTCCCTTTGGATTTTCTAGCAAAAGTTTACTCTTGCCTTCTGTTCAGCAATGCAGTAGAGTCTCGCTTATCCGACTTTTACTTATCCAACATTCTTCCTCATCCAACACTCTTATCCGACACCTCCCTTTTCCTCCAACATTTTCCCTTCAATTAGAGGAGCACTCCCCAACTCTCTCTCCATTCCCAATGCAGTATAGAGTCTTGCTTATCCGACCTTCGCTCATCCGACATTCTGTCTTATCCAACACCCCCTTTTCCTCCAGCATCTCCCCTTCAATTAAAGGAGCGCTCCCCAAGTCTCTCTCCATTCCTAATTACAGTAGAGTCTTGCTTATCCGACCTTCGCTCATACGACATTCTGTCTTATCCGACACCCCCTTTTCCTCCAGCATTTCCCCTTCAATTAAAGGAGCGCTCCCCAACAAGAACAACAACCTTATTTTTATACCCCGCCAACCATCTCCCCAAAAGGACTTGGGGAGGCTTACAAAGGACAAGCCCAAAAACGTTACAATTAAAACACAAACAATTAAAAACATCGGATAAAATATAAAAACAATCACAATCGTAAACAACATCAAAACAATATGGCTGAGAAAAGGAACATAGTTGAGGTTCAGGCTCAATGAGTGCAATACATTCCCAATACAGTAGAGTCGTGCTTATGCGACCCTCACTCATCCGACATTCTGTCTTATCTGACACTCTTATCTGACGCCCCCTTTTCCTCCAGCATTTCCCGTTCACTTAGAGGAGTGCTTCCCAACTCTCTCTCCATTCCCAATGCAGTAGTTTTGCTCATCCGACATTACGTCTTATCCGATGTCCAGCATTTCCCCTTCAATTAAAGGCGCACTCCCCAAGTTTGTCTCAATTCCCAATATAGTAGAGTCTCGCTCATCCAACCTTCGCTCATCCGACATTACGTCTTATCCGATGCCCCCCTTTTCCTCCACCATTTCCTCTCTAATTAAAGGAGCGCTCCCCAACTCTCTCTCCATTCCCAATAAGTGGAAAAGGCAAGACGAGGAGGAGGAGGGAGGAAAGTGGGGAAAGAGGCAGGACCAGAAGTGGAAGCATCCTCCCTCCTTCCTTCTGTGATTTCCACGCTCTTCTGCATCCGGGCACTTCCTGCTGGGCCCTCTAGCCCTGAGGCGTTGCCTTGCCTTAATCCTTTGAGTCTCCGTCGTTAGTATTTTAGGTGTCTAGCACTGCGTCGGACAGGTAACAGTCAGAGACTCCCTATTATCCGACATTTCGTTTATCCGACGTTCTGCCAGCCTGTTTATATCGGATAAGTGAGACTCTACTGTACTAAATTTGCAAAATTTTAGAATTCGTTCTCTCGGACCTTTTGCTTCCAATGATTGATCTGACATGAGAATAACAGTTTCAGTTCCTCCCCACTGAATCTTTTCTATCTTGCTCTTAACTTGCTTTCAAGGAGCTTTTTCTTCGTCCTGATCCCAAGCAGCCCTTCTCTTCTGGGAAGCGTTTGCCAGAGATGTCTATTTTTGTAAAGGGAACCAGGCCTGGCATAAAAGCCTTCTCACCGACGGCCGTCTTTCTTTTCGTTTATGTTGGGGTCCGTGCCTTTTCCGAAGCAAACGCCTCGTTTTGTGGCTCTCTTTCTGCCCAAGCCGAGTGCATTTGGCATGTGTGCGCGCGTGGGTGTGTTTTTTTAACATGTACACTGAGCTCTAATCTGTATAAAGCTATTTTACGAGGTCTCCCCTCCCTGTGTCTGGTTTGCTTCGTTCATGATGGCTTCCTTTGAGGCTGAGAGAGTGTGCCTTGGCATTTAAGTCATTAAACCTTATGTGAGGCGCACGTTTTGTTGACGCTCTCCAAAGTGCACAAAACCTCCATGTTCATTATGTTTACATCATGTAAGTGCTTCTACATGGAGACAAATATGCACGTGGAGGATATCCTTTTGGATTTTGGAGTACATCCTTAGATCCCCAGGAAATGGGACCTAAAAAGAAGATTATTGGATGTTTCATATACACCTGAATTCTTCTTTGTGCAGTCTGTGAAAGACACACATATGGGTTATCTTCTGCACATGCACAGCAGATAACCCATATGTGATTCATATGAGCAAATTTCACAGACTACCACTAAAAAAAATCACAGTTACAGGTAAGCAACTCATTAGTCCATGGTTTACACAATATTTCTAATAATTTTGAGCAGGAAGCAATGTTTGAGTATATTGAGCTTCTATAATGGAACCTACATATAAAACCTATATTTATATAAGTATATATAGATATATATAGAGAGAGAAACCATATAACCTCTATACATTTATAATAGTGTTTGTAAATAACACACACACACAATATGTGTGTGTGTGGAACCTACACATAGAACCTATTTCTAGGTATATATATAGAGAGGAGAGAAACTATATATAACCTATATACATTTATAATAGTGTTTGTATATAACACAGACACATATATAATGTGTGTGTGTGTGTGTGCACGTATGGAACCTACACATAGAACTTATATCTATATAGGTATGTGTGTGTGTGTGTATGAGAGGGGGGGAGGAAACTATATATCCTGTATACATTTATAATAGTGTTTGCATATAACACACATATAAGCTATATATATTGTGTATATACATATGTAACCCCTCTCCCTCTTTCTCTCTCTCTCTCTCTATAAATATAACCTGCAAACATAATTCCCATACACATGTATATGAAACCATATATCTATATATAACCTGTAAACAAGTATAATAGTTGTTTGTATATAGACAGAACCTACATATATTTATATATAATATTATGCATACATAATAGACTTATATATAACATTATGCATACACTATTATATGTGGGTATATATATGTAACACACACGCATATATATACATATATACACACACACACACCTGTATACTCTCTTTCCCTCCCAATATATATATGTGTACGATATATACACACACACACATACATAGATGAAACTCATCTGTATATGGAACCTATACACACACACATATGTAATTAGTCTGTGTAGAACCTATATACCTATATATAGAAATATACATATATAATAGATTTTCAGCTTGGAACATATGGATCTCTGGGTGGAGGTGATTCCTTCAAGTTGTCATGGACAGATCACTTTCCGGTCAAGGCTAGTATCACAGCTTCAACCTTCCCTTGCAGAGATGGAGGACCTACTAAAAGGGACAGCCTTCAAAGGCTAATTGATCCTTCAGATTCCAAGAGGTTTTAGGGGTTCTGTGGCTGGCATCACCATTGACAATCCTGTTGAAACCCTGGTCAATAAGTGGAACCAAATCTAACCAGGGTTACTGACACGATTGCTTCCAAACCTCTCTGATCATTTACAAATCAGGCTTTCTGGTATACAGAGATCCTTGGGAAAATGAAAGGGGAAAGACATCGACTTGTTTTATGCAGCAAAACACTGTCTAGAGGGCAACTCTGCTCCTATAAGTTGGCAATACTTGCAGCAAAACAAACTTCAGATGGTGAGAGGTTTAACTCGGGTGCTCTCCCTTCTAAACTCTTTATTTGAACCTTCAGTATGTGATGCTTTTCACGACCATTTCACAGTGAAAAATGTCTCATATAAGAGTTGATTTTGACACTGTCATTGGAGAGAGGCCAACAATGAGGTGTCGAGCAACTCTGTGAGTGGGATTACACTGGATCAGTCTCAATTGTTGAGTACAAAGGTGTGGACAATTCGCTTCCTTGATCGCTGCCCATCTTGGCTGCTGAAAAAAAACCCCTCCCAGACCACTCTCTAAAACAGTGTTTCTCAACCTTCTTAATGGCACGACCCCTTAGTACAGTTCTTCATGTTGTGGTGACCCCCAACCATAACATCATTTTTGTTCCTACGTCATAACTGTAATTTTGCTACTGTTCAGAATCGTCATGTAAATATCTGACATGCAGGATGTATTTTAATTCACTGGACCAAATTTGGCACAAATACCCGATACACCCACATTTGAATACTGGTGGGGTTTGGAGGGGATTGATTTTGTTATTTGGGAGTTGTAGTTGTTAGGATTTATACTTCACCCACAACCAAAGCGCATTCTGAACTCCACCAATGATGGAATTGAACCAAACATGGTACACAGAACTCCCATGACCAACAGAAAATACTGGAAGGGCTTGGTGGGCATTGACCTTGAGTTTTGGAGTTGTAGTTCACCTACGTCCAGAGAGCAATGTAGACTCAAACAATGATGGATCTGGACAAAACTTAGCACGAATACTCAATATGCCCAAATGTGAATACTGGTGGAGTTTGGGGAAATTGACCTTAACATTTGGGAGTTATAGTTGCCGGGATTTATAGTGCACCTACAATCAAAGAGTATTCTGAACTCCACCAATGGTAGAATTGGGCCAAACTTCCCACACAAAACCCCCATGACCAAGAGAAAACACTGTTTTCTGATGGTCTTTGGCGATCCCTCTGACACCCCCTTGTGACCCCCCCCCAGAGTATATATGTAAACTAATATTTATATGCATGTATTTTATTTATTTACAACATTTATATGCCACCTTTCTCTCCCCAAAGGGGACTCAGAAGCAAAATGTAAATACTCAGAAGCAAAATGTAAATACAATATATTCTATTATTTCCATAGCATAATATTAATATTATATATTACTATATTGTACTATAACATTATACTATAATATTATTAGGGTATTGATCGTGTCAATAACCTATATACACACACACACACACACACGTATATATATATATATAATCATATATAGATGTATATGTATGTATATGTAAATAAATAAATAAATGTATATATGTGAATGTATATGTGTATATATGTATACACACATACATGTTACTTACTTACTTAGGCGATCCCTCGTTGGACGAGTAAGATGGTCTTCCATCATGGGTTTCCTTGTGGGTCCGTATGTGGCTGTGGAGCCCTATTCTTGCTCTGCATCTTCTCCCACAGTGAGGGCATTGGTTTCCAGGTGGAAGGCGGTCCCGGTTGGGGTTGGCTTGACGCGCCTTCCTCCTGGCACGTTTCTCTCTTTCACCCTCCACTCCTGCCTCCTTGAATTCTGCAGCACTGCTGGTCACAGCTGACCTCCAGCTGGAGCGCTCAAGGGCCAGGGCTTCCCAGTTCTCAGTGTCTATGCCAGAGTTTTTAAGGTTGGCTTTGAGCCCATCTTTACATTTCTTTTCCTGCCCATCTTTAAATCTCATACATGTACATACATATACACATATGTATATGTAAATATATAATAAATGTATGTATGTGTATATATGTGAATGTATATATGTATACACACATAAAGGTACATACATATACACACATATACATATGTATGTATATGTAAATGTATGTATGTATATGTAAAACCCCAAACATATACATACATATGTATAAGTATGTATATGTAAATAAATAAATGTATGTATGTGTATATGTGTGAATGGATATGTGCATATATGTATACACACATGTACATACACATGCACAAATACATATGTATGTATATGTAAATAAATGTATGTATATATGTGTATGTATATGTGTATATATGCATACACACATACCTGTACATACATATACACACATGTACATATAAACCCACACACTTATATAAACACATACGTATGCATACACATATACAGTATACACATATCCGTATACATATATATAGTCGAGCCCTATCTCTTGCTTTCAATTAAGAAAGCTAAAAGGGAAGCCTGGCCTCCAGCCGCTGGGTGTCGCTGCGGAATGGTTGGAGGCCTGCCGCTCTAGCGCCCTCTCTATGCTCCCTCGGAATAGAAGCCTAGCCTAGCCCCCGACCGGAAGGAAGCTCCCGGCGGCGCTCTGGCCGTACTCGCTCTATGGCGCGGCTGACGTTGGACACAACAAAGATGGCGGCGGGAGGCGGAGGCGGTAGCAGTGGGAGCAGCAACTACTGGGAAGGTGAGCGGGCTGYCGGGGCGGAAGGCCCCGTTTGGGGAGCGGGGAACGAGGGGAGGCCGAGGAAGGAGGCAGGCCGGGAGACCGCCAGGGAGCCTTGCCTTGGCACCGAAGCCCCTCCAAAGGCCTCGAAGCCTTTCCATTGGCACTGGACCCCATAGAAATGCCAAAAACTCCACTCAGAGAAGGCCGACAGWCCTTCCTTTGGCACTCAACTCCTTCAAAAGGCCSGGAAAACCCCCAAACAGGTGCTTAAGACACTTCCATTGGCACTAGGCCCCTTCAGAAGGTCCTGAAACTCCYKAAACGGGGGCTACAGACCCTTCCATTGGCACTGAACCCCATATAAATGCCATACAAAGGTAAAGTTTTCCCCCTGACATTAAGTCCAGTCATGTCTGACTCTGGGGGGTGGTGCTCACCTCCATTTCTAAGCCAAAGAGCYGGCGTTGTCCATAGACACCTCCAAGGTCATGTGGCCAGCATGACTCCATGGAGCGCYGTTACCTTCCAGCCAGAATGGTACCTATTGATCTACACACATTTGCATGTTTTCGAACTGCTAGGTTGGCAGAAGCTARGGCTGACAGCGGATGCTCACGCCGCTCCCTGGAATCAAACCTGCAACCTTTCTGTCAACAAGCTCAGCAGCTCAGCGCTTTAACCCACTACGCCACTGGGGTGCCATAAACCCCGCTAAATGAATGCTAAAAATCTTACGCCCTTCCCATGGACATTAGATCAGCTCCTTCGCTAATGGTGTTTCGAAGAAAACTAAAAACCTGGCTGTTTGAACAGGCATTCGGATAAACAGCGCAATGAATATGATGAATATAGGAACGGAATTATGGCTGACGAATTGGATCACGACTCTAGTTATGAGACGTTAATGTGTTGTTATTGATATGTCATTACTTTGTATACTATGCTGTTAATGGTTTTTAAATTGTATGTTGTTATGATTGACTTTTGCTCTTGTTGTGAACCGCGTTGAGTCGCCTACGGGCTGAGAAACTGCGGTATACAAGCAAAGTAAATAAATAAATAAATAAATTAGCACTACACTCATTCAGAAGGCCCAGAAATCCCCAAACAGATGCTTAAGACACTTCCATTGGTACTAGGCCCCTTCTGAAGGTCCTGAAACTCCCTACATGGGGGCTACAGAGCCTTTCATTGGCACTGAACCCCATAGAAATGCATTAAACCCTGCTAAATGAATGCTAAAAGTCCTTACATTGGCACTTGACTCATTCAGAAGGCCTGACAACCACCAGACAAGTGCCACAAACCGTACTCCGGACTCCGTACCCAAAAAATTCCATCAGTGCCTTGAGGCCATTACTGGATGGTTGCGTGCCAGCAGGTTGAGGGTGAATCCAGTGAAGAGGGAGATCCTTTGGCTGGGCCATCTGGGTGGGAGGGAGATCCAGCTGCCTACCCTGGATGGTGTCTGTCACCTCCTGTAAAAAGCCTTGGTGTCTTATTGGACCCTCTGCTCACTATGGAGGCCCAGGTCTCTGCTGTGAGCAGATCGGCGTTTTTCCACCTATGTCAGGCTTGGCAACTGGCTCCCTTCCTATTTAGGAATGACCTGGTTATGGTGATCCAGGCGACGGTCATCTCGAGGCTTGACTACTGTAACGCCCTCTACATTGGCCTTCCTTCGTTAGTGATCCAAAAACTGAAGCTGGTGCAAAATGCGACGGCTCATCTTCTCGCCAGGGTGCCAGTGAGGTGTCGTATCACCCCAATTCTACAACAGCTGCACTGGCTTCCGATTGAGTACTGGATTACTTTCAAGGTGCTGGTACTAACCTTTAAGGCCTTATATGGTCTGGGGCCGGCATACCTGAGGGCCCGCTTATCCCCCTACCAACCCCAGAGATTACTTCGGTCCGAGGACCAAAATTTGCTTGAAGTCCCCAACATCTGGACTAATCATCAGTCCTCTACTAGGCAGAGAGCCTTCTCGATGGTGGCCCCTTATTTATGGAATGCCTTGCCAGTTGAAACCCGAACCATCCTAGAGCTACTTACTTTTCGGAAAGCCTGTAAAACCTTTCTTTTCCAATAAGCTTTCGATGGGTGAATAACTCGGGACTATGTCGGTTCTCGTTTTTATTGTATTTTAAAGTTGGTTATATTGTTTTAATCTACTGCTGTAAACCGCTCCGAGCCAAATTAGGAGTGGCGGTATACAAGTCAAAGAAATGAAATGAAATGAAAACCTTACATTGGCATTAAAACCCCATTAGAGGGCCTTAAACCCCCTTCAACTCATGCTGATGATGCTTTTATTGGCACCTAGACCAATATTTAATGTTATTTAAAACATTTATATTCTGTCCATAACACCCCCAAACAGGTGATAAAGACCCCTTCAAAAGGCCCTAAAACCCCCCCCCCCCCAATTTATTTATTTATTTATTTACAACATTTATATGCTGCCCTTCTCACCCTGAAGGGGACTCAGATCAGCTTACAAGGTATATATACATACAATATTATATTATTAACAAAATCCAAACGGATCTCTCCCTATTAACCATCGTGGAGATTAAGATCCTCTGGGGAGGCCCTGCTTTCCATCCCGCAATTGTCACAGGCACCATTGGTGGGGAAGAGACAAGGCCTTCTCGGTGATTGCTCCCCGGCTATGGAACTCCCTTCCTGGTGGGACCAAGCTTTCGGGACAGGGCAATAAAGCAGCAATAGGAAAGATTACCAAGCCAATTAGATTTGACGTGGATGACGTCAAAATAAATGATGTATTTTAATATTTTGATAAATGTTTTTAATGTTTATGTACGTATATAAGAATTGGTGTCCCGGCATTGAATGTTTGCCGTATATATGCTGTGCTCCGCCCTGAGTCCCCTTCGGGGTGAGAAGGGCGGAATATAAATATTTTAAATAAATAAATAAATAGTACAATATCAGTATTAAATATTACTATATTGTACTATACCATTATATTGTAATATTATTAGTAATATTACATGTAATATAAATATATAATTATAATATGGTATTATTAGTAGTAGTAATAGTAGTAGTATATTGCATTACATTATAATATTATAAATATATGTATATACGATATATTATATTATATTATTCGAATAGCACAGGAGACAAGGTGGAACTATTCCCTGACCCCCTCTCTCTTCACTCTGGCCCATATAAATTGGGGGTTATAAAGCCTTGCATTGGCACTGAGCCCCATATAAATGCCATAAGCCCCACTAAATGAATGCTGAAGATCCTTACATTGGTTTAGACCCATTCAGAAGGCCCTAAACTCCCTTAAACAGGTACTGACAAAACTTATATTGGCACTAGACCCTTTTGAAAGGCTATAAAACCTCCAGACAGGTGCTAATAATAATAGTAATAGTAATACTCTCAACCTCTGAGGATGCCTGCCATAGATGTGGGCGAAATGTCAGGAGGGAGAGAATGCTTCTGGATCATGGCCAAACAGCCCCAAAAACTCACAGCAACCCAGTTATTCTGACCATGAAAGCCTTTGACAACACAATAATAATTTGTTTGTCCGGCCGTTGTGTTTCCCCATTGTGTAGACCTGCGGAAGCAAGCCCGGCAGCTGGAGAACGAGCTGGACCTCAAGCTAGTCTCCTTCAGCAAGCTCTGCACCAGCTACAGCCATGGCAGCTCCAGAGACGGAAGGCGCGACAGGTATAGGTACTACCGCATGAACCTTTTTCTCTCTCCCTTTTGGGTGGAAAAGGCGGAAGGCCAGAACAAACGCACTGAAATAATCCAAAATTTAGGACACAAATATGAAGTGTGTGTGTGTGTATATAAAAGTGCATTATGACTATCTGATCCTATAGTTCATTTGGTCTCCAAACGTTCTCCCTTGGAAGTGTTTGTGGGTTTCTTTCTGTCTTCCAGGGTGGCCCTATGGCAGGCCTAAAGGCAACAAATAGGGTTTTAGCACCTCACTTTCCATAAAAGGGATAATTAATTATTAATTAGAGTTGTGGTGTTGATGCTATGCCTTCACCTAAAGGCAACAAATAGGATTTTAGCCCCTCACTTTCCAATTGTTAATTAGGATTGTGTTGTTGTGTGCTTTCAAGGCGAGCAAGTCAAAGATTTATTCAGAGGATGGGCTTTTGTCTTCCTCTGAGGCTGAGAGAGTGTGACTTGCCTAAAGGTACCCAGTGAGTTCAGAGCTGTAGGCCCCATCTACACTACCGTATAATCCAGATTATCAAATATGATAATCCACATGATCTGCTTTGAACTGAGTTATATGACTCTACACTGCCATGTAATCCAGAGAGGATAATCTGAATTTTATACTCGCTCTCCTCGGGATGACACTAGCTTTGGCCCACTGACCAACAGGCTTTGGCCTACTCGCTCTCCTCGGGATGACACTAGATTTGGCCCACTGACCGACAGGCTTCGGCCTACTCTCTCCCCTCTCTTTTTCCTTTCTTTCTTTTGTTCCCTCTCCATCCCTTCCAGTCTTCATCCCGCCATTTCCTTTTCTTTCTCCTCCCCATTCATCCTTCCTTCCTCCCTTTCTTCCTTTTCTCCTATCAGAAATATTAAAAATTAACTGCATATTTTTATTACAAAAGTGTGAGTCCAGCACTGAAAGAGTGAGTAGGCCAAAGCCTGTTGGTCAGTGGGCCAAAGCTAGTGTCGTCCTGAGGAAAGTGAGTAGGCCGAAGCCTGTTAGACAGTGGGCCAAAGCTAGTGTTGTCCTGAGGAGAGTGAGTAGGCCAAAGCCTGTTAGAGTCAGTGGGCCAAAGCTAGTGTTGTCCTGAGGAGAGTGAGTAGGCTGAAGCCTGTTAGAGTCAGTGGGCCAAAGCTAGTGTTGTCCTGAGGAGAGTGAGTAGGCCGAAGCCTGTTAGTCAGGGGCCAAAGCTAGTTTCGTCCTGAGGAAAGTGAGTAGGCCGAAGCCTGTTGGTCAGTGGGCCAAAGCTAGTGTTGTCCTGAGGAGAGTGAGTAGGCCGAAGCCTGTTAGTCAGGGACCAAAGCTAGTTTCGTCCTGAGGAAAGTGAGTAGGCCGAAGTCTGTTGGTCAGTGGGCCAAAGCTAGTTTCGTCCTGAGGAGAGTGAGTAGGCCGAAGCCTGTTAATCAGGGGCCAAAGCTAGTTTCGTCTTGAGGAAAGTGAATAGGCCAAAGCCTGTTGGTCAGTGGGCCAAAGCTAGTGTTGTCCTGAGGAGAGTGAGTAGGCTGAAGCCTGTTAGAGTCCATGGACCAAAGCCAGTGTTGACCTGAGGAGAGCGAGTAGGCCGAAGCCTGTTAGTCAGGGGCCAAAGCTAGTTTCGTCCTGAGGGAGTGAGTAGGCCGAAGCCTGTAGTCAGTGGGCCAAAGCTAGTGTTGTCCTGAGGAGAGTGAGTAGGCCGAAGCCTGTAGTCAGTGGGCCAAAGCTAGTGTTGTCCTGAGGAGAGTGAGTAGGCCGAAGCCTGTTGGTCAGTGGGCCAAAGCTAGTTTCGTCCTGAGGAGAGCGAGTAGGCCGAAGCCTGTTAGTCAGGGGCCAAAGCTAGTTTCGTCTTGAGGAAAGTGAATAGGCCAAAGCCTGTTGGTCAGTGGGCCAAAGCTAGTGTCGTCCTGAGGAAAGTGAGTAGGCCGAAGCCTGTTAGAGTTATTGGGCCAAAGCTGGTGTCGTCCTGAGCAGAGTAAGTAGGCCGAAGCCTGTTGGTCAGTGGGCCAAAGCCAGTGTTGACCTGAGGAGAGCGAGTAGGCCGAAGCCTGTTAGAGTCAGTGGGCCAAAGTTAGTGTCGTCCCGAGGAGAGTGTTCTATGGTATAGTCAAAATATAGGGTTCCAATCTGTGATTTTATCAGATTCCTGTCAAAATTAAATCTACTTTCTTGCAATTGTGGCATGTTTACAACGAAGCTCTCTTTTTCTCGGCCTCTCGTCCATGTATTCCTCAGCTCCGACACAACTCCTCTCCTGAACGGATCGAGCCAAGACCGAATGTTTGAAACGATGGCTGTGGAGATTGAGCAGCTCCTGGGGAAGGTGAGGAATTTCCACCACCAATTAGGAAAAGCCCTTGACTTTCCCATACCTGTCCCCAGTATTGGAAACTCCATGTTGCTTCTGAGACCAATTCATAGGCAAGGAGAACATCATCTGTCTGAGGGAGAGCCACCCTTGTTGGAGTGTTGGATTGTGCCTCTAGGCCTGATGTAAGAATTGACTTGAAGGCAGACCCTAACAGTGAACCAAGGAAGGAAGGAGGAAGGAAACGGAAACAAGGGAGGGAGGAAGAAAGAGAGGAAAAAGAAAAGGAAAGCGGCCCTAAGTTCTTTCGGGGAGATGGGTCGGGATAGAAATAAAGATTATTATAAGGAGAGAGAGAGGCAGAAGAAGAAGCCAGAAGGGAGGGAGAAAAGAAGGAAAAGGAAATGAAACTAGGAAGGAAGAGAAAGGGAAGAAGGGAGGAAAAAAGAGGAAGAAAAATGAGAGGGAGGGAGAAAAGAAAGGGAGGCAAAAGAGGGGGGAAGGGAAGGCGAAAGGAAGGCAGAAGAGGAAGGAAAGGAGGGCAGGAGGAAAGCAGGAAGGGAAAGAGGAAGGAAAAATAGAGGGAGGAAAAAAGAACAAAAGGGAATAGGGAGGAAAAAGGGAAAGAAAGGGAAGAGGAAGGAGGGAGGAAGAAAGAAAAAAGAGAGGGAGGGAAAGAAAGGGAAGGAGAGAGGAAGAAAGAGGAAGGAAGGAAGAAGGAAAGAAGGAAGGGTAGGAGGAGAAGAAGGGAGAGATGAAGGACAAGGAAAGGAGAGAGGAAAAAGAAAAGAAGGAAGGAAAAAGGAAGAAACAAAGGGAGTAAAAAGAGAGAGGAAAGAAAAAGATAAGGAAAAAGGGAGGCAGAAGAGAAAGGAATAAAGGGGAAAAGGAAGGAAAGGAGGAGAACAGGATGGGAGAGTGAAAGGAACAAAAAGTGGAGGAAGGGAGGAAAAATAGGAAGGAAGGAAGAGAAGAAGACAGGAAGGGAGGGGAAAAGAAGAAAGGAAAAGGAGAGAGGAAGAAAGGGAAGGAGGGAGGCAGAGAGAAAGGGAAGTAGGGAGGAAGAAAAGGAGGGAGGAAGAAAGCTTGGGAAAAGAGTTTAAAGGAGGGAGGAAAAAGAAAAGTGTGAGGGAGATAGGAGAGAAAGAGAAAGGGAATGAGAAATACAAGAAGGGAGGGAGAGAGGAAGGAGGGGAAGGAGGGAGGCAGAAGAGGGAGAGAGAAGGAGGGAGGAAGAATGGTCAGATAAAGAGGGAGGAAGATAGAAGAGAAAGTGAAAGAGGGAAGAAGAAAGGAGTGAAGGGAGAAAGGACGAAAGGGAGGAAAAAGGGGTGAGAGGAAGAATGGGAAGGAGGAAGGCAGAAGTGGAAGAGAAAAAGGGAAGGAGGGAGAAAGACAAGGGAGGGAGAAAGGAAGAAAGCGAGGGAAAGGGGAAGGAGGGAGGAAGAATGGTCAGAAAAAGAGTGGAAAGGAGGAAAAAAGAAAAGAGGGAGGGAGATAGATAGAAGAGAAAAAGGGAAGGAGGGAAGAAGACAAGGGAGGGAGAAAGGAAGAAAGCGAGGGAAAGGGGAAGGAGGGAGGAAGAATGGTCAGAAAAAGAGTGGAAAGGAGGAAAAAAGAGAAATGAAGGGAGGGAGATAGAAGAGACAGGGAGGGAGAAAGGAACAAAGGGAGGCAGAAGAGGAAGAGAGAATGAAATGAATAGAAATGAAATAAAAAATATTTAAAGTAATTAAACTACCAAAAACCCTAGTTAATAACTTAAATAGAGAAAGGAAGGTGGGAGAAAGATAGGAAGGGAGGGAGAAAAGTCGGAAAAAGAAGGAAGGAGGGAGGAAGAAAGAAAATGAGATGGAGGGGGGAAAGAGGTGGAGGAATTGAGACAGAAAAGGAAATAAGGAAGTAAGAAAGAAAGTCTTTTGTGCTCTCTCTCTCTGTGTTGCAGCTCACAGGGATCAACGATAAGATGTCAGAGTATGCCAACAGCGCCGGTGTGCCCTCCCTCAACGCAGCACTCATGCACACCTTGCAGCGGCACAGAGACATCTTGCAGGTAGGACTGTCCACCTTCATGTCTTTTGTGATCCCTTTCAAAAAATGTATTTATTAACTAAACAATAAATATAAAGACACCACTTCAGAGTCAAACTTTTTTTCTATGACTACTCCCTATTCTTATCCAATTATTGGTAGGAATTTCCGACCTTTCTTGTTGTGAGACATATTTTTTGAAATGCTTCTCCACTTTCTCCCACTTTTTGTTTAGCGAATTCCCTTTCGTGATGCTGGATCATTTCTGCTTTGAATTCCCATGCTTTCCTCAATTGCATCCTGTTTCCCCCAGAATAAGACCTAACCAGGAAATAAGCCCTAGCGTGATTTGTCAGGATACTCGTAATATAAGCCCTGCCCCAAAAATAAGCCCCAATTAAGGTTGTCAGTCAAGCGGACACATCTTGCACATTCATTGCAACACGCGATGGGCGGATTGAATTCTAAAATAATATTTAAAATATTAAAATATAAAAAATATTAAAATATCTATGCACATAAAAAAGTAAAAATATGTATGTGTGTCGGGGTGGAGTGTCCACTGACACAGACAAGCTCCCTCTCCACAAACAGCTATAACTCCCAACACTCAGGAGTCACCAAAGGCGAGTTATAGTGAGTGCCATGAACATGTCCAAGACCCCTAACAACAACAACAACAACAATAATAGTAGTAGTAGTAGTAGTAGTAATAATAATAATAACAATAACAATAATAATAAAATACACTGCTCTGTCTCCCTGAGGGGGACTCAGGGCGGTTTCCAAGTAACATCACCAAAACATACCGGTAAACAACAAAAGCATAAAATTATCACAGTAACACATATATATTAAAAATAATCCTGCCTGTTCAGAGCAATTAAAAGGCCGGGCCGAAGCTAGTGCAAACTCAAACACCAACACAATACTGCCCACCACCCAAGTGAAGGCTTTCATACGTGGACCAGCTCATCCTAGATTTTATGTGTTTCCTCCACCACAGACATCCCATTGTTTCTTTCTCTCTCCATTGGTGTGCACTTTCCATGACCCCGCCCACTGCCTCTCCTTTAACCCTTTCCTATTATTTTCTATGACACACAACAAACAGAGGAATTGATCAGCAATTGAAAATACTAGAGAGGATTGGGGAGAATTCACCATGATTTAAAGGAGTTTTAGGTACTGGGATGTATAGTTCACCTGCAATCTAAGAGCACTCTCTACTCCACCGAAGATGGAATTGGACCAAACTTGGCACACAGAGCCCCCCCATGACAAACAAAACATACTGGGGGGTCTTTGGAGGGATGTATAACAGTTGTAGTTCACCCACATCCAGAGCGTACTATGAACCCAAACAATGATGGATCTGGGCCAAACTTGACATGCATACCCAATATGCCCAAGTTTGAATACTGGTGTGTTTTGAATATTGGTGTGTACGACTCTATATATATTATTAATAATAATATTAGTACAGTATAGCCCTGTATATTATTATTATTATATTACAGCACAATACTGTATATTATTATTAATAATATTATTAGTACAATCTGGCCCTGTATAATATTATTAATATTATTACAGTACAATGCTGTGTATTATTATTATTATTATTAATAATAATAATAATAGTATAATATGGCTCTGTATATTATTATTATTATTATTATTATTATTATTATTATTATTATTACAGTACAACCCTATATATTATTAATATTATTATTAGTACCCTGTATATTATTATTGTTGTTACAGTAAACCCTGTATATTATTAATGTTACTCTTAGTACAATACAACCCTGTATATTATGATTATTGTTACAGTACAGTCCTGTATATTATTATTAATATTATTAGTACAATACAACCCTGTATATTATGATTATTGTTACACTACAACCCTGTATATTGTTGTTGTTGTTGTTGTTGTTGTTGTTGTTATTACAGTACAACCCTGTATATTAGTATTAATATACAATATTAGTACAATACAACCCTGCATATTATTACCATTATTGTTACAGTACAATCCTGTATATTATAAATATTATTATTCGTATAGTACAACCCTGTATATTGTTGTTGTTGTTGTTGTTGTTGTTGTTATTATTATTATTATTATTATTATTACAGTACAACCCTGTATATTATTAATGTTACTATTAGTACAATACAACCCTGCATATTATTACCATTATTATAACAGTACAACCCTATGTATTATTATTATTGTTTATTTATTTACTTCACTTGTATACCGCCATTCTCAGCCCTAAGGCGACTCATAGCGGTTACAATACAATCTTTTATATTAATAATATTATTAGTAGTACAATACAGCCCTGTATATTATTATTATTATTACAGTACAACTCTATATATTAGTAATAATAATATTAGTACAGTAGAACCCTGTATATTATTATTACAGTACAACATTGTATGATGTTGTGTTGTTGTTGTTATTACATTACAACCCCGTATATGAGGGGCATACAATCTTGGGTCCTTTGTCCCTGAAATGTAGGGTATTTAAAATGCCTGCTGTATTTTCAATACCCTTGCCAGTGTTTTCAGTCAGTCTAATTGCATTTTCTGCTCAAACGGCTCAGATAGGCTTCCAGTGAATACTTCATTGGGAATCTCACCAAGGGCTGAACCAGCCTGGAATCTCTATTGTTGTTATTATTATTTACTGTTCTCATCATGGTTGTTATCATTCTCACGGCAGGACTACACCCATGAATTCCACAAAACCAAAACCAACTTCCTCGCCGTCCGCGAAAGAGAAAACCTCCTCGGCTCGGTGCGGAAAGATATCGAGTGAGTGAAATCTGCATCTTCAGCCTGGCTTTTCTCATCGGGAAGCGGGGGTCCGGCTAGCAGGGCCTTCTGGGTTTCAGAGAGGTCCTTGAGGCCGTTTCTGCCCACGGTGATATTTGCCCCCCTCGATCTTTCAGATCCTACAAAAGCGGGAGTGGCGTCAACAACCGGCGGACGGAGCTCTTCTTGAAGGAGCACGAACACCTCCGAAAGTAAGTCTGTGCCTAGGCCTCATTTCTTCTGTGGATGCTGAAAGAAATAGAAGGGAGGGAGGAAGAAAAGGAGGAAAGAAGGAAGGAAGGAAACGTGGGAGGAAGCGAGAAAGGAAGGAAAGAGGGAAGAAGGGAGAAGGAGGAAAAAAGGGAGGTGAGCAAAGGGGAGTAAAGAAGAACGAAAGAGAAGGAAATGAATGAAGGGAGAAAGGTAGGAAAGAGGGAATGGAGGAAGAAAGATAGGAAAGCAGGAGGGAGAGAGGGAGAAAAGGGGAGAAAGGAAAGCAGGAAGGAGGGAGGAAAGAGAGAAGGAGGGAAAAAGAAGGGACATGAAAAAGGGAGTAAGAAAGAAAGTGAGGGAGAAAGGTAGGAAAGAAAGGAGGGAGCAAGAAAGGAAAGGGAGGGAGAAAAGGAGGAAGAAAGAGAGGTGGGGAAAAGGGAAGGGAGGAAGAAAGAAAGGAAAGTAGGGGAGGAAAGAAAGAAGATGGGAGGGAGAAAGGAAGGAAGGAGAGGAAAGGAAGAGAGAAGGAAAGGGGTTAAAGAACAAAAGAGAAAGGAGTGAGGGAGAAAGCTAGGAAAGAGGAAAGAAGAAAGGTAGGAAAGAAAGATATTGGAGGTAGGGTTTAAAAGGATGACTAAGAAGGGGCATGTGAACAGGGCCTGGGCTAATCTGAAACCTGCTCCACTCCAGAAAACTTTTCTTAGAAACTTTATGTCGTTATGGATAAAATCAAGTCCTAACAAATCAAGTTGCACAATGTAGGACTATTGATGAGGAGAACATACTTTTTCACCTCTATTTTTATCTGCGACGTAATTAATGAAGTATAAAGGTAGAAAGTTTAATTGGTATATATAAACCGTCAAGAAAGGTTTGGTAAAAGATTTAAATATTATTTGATAATCATTAATTGAAAAATTAATGAAATTGCATTAAGCATGAAGGAAAGAAAGAAAGAATAAATAATAAGAAAAAACTAAATTAATCACCTTTTTAATCGGAGAACATAAGAAAAAATGTTTACAAAGGAAGGAGAAGAGTAATTTATGGTAACTAATTATGAAGTAAATGAAGATTGAGGTAGAACTGTTAGGAAATATTTAACAAATTTGGTCTAAGAAAGAAATGTGGGGGAAAGGGAAGAAGGAAAGAGGAAGGGAAGGAGAAAGGTAAGAAAAAGGAAAGGAAGGAGGGATTATATTGTTGTTGTTGTTGAAACTGCAATTTACAACATTAATATTAAAATAGAACAGCCCATTAGAAGTGATTATTATTATTATCATCATCATCATTATCATTGTTATTAGTGAAATATTTAGAAAGTGCAATATAATTTGGAATTTAAGATCTATAACTTATTATTATTATTATTATCATCATCATTGTCATCATATTTAGTAGTAGCTGCTGCCCAGCTTTGACTACAGTCTTCCTCCCATTGTCGTTGTCTTATGTAATAATAACTGCTGTCCAGCTGTGGCTGAGATCTTCCTCCAACGGGTTCCAAGAGTCTTCCTCCATAATTCATTTCCTTTTCTAGTTCACTTGGTGAAATTATGTATTTCTAGGACCATTTTTCCCAGTGGAAATGGAATGGGGAAACAGTACCCATGTTCCAACTCAAGGGGGTGCTGTTTCCTCATGAATCTCACTTTCCTTTTGGGATATCAGGGAAAAGGATTGTGTTTTGGGGGAAGAAGAACCCAACAGGAAATTGCATTCGCTGTTAGTGGTGAACCCGTAATTCCTCTGGCAATCGATCTTTGTTGATGTACATTGCGGTGAATAAAAGGTCACGTTGTGTGACAACTGGCCATATAGGGAGCTGTAGTCTCCATTTGGTAGGAATGGCATCAGTGCCATACAAACCATAGGTCAGCGGGAAGGAAAGGAGATTGTTTTGGATAGTCACTAATCTGAGTGTTTTCATTGATGCTAACTGTGGTTCAATTGCAACAAACCATCTTTATGTCACCACTTATGATGCTGACTTGTCGTTAAAATTAAGATTAATCAGCCATAGTCAAAATCAACCATGGTTTAGTGCAGTATTCACTATCGTTGTTTTGGTATTTTATAACCAACGCCCAATTTATATTGCTGGCACCGTTTGTTCACAGCGAGCCGACTTCAGATCACTGTTTCTGAAACTGCATTGCTTAAGCAGACCATAGTTAAAGTAATCTTAGTTTAGTGTGCCAAATCCAAAATAAACCATTGTTCAAATGGATCTTGGTTTAGTTGATTTTCCAGATGTTGAACCATCGTTCAAATGCATCTGTTTAGTTGCCCATTTTTCAAGTGGATCTTGGTTTAGTTGACTTTCCAGATGTTAAACCATCACTCAAATGTTTACCTGACTTTCCAAGTGTTAAACCATTGTTGACATAGATCTTAGTTTAGTTGACTTTCCAAATGTTAAACCAGTGCCCAAAGGGATCTAATTTTAGCTCACTTTCCAGATGTTAAACCCTTGTTCAGATAGACCTGGATTTAGTTGACTTTCCTTCCAGATGTTTTTCCATCATTTAAATGGATCTGGATTCAGCTGACTTTCCAGATGTTAAACCATTGTTCAAATAGACCTGGATTTAGTTTACTTTCCTTCCAGATGTTAAGCCATCACTCAAAGGGATCTGAGTTCTGCTGATTTTCCAAATGTTAAACCACCATTTGAGTGGATCCTGAGTTTAGCTGACCATTGTTCAATGGATCTTAGCTCAATTGACTTTCCAAATGTTAAGCCATCATTCCAATGGAACTGGGTTTAGTTGACTTTCCAAACATTAAACCATCGTTCCAATGGATCTGAGTTTAGTTAACATTCCAAATGTTGAACGAGGCATCCTCAAACTGTGGCCCTCCAGCTGTTTGGGCCTTCAACTCCCAGAATTCCCAACAATTGAACAAACTCGTTAGGGCTTCTGTGAGTTGGAGGGCCAAACAGCTGGATGGCCACAGTTTGAAGATGCCCATGTTAAACCATTGTTCAAATGGGTCTGACTTTAGCTGACCTTCCAGGCATTAAACCATCATTCAAATGGGTCTGAGTTTAGTTGACCATTGTTCAATGGATCTTGGTTCATTTGACTTTCCAGATGTTAAACCATAATTCAAATGGGTCTGGGTTTAGCTGACTTTCCAGATGTTAAACCACCAGTCAAATAGATCTGGGTTTAGCTGACTTTCCAGATGTTAAACCATCATTCAAACGGGTCTGAATTTAGTTGACCATTGTTCAACGGATCTTGGTTCAGTTGACTTTCCAAATATTAAACCATGGTCAATCAGAACTGGAGTGAAAGGCTTCTTTATCCCATTGGAAGGAATTGCGTGTTGTCTGTTGATTGTACTTTTTCCTGCCTGGCATAAGGGGGATTGTTTAGATGGCCCTTGGGGGTCTCTCCTAAATCTATAATGCTGTGTTGCTTTGCTCCACTGAACCCTGTCCAATTCAGCCCTACTTTTCCTTGTTAATGCCCTTTTAGGCGAGAGTGGAGTAAATAATTCATCTGTTGGTAAGCTTTCCATCAAAGGGAAGCACAGGACCCAGTGATGAATAGACAGGCTTCGGGAAAACTCATCCTGCAAAGTGTTTGGAGGGGAAAAGGGAACCAAGTCGGTCGGAACCAAGCTCCCTATTGTCCTAATAACAGGGGAAATCAATAAAAAGGGAGTCTGCTTATATAACTATAGCCGAGGCCAGTCCGTGAATCGATTCCTTGGCGGTTTGTAGAGGCAATTCCCACAGAGAAGATGAGCTCTGTTGGGTGTTGTTGGTAGTCGTAGTAGTAGTAATAGATAGAAAACAACACAGAGACAAATAGAAGCTAATCACTATACTCCTATAATGATTAACTAAATTAAATTAAGACACAATAAAACTTGAAAAAATAATATGTTTGGTAAAATGGGGTTAAATTAGGAGATGAAAGCAGGGGGAGGAGAGTGGCGAGTGTAAAATAATTCGGTCAGAGAATTTAGATAAGTTCATCACCATGACAAATTATTATTATTATTATTATTAGAGTAATACTAGTGGTAGTAGTATTACTGCTATTAGTATTGTTGTTTTTGGAATAATACTACTGATGGTAGTATTACTGCTATTATTATTATAGGAGTAATACTAGTGGTGATTGTATTACTTTATTATTATTATAGGAGCAATACTAGTGATAGTTGTGGTACTGCTTTTATTATAGGAGTAATACCAGTGGTAGTATTACTGTTATTGTTATTATTGCAGAAATACTAGTGGTAATTGTATTACTGCTATTATTATAGAAGTAATACTAATGGTAGTAGTATTACTGCTATTAATATTGTTACTATTGGAGTAATGCTAGTGGTAGTAGTATTACTGCTATTATTACTATTATTGGAGTAATAGTAGTGGCAGTAGTATTACTGCTATTAATATTATTGGAGTGATACTAGTGATAGTAGCATTGCTATTATTATTATTATTATTATTATTATTATTATTGGAGTAATACTCGTAACACTGCTATTATTATAGGAGTAATAAGTAGTACTGTTACTGCTATTATTGCTATTATTACTGTTATTATTGGATTAATACTAGTGGTAGTATTACTGCTATCAATTTTGTTGTTATTGGAGTAATGCTAGTAGTTGTATTACTGCTATTATTATTATTTTATTATTGGAGTAATAGTAGTGGCAGTAGTATTACTGTTATTAATATTATTATTGGAGTAATACTAGTGAGGGTAGTATCGCTATTATTATAATAATTATTATTGGAGTAATACTCGTGGTAGTATTACTGCTATTATAGGAGTAATAAGTGGTAGTAGTGTTACTGCTATTATTGCTATTTTTACTGTTATTATTGGAGTAATACTAGTGCTAGTATTACCGCTAATAATGTTATTGTTATTGGAGTAATAGTAGTGGTAGTGGTATTACTATTAATATTATTATTGGAGTAATACAAGTGGTAGTATTGCTGCTATTATTAGTGGAGTAATACTAGTGCTAGCTGTATTAATGCTATTATTTTAGGAGTAATAAGTGGTAGAAGTGTTACAGCTATTACTGCTGTTATTACTATTATAGTGGTAGTAGTATTACTGCTATTGTTGTTAGTAGTGGTGAAAGCCAGCAAAACCATTTTTGAAACATTCAGAGCCAAGTATCATGCGAG
This sequence comes from Anolis sagrei ordinatus, assembly GCF_025583915.1. Classification (NCBI taxonomy): domain Eukaryota; kingdom Metazoa; phylum Chordata; class Lepidosauria; order Squamata; family Anolidae; genus Anolis; species Anolis sagrei. The sequence continues at coordinate 6,698,516 of NW_026844589.1, read as the reverse complement.
GTTAGTAACTTATTCTTTCTGTCTGTGTCTTTTTGTCCATTTCTTCCCCCGTTTTCTGCACACAAAAATAACCAGGGAGAGAGATTATTTTTAAAATGGTACCTGATGCTTTTGGAGACCCAGAACGCCCCCTCACCTGATGCCTTGAGCTCAAGCCTCTGATTTCGGAGGCCTAGTTTCTTTTAAAAAGGCATATAAGGCGGTGGGTGACCCGGTAGCTTAGAAGTGAATGTTTCCAGACACAAATCGCAGGCAGAAAACCCCAAGAAACAGCTGTTTTTCTGTGCCGAAACGTGGCACTATCTCAAACCATCAGGACCTGGCGCTTTCCCTGGTTTTGCGGCATCACCTCCGCCTTTCGCCGCTACCCCTTCTGATTTCCTATGATCGATGGCTTTCTGAGATCGAAAGGAGCGATGGAGCGTTATTAGATTTTCCGCAGCGTTTTGTGCATCCATTAAGGAGATACAAAACACTTTTGGAGGGGGAGAAAAAGGGTGGGAGATTTCTGAAAGGAGTTCCAAGCACGTTTCCCGCTGAGGCTGAATCAATCTTTATTATCCAGGCCAGAGAATAGTAGGAAGTGTGTTGCTTCAAGTCTTGCTTTTCTCGTTGCTCGTCCGTTGTCATGGGCACATCTGACCCCAACGCACTGCCCTTTCCTGGCGACCCAAGCTTTGAATATTTCTTACTCGACAGGCCTTTACTTTGGAGGCTGGATAGATGTCTCACTGTGTTTTTTTTCCTCCCGTTTTCCACCCTTCAAAAAACGGGCCGCAGCTGATAGTAAAATTCTCTTCGTTGCAATGAACTGAATGCACACTCCGTCTCTTAATGCAGCTCTGAACTTTGGGCGAGGCATTCGGACGTTGCAGGAAACGGTGGCTATCCGGGTGCTTGGGAAGTGTTACTTGGTCACGGTGGTCCACGCTCTTGTTACATCCCGAATAGACTACTGCAACACGCTCTACGTGGGGTTGCCTTTGAAGACTGTTTTGAAGCTTTAAATATTACCGCGGGTAGTAGCCAGGTTACTAAGAGGAGCGGCGCTCAGGGAACACACTACTCGTTGCATCAGCTCCGCTTGCTACCAATTTGCTACCGCTCTTGTTACATCCCGAATAGACTACTGCAACGCGCTCTACGTGGGGTTGCCTTTGAAGACTGTTCGGAAGCTTTAAATATTCCTACGGGTGGTAGCCAGGTTACTAACAGGAGCGGCGCTCAGGGAACACACTACTCCTCTGTTGCGTCTGCTCCTCTTGCTACCAATTTGCTACCGCTCTTGTTACATCCCGAATAGACTACTGCAACACGCTCTACGTGGGGTTGCCTTTGAAGACTGTTCGGAAGCTTTAAATATTCCCACGGGTGATAGCCAGATTACTAACAGGAGCGGCGCTCAGGGAACACACTACTCCTCTGTTGCGTCAGCTCCGCTTGCTACCAATTTGCTACCAAGCACAATTCAAAGTGCTGGCTTCAGCCTATAAAGTCCTAAATAATTCCAGGCCAGCTTACCTGTCTGACCGTATCTCCTCCTATGAACCATCTAGGACAGTGCTTCTCAACCTTGGGTCCCCAGATGTTTTTGGCCTACAACTCCCAGAAATCCCAGCCAGTTTACCAGCTGTTAGGATTTCTGGGAATTGTAGGCCAAAAACATCTGGGGACCCCAGGTTGAGAACCACTGATCTAGGAGCTTAAGATTGTCTGGGGAGGCTCTGCTCTCGATCCTGCCTGCCTCGCAAGTGCGATTGACAGAGATGAAGGACAGGGCCTTCTCAGTGGTGACCCCCTGGCTATAGAACTCCCTCCTCAGAGATATTAGATCAGCCCCCTTCCTCCTGACTTTCCGGGGGGGGGAGTAAAGACCTGGCTCTTTGAGCAAGCTTTTGAGAATGCAGCGGAATAGATAACACAGAATAATAATAATAATAATAATAATAACACTTTATTTATATTCCGCCTTTCTCACCCCAAACGGGACTCGGGGTGGATCACAAGTACACATACACGGGAAACATTCAATGCTGTTTGTGACAGACAGCACAGAAGGAGGTGTTTCCATGGACGCTTGGGTTTGAGTCCACAAGGGGTGCTGTTGCTCCATCCTCTATGACGAAGAACCGTCAGGACTTCCTCATTTCAGCATTTTCTGATCTTCTTTTTCTTTATGGCGTTGTACACCTCCCCTGCTTTTAGTGGTACCTAATTCCTCTAAAAATAGCTAAAGCTGTTTTCAAACTGCTTAGGTAAACAGTGAGCAGGGCTGACGGTCAGCCGCTCACGCCGACCCGGGGCTTCGAACATGCAATCTTTGGTTGATAGATCTTATAGTTGCTGATGATTTACTATACTGTTTTATATTGTTGATTTTGTTATTTCATATTTTGTTGTGATGTATTTTGTTATTGTGTGTTTAGTAAGTTGTATTATTTTGGGCTTGGCCTCATGTTAGCCGCCCCGAATCCCCTTTGTGGAGATGGTGGTGGGTTATAAATAAAGTGAATAATAATATTTATTACTATATTATGATTTACCAGCTATGCTAAACCTCCTGTTTCTCTACTTCTCGGTGCCGTTCTTTCACCGCCATTCAAGCCCGTGCTGCTTTGGCTTCCCTGGTGTTGTGGTGCCCGTGTTTCCGTAGAGGAGCTCCTCCCCGCGCCTCCTTCTCCGAAGCCTCTTTTCTCTGCCAAGAGAGTGGAAAGGCGCAGCAACACTTAGCCGGCTGGCCGGGCCCATTAGCGCATTCCCGGAATGGGTTTCCGACAGCTGCGGATGACTTAACATTAATCCCCGACTGTTTTAAAATTGTGTTGTCAAAGGCTTTCATGGTCGGAATCACTGGGGTGCTGTGAGTTTTTCAGGCTGTATGGCCATGTCCCAGTTGCATTCTCTCCTGACGTTTCACCTGCGTCTCAGACTTTCTGTTGCTAGTGAAGCAAGTGGGGTGTATCTATCCCTGTGGAATAATGTCCAGGGTGGGAGAAAGGACCCTTGTCTGTGTGAAACAATCATGGATGTTGCAACGAGCAAGCTTGAATAGCATTGAGTAGCCATGAAGTTTGCAAAGTCAATCAGTGAGGGCATCTGCATAGAAGCGATGAAGCAAGTGGGGTGTATCTATCCCTGTGGAATAATGTCCAGGGTGGGAGAAAGGACACTTGTCTGTTTGAAGCAAGTGTAGATGTTGAAATTTGCAAGCTTGATTAGCATTGAGTTGCCATGAAGTTTGCAAAGTCAATCAGTGAGGGGATCTGCATAGAAGCACGTGGAGTGTATCTATCCCTGTGGAATAATGTCCAGGGTGGGAGAAAGGACCCTTCTCTGTTTCAAGCAAGTGTGGATGTTGCAATTAGCAAGCTTGATTAGCATTGAGTAGCCATGAAGTTTGCAAAGTCAATCAGTGAAGGTGTCTGCATAAAAGTGATGAAGCAAGTGGGGTGTGTACATCCCTGTGGAATAATGTCCAATGTGGGAGAAAGGACCCTTCTTTGTTTCAAGCAAGTGTGGATGTTGCAACGAGCAAGCTTGATTAGCATTGAGTAGCCATGAAGTTTGCAAAGTCAATCAGTGAGGGCATCTGTATAGTAGTAGTGATCTTGTCTGCTGTGGACTTGTTGTGTTTCTGATGATGATGATGATGATGATGATGATGATGATGATGATGATGATGGAGGGAGTTGGGGAACTGACTCCACATGATGGAAGTTGTAGTTCACCCTGCATCAAGACACAGCACTGTGTCCCCCACCAACAATAGATCTGGACCACATTTGGCACACGGGATGTTTGGAGGGAATTTACCTTGAGCTATAGGAGTTGTAGTTCACCTACATCCAAAGAGCACAGTGAACCCAATTAACGATGGACCAAACTTGCACAGATTATGGGATTTGCAGTACCTTCACTCACTTCCAGAGACCACTGCGACCCCCACGTATGGCAGACCAGGACCAAACTTGGCACAGAGATGCCCCATGGCCAACAGAAAATACTAGAGAAATTTGGGGGGCAATGGCATTGATTTATGGGAGTTATAGTTCACCTGCATCCACTTTGCACAGAGAAGCCCCATGACCAACTGAACATACTGCAGGGTTTTGTGGGAATTGACCTTGATTTTGAGAGTCATAGTTCACCCTTATCCAGGTAGTACTGAACCCAGCTGATGTCGAATCTCAACCAAACTTGGCACACAGACCTAACATGGCCAACTTTGCATACAGGCAGTGCTTGGAGATGAATGACCTTAGTTCTGGGAGTTGTAGTTCACCCTTATCCAGGTAGTACCGAACCCAGCTGACATTGAATCTCAACCAAACTTGACATACAGACCTAACATGGCTAACTGTGCATACAGGCAGCGTTTGGGGGAGACTGACCTTAGTTCTGGGAGTTGTAGTTCACCCTTATCCAGAGAGCACTGAACCCAGCTGACGTCAAATCTCAAACAAACTTGGCACACAGACCCAACATGGCCAACTGTGCATACAGGCAGTATTTGAGGGAGACTGACCTTAGTTCTGGGAGTTGTAGTTCACCCTTAGATAGCACAGAACACAGCCAAGGATGGATCTGAACCAAACTTGGCACACAGAACCTTGGTGTTCAACATAGCATACTGGAGAAATTTGGGTGTTGGGGGGGGGGGATGAGAGTTATAGTTCACCCTGCATCCAGAGATATTACTGAACTTCCCAAAACAAACAATGCCATTTTCAAATCACCCGGGCACTACTGGGTAAGGTGATAAAAGGCAAAATTCAGAAGTGGGATCAGATTCGTTAAATTTGTCCTTATGACGCACTATCCAACGTGTATGCCGTAAACTTAAGAATACAAAACTTACTAACGGCAATAATTTAGGCCCCCTTCCAACTCTACGGTTCCATCTTTCCTTCACCAGAGAGTTTTGGACAAGTTTGCCTTTTCTGGAGGGGGAAAAGAGGCGTTTTTTCTCCGTCTCCCGCAAGCTGTTCCTTCCCCGGGATGCAGAGAGACAGATGTCTTCTCCAAATTGCTTGGGGAAAATAAAGCAAGATCTCCGAGCCGGTCCGGCGCTTGGATCGGAGAGCCGTGCTTCTCCTCTCCATCTGCTCCCGAAAACGGAGGCTGCTCAGCCTTGGGAAATGTAGCACCTTTTCCATTGCGAGTCATTAACTCCATGTATTTATATCTCTCCACACCTCACCTCAGCATCAGTTCTCCATTTGGTGGTTGCCTCCCTTGATCGGGTTCGGCCTTGGATCTGAAAGGGAGTGAGTGAGTGAGAATGGAAAGTGGGAGACCGGGACTCAAAAGCCATTGAGAGCAAGTCACACTCTCTCAGCCTCAGGAGGAAGGCGGGGGCAAACCCATACATCACAAAGGACAGAAATAGAGAGCTTCCCCATTCAGCACAAGCCCTTTCTCATCACAGCACTCCAATCCATGTTTGATATGTTTCGTAGGGTTTGTAGTTTACTAATTTGCCCTGATTTGAACCTGGTACAGCCTTGGTGGGGCCTCTGTTCATCCTGTTTCAGATTGTTAATTGGATTGTTTTTCGTGAGCAGAATAATAATAACTATTAATAGTAATAGGGTCTATGGATCAGAGATTTCCCTGTTTGGTTATGAGATATTGTGACAAATGTAGGCTTGCATCGCCGGAATCACTGGGTTGCTGTATGTTTTTCGGGCTATCTGGCCATGTTCCCGAAGCATTCTCTTCTGACATTTCGCCTGCATCTATGGCAGGCATTTTCAGAGGTTGTGAGGTCTGTTAGAAACTAGGAAATTTGGGTTTATATATCTCTGGTATGTCCAGTGTGGGAGAAAGAACTCTTGTCTGTTGGAGGTAGGTGTGAATTGACCACCTTAATTAGCATTTAATAGCCTAGCCTAGCAGTTTACAAGGTGTGGCTTCTTACTGCCTGGGGGAATCCTTTGTTGAGAGTTCCCCTGTTTTGAATATTATTCTTTATTTACTGTTATGATTTTAGAGTTTTTTTAAATACTGGTAGCCAGATTTTGTTCGTTTTCATTTGGTTTGGACTCATCTTGTTGTGTTTCAGATAATAATAATAATAATAATAATAATAATAATAATAATAATAATAATAATGGCAGCTTGGTGTGTCAGGCTCCAGTATATCCAAATTCACAGAAGAATGTAAAAACTTATTATTATTATTATTATGCTAATCTTGTTGTGTTTCAAATAATAATAATAATAATAATAATAATAATAACAACAGCTTGGTTTGTCAGGCTCCAGTATATCCAAATTCACAGCAGAATGTAAAAACTTATTATTATTATACTAATCTTGTTGTGTTTATAATAATAATAATAATAATAATAATAATAATAATAATAATAATAATAGCAGCAGCAGCAGCTTGGTTTGTCAGGCTCCAGTATAGCTAAATTCTCAGCAGAATATAAAAACTAATTATTATTATTATTATTATTATTATTATTATTATTATTATTTGAAACACAACACGATGAGTCCACAGCAGACAAGATCACTCTGCTGGCTGTTGTATTGGATCACACAATTATTATTATTATTATTATTATTATTATTATTATTATTATTATTTGAGTGATTTTTCATCTTTCTTGGAAGCACCGTTGCCCCCCCCCCCCCCCCCTTTGGGATTCAGGCCACAGACTCTTCTTCGTTTACACAACGCCTCGTTGTATATTTAAATATATCGACATATTTGTTGTCTTGCCTCCCTCTTTTTCTATCCAGGTGAGACATCGTGTTCTCACCTGAGGAGGAGCTCCCACTTGGTTTCGGGTTCTGGCTAAAAAAAGGAGAAAGGTGGCAAACTCTCTCTGAAGTTGGTTCGCTTCCGTATCTGCTTTCTTGCTGCTAATTGCTCCATTTTTGAATGCACTTGGGGCTCATTTATTTCCCTCTTCAACAGGCTGCTCTCTCTGAAAGCTCTTCTCCATTTTCTGTCTTCAAGTAATTGTAAAACATTTCCGATCCAGATCAAATAGACCGAAAGGCCTGTCTCCCAGCAGATCCAGGAATCTGGGTCGGTTCGGAGACGTTGTTATGTTTTACCAGCCCTTAAAGCAAGCTGTTTCTTGCCCGTCTTCACATCTAACAGTCCACAGAAACTTCAACGTGAGTTTTGAATGATCCAAAAGCCCTATTCGTTTTGGGACCTTCGTTTTGGACCCAAAACTGACACACGTCATGACGATAAAATAGCATTTTATGGATGGTAAATGGATGCAACAATAGTATTGGTTCAGACCACTGGATTATTTCCCTTTCTGTTTCCTACCTACCTTTCTTTCTCTCTTCCTTCCTTCTCTGTTTCCTTCTTTTCTTTCTCCCGTCCTCCCCTCTCTTTTTCTTGGCAATCTATCTTCCTTTCATCTCTTCCTTTCTGTTTCCTACCTTTCTTTCTCCTTTCCTTCCCTTCCTTCCTTCTCTGTTTCCTTCCTTTCTTTCTCCCTTCCTTCCCTCTCTTTTTCCTGGCAATCTGTCTTCCTTTCATTTTCTTTCTGTTTCCTTTCTTTCTCCTTTCCTTCCCTTTCTTCCTTCTCTGTTTCCTTCCTTCCTTTCTCCCTTCCCTCTCTTTTTCCTGGCAATCTATCTTCGTTTCATTTCCTTTCTGTTTCCTTTCTTTCTCCCTTCCTTCCCTTCCTTCCTTCTCTGTTTCCTTCCTTTCTTTCTTCCTTCCTTCCCTCTCTTTTCCCTGGCAATCTATCTTCCTTTCATTTCTTCCTTTCTGTTTCCTTCATTTCTTTCTCCCTTCCTTCCATTTCTTCCTTCTCTGTTTCCTTCCTTTCTTTCTCCCTTCCTCCCCTTTCCTTCCTTCTCTGTTTACTTCCTTTCTTCTCTCTTTCCTGCTCTTCCCTCTCTGTTCCTATCTGCCTTCCTTCTTTCCTTTCCTTCTTTCTTTCTTTCTTTCTTTCTTTCTTTCTTTCTTTCTTCATTCCCTCTTCCTATCTATCTTTCTTTCTGTCTTTCTTCTCTTCTTTCCCTCTTTCCTACCCTCTTTTCTTTCTCCCTTCTCTTCCTTTTCTTTCTCTTTCCTAGCCATCTTCTTTCCTTCCTTCTCCCTTTCTCTCTGTTTCCTACCTTCCTTCCTTCCTTCTCTTCCTTCCCTCTATTTCCTTCCTTTTTTCTTCTCTTCCTTTTCTTTCCCACATACCTGGGTGGATGGATGGATGGATGGATGGATAGATAGATAGATAGATAGATAGATAGATAGATGATAGACAGATAGAAGAATGTAGATGGATGGAAGGAAGGAAGGATGGATGGATGGATGGATGGATGGATGGATGGATGGATAGATGATAGACAGGTAGAAGAATGTAGATGGATGGATGGATGGATGGATAGATGGAGGAATGATAGGGAAATGTATGTGTGTGTGTGTGTGTGTGTGTTTGTGTGTGTATCTCAATGCTGGAAGTGACCTACAACAAAGGAAAAATAATGGAAAAAAGAAGTGGAAAAAGGGAGAAATCACCAAAGAAGAATTCAGACAAATAGCCAACACCTGTAGGGAAAAGGTCCGCAAGGCTAAAGCAAAAAACGAGCTCAGACTTGCCAGGGACATTAAAAACAATAAAAAGGGCTTCTATTCTTATGTCAGTAGAAAAAGGAAAAACAAGGAGGCGATAGGACCTCTTCGGAGAAGATGGGGCAATGCTGACAGGGGATAGGGAAAAGGCAGAACTACTTAATGCCTTCTTTGCCTCGGTCTTCTCACGAAAAGAGAGTCTTCAACCTCAGCAAGATGGAGTGGATGAGGGATTGGAGGACATCCAACCCCAAATTGGGAAAGAAGTCGTCCAGGAATACCTGGCCGCTCTTAATGAGTTCAAGTCCCCAGGGCCAGATCAACTACACCCCAGAGTATTGAAGGAACTAGCGGAAGTCATTTCGGAACCATTGGCAACCATCTTTGAGAGTTCTTGGAGAACGGGAGAAGTTCCAGCAGATTGGAGGAGGGCCAATGTGGTCCCAATCTTCAAGAAGGGAAAAAAGGATGACCCAAACAACTACCGTCCGGTCAGCCTCACGTCGATACCGGGCAAGATTCTGGAAAAGATTGTTAAGGAAGCGGTCTGCAAACACTGAGAAACAAATGCAGTCATCGCTAATAGTCAACATGGATTTATCAAAAACAAGTCATGCCAGACTAATCTGATCTCTTTCTTCGATAGAGCTACAAGCTGGGTAGATGCGGGGAATGCCGTGGATGTAGCGTACCTGGATTTCAGTAAGGCCTTCTTCGACAAGGTCCCCCATGACCTTCTGGCAAGGAAACTAGTCCAATGTGGGCTAGGCAAAACTACGGTGAGGTGGATCTGTAATTGGTTAAATGGACGAACACAGAGGTGCTCACCAATGCTTCCTCTTCATCCTGGAAAGAAGTGACGAGTGGAGTGCCGCAGGTTCCGTCCTGGGCCCGGTCCTGTTCAACATCTTTATTAATTACTTAGATGAAGGGCTAGAAGGCATGATCATCAAGTTTGCAGACGACACCAAATTGGGAGGGATAGCCAATAGTCCAGAGGACAGGAGCAGAATTCAAAACGATCTTGACAGATTAGAGAGATGGGCCAAAACTAACAAGATGAAGTTCAACAGTGACAAATGCAAGATACTCCACTTTGGCAGAAAAAATGAAATGCAAAGATACAGAATGGGGACAATGCCTGGCTCGAGAGCAGTACGTGTGAAAAAGATCTTGGAGTCCTCGTGGACAACAAGTTAAACATGAGCCAACAATGTGATGTGGCAGCAAAAAAAGCCAAGGGATTTTGGCCTGCATCAATAGGAGCATAGTGTCTAGATCTAGGGAAGTAATGCTACCCCTCTATTCTGCTTGGTTAGACCACATTTACCTGGAATATTGTGTCCAATTCTGGGCACCACAATTCGAGAGAGATATTGACAAGCTGGAATGTGTCCAGAGGAGAGCGACTAAAATGATCAAGGGTCTGGAGAACAAGCCCTATGAGGAGCGGCTTAAGGAGCTGGGCATGTTTAGCCTGAAGAAGAGAAGGCTGAGAGGGGATATAATAGCCATGTATAAATATGTGAGAGGAAGCCACAGGGAGGAGGGAGCAAGCTTGTTTTCTGCTTCCCTGGAGACTAGGACGCGGAACAATGGCTTCAAACTACAAGAGAGGAGATTCCATCTGAACATGAGGAAGAACTTCCTGACTGTGAGAGCCGTTCAGCAATGGAACTCTCTGCCCTGGAGTGTGGTGGAGGCTCCTTCTTTGGAAGCTTTTAAACACAGGCTGGATGGCCATCTGTCAGGGGTGATTTGAATGCAATATTCCTGCTTCTTGGCAGGGGGTTGGACTGGATGGCCCATGAGGTCTCTTCCAACTCTTTGATTCTATGAATGTTTTTGTTGTCGAAGGCAACAATTATTTTATTATTTGACTAATATGCACTATTCAGTTTAATTCCGTGCGTGACTTGTACATCAAAGATGGGCAAACTACAATCTGCAGGCTCCATCTTGCCCCCCCCCCTTTTTAACACAACTCTCTTCAGAACATTTATTTTAAAACATGGTTATGGGATTTGGCAGCAAAGCACCGAATGCACTATCATCCACGGGGCAGTCGATACCGCCGTCAGTACAGCGTCCTCTTAACTTTGATATCGGTAATCCATATCGTGTGAGCGAAAGACAATTGTATATTTAGGGCTTGCAATAATTGATCAATATGGTGGGGACATTATTATTATTTTTTGTTGATAATCAGTGGGAAGGATTTGAATGAATTTCTTCATGTTTTAAGAAAGAGTTTTAGATTTTTAGTTCAACGTCTACATAATAGTAGGTATGTGAATGCATAAAAACATTCACCTGTTCGAGTGCTACATTCTTTCCAAATTTCGAAGCAATCGGTGAAGTATTTTGGGAGATTTGAGGTCATTCACAGATGGATGTTTCCATTTTTATTCATATAGATATAGCAATAATAAGGAGATCTCAAGGAAAAATAATGATGATGATGATAATGGTAATAATTTATATTATAATGATCTCAAGGGAAAATAATGATGATGACGATAATATTATTGACTAGCCATCCCCTGCCACGCATTGCTGTGGCCCAGTCTCTGTATATGTGTTTTGTGCGTGTATGTGTGTTTGCGCGCGCGCGCGTGTGTGTGTGTGTGGTTCTGTGTATGCGTTGTGATGTAATTTTTGATTTTTGGCTTTATAAGTTCCTTCCGCTGTGTCTTTCAGTGTTTTTATGAGTGATGGTAACTTGTTGGTCTGATACGCGTCTTGTGGCCAAATTTGGTGTCAATCTGTCCAATGGTTTTTGAGTTCTGTTAATCCCACAAACGAACATTACATTTTTATTTATATAGACTAGCTGTACCTGTCACGTGTTGCTGTGGCCATCCTTCCCTCCCTCTTTCTCTCCTTCTTTCTTTCTCTGTTTCCTTCGCTCCCTCTTTCCTTCCTTCCCTCCCTTATTTTCTTTCCTTCTCTCCTTCCTTCCTTCCTTCTCTACCTCTTTCCTTCCTTCCTCCCTTTTTGTTTTCCTTCGCCTTTCTCTCCTTCCTTCCTTCGCTTTTTGCTTCCATCCTTCCTTCTCTCTTTCTTTCTTTCCTTCGCTCCCTCTTTCCTTCCTTTTCTTCCCTTTTTTTCTTTCCTTCTCTCCTTCCTTCCTTCTCTACCTCTTCCCTTCCTTCCTCCCTTTTCCTTTTCCTTCCTCTTTCTCTCCTTTCTTCCTTCCCTACCTCTTTGCTTCCTTCCTTCTTTCTTTCCTTCTTTCTTTCCCTCTTACTCTCTTTCTTTCTTTCTCCCCTTCCCTCCCACTTCCTTTTTTATGTATCGTCATTTAGCTTTTCTGGGGTTTTAAGTCCTTTCTGCTGTGTTTTTCAGTGTTTTTATGAGTGCTGGTCACACGTTGGCCTGATACGTGTAATGTGTTCAAATTTGGTGTCAATTCGTCCAGTGGCTTTTGAGTTATGTTAATACCACAAACAAACATTACATTTATATATATATATATAAGATATATATATATATATACACACACATTCGTCCAGTGGTTTTGAATTATGTTAATCCCACAAACGAACATTACATTTTTATTTATATAGATACAATAATAATAACTGAGATTATGATGCTAATAATTATTATTGTTATTTAGATCTCAAGTAAAAAGAAATAGGTAAATGCTATTATGATTAAGAGTCTTTTTTTTGTTTCCCTCTCAGTTCCGACCGGCTGATAGAAGAAACAATAAGGTAAGACTCAACATATTTACTGTTATTACCACCCACTTTCTGGTGAGTGCACCTCTGTACTACAACTCCCATCCTCTGTATGCCTTCCTAGAGCACGATAGGAGTTGCAGTCAAGCCAAGGAGGCCGGTTCCCATGCACAGCATTGCACACACTTGGTTTCATTGCGACGACAGGGGACCTGTCGCTATTTCCTGGCTTTACCTGTTTACCATGATTAATCGGCCGCTGCTTTGGGGAATTGCTTCCCCTCCGGAGGGAACGAAATGGCCCCGTCTTTTAATGAACCCTTCCGTCATTCTCCCTCGCGACAGATTGCGCCCGCTTGCTTTTGCAAGGTTGCATATTTTTTCTCTTTTCTGGCTGACGGAGGCTCGATGTGGTTTTCAGCCATTAGGGTTGGAACAAGGTAATCTCCCTCTTGGCTCCAAATTGCTTGCGTCTGGTGGTTTCGGGAGAGGGATGAGAGTGTTGTTGTTGTTGTTTACCTTCCTCTGTATACCCATCGACGTCCTCTCCCAATCCCATGCCTTTTGAACCACCTCTTCAAAACCCTTTTGTTTTGAGTCGCCTCTTGCTCCAAGAGTCTCCATTCGCTATATCTTTTGCACAATAATCCAAGCATTGGCCAACTTCGGCCCTCCGGGTATTTTGGACTTCAACTCCCACAATTCCTAACAGCCGGTAGGCTGTTAGGAATTGTGGGAGTTGAAGTCCAAAACACCCGGAGGGCCGAAGTTGGCTCACGCCCAGACTATAGCCTCGTAAATGCATTAAACCATAATGATGCTTCCTGTAAAAGCGTAAGGTTCGATCTTCTTTCCCTTTCTCACAGACATAAAGGTTTAGGATGAAAGGCTATTAAAGGGACTTCTGGAACGTCTAAGAGAGAGGCAGAAATGTGCCACTTCGTCAAATGCACAGAGTGAAACTTCTCTGGATGGAGAGATGATTGATAAATCTCAATGGATGGATCTGGAGAGCTAGAGAGATGGATACATCTATCTACATGTATGGATCGATAGACAGATATAGCTCTGTCTCTGTGGATGGATGGATGATAGATGATAGATAGACATCATGAATGGATACATAGATGGTGAATCTGGATAGATAGAGAGATAGAGAGATGGAGAGATCTATATCTATGCATGGATCAATCGATAGATGGATAGATATAACTGTCTCAGTGGAGGGGTGGGTGATGGATAGATAGATAGGCAGACAGATAGATAGATGTCCACATATGAATGCATAAATGGTGGAGATGGAGAGACAGATGGATAGATCTATAGAGAGAGAGAGGGAGAGATCTACATAGATGGATGTATAGGTGGATCTGGATAAACAGATGAATACGTGTATGAATAGATAGAAAGATAAAAAAAAGATGTCTCCATAGATGGTTGCACACATGGATGGATAGATAGATAGATATCTCTATGTATGGATGTATACATGGTGGCTCTGAATACAGGGATGGATGGATGGATGGATGGATAGATAGATAGATGGATAGCTCTAGCTCCATACTACAGGTATGTCATTGAGGTGATAGATAATTTATTTTCATGAATGAATGGAGGCATAAATAGATGATAGCTAGCTAGATGGGTTCATAGGTCAGTAGGTAGGTAGGTAGATCTGTCCCCGTGGGTGGATGGGTGGGTGGAGAAAGAGGGAGAGAGAGAAATGCATGGATGGATAGATGATTGTTAGATCTCTCTCCATGGATGGAGGCATAAATAGATGATTGCTAGCTAGATGGGTTTGTAGGTGAGCAGGTAGGTTGGCAGATCTGTCTCCGTGGGTGGGTGGGTGGGTGGGTGGGTGGGTGGAGAAAGAGGGAGAGAGAAATGCATGGATGGATAGATGATTGCTAGATCTCTCTCCATGGATGGATGGATGGATGGATGGAGGCATAAATGGATGATAGCTAGCTAGATAGGTTTGTAGGTCAGCAGGTAGGTTGGCAGATCTGTCTCTGTGGGTGGATGGGTGGGTGGAGAGAGAGGGAGAGAGAGAAATGCATGGATGGATAGATGTGTGCTAGATCTATCTCCACGAATGGATGGAGGCATAAATAGATTATAGCTAGATGGGTTCATAGGTCAGTAGGTAGTTAGGTAGATCTGTCTCCGTGAGGGGATGGGTGGGTGGAGAGAGAAGGAGAGAGAGAAATACGATGATTGTTAGATCTCTCTCCGTGGATGGATGGAGGCATAAATAGATTATAGTTAGCTGGATGGATTCGTAGTAGGTAGGTAGGTAGATCTGTCTCCGTGGGTGGATGGGTGGGTGGAGAGAGAGTGGGAGAAAGAGAGAAATGCATGGATGAATGGATGATTGCTAGATCTCTCTCCATGGATGGATGGAGACATAAATAGATGATAGTTGGATGGATTCGTAGTAGGTAGGTAGATCTGTCTCCGTGGGTGGATGGGTGGGTGGAGAGAGAGGGAGAGAGAGCAATGCATGGATAGATAGATGATTGCTAGATCTATCTCCATGGATGGATGGAGACATAACTAGATGATAGCTAGCTGGATGGGTTGTAGGTCAGTAGGTAGGTAGATCTGCCTCCGTGGGTGGATGGTTGAGTAGAGAGGGAGGGAGAGAGAGAAATGCATTGGAGATGAAGAGAGTGGCAAGTTTGATCTCAATGATGGTCAAAAAAAGGTAATTGAACTGACATGGGTGGGAAACGGGTTTTCCGTACAAACCAAGCCAGCCTCTAAATAGCGGATGAAGTTTTGGATTGATTGCCTCATGCTTGAATTTCTTGTGAGCCAAGAAACCATTGACTCTGGTGAAAGCACCACCAACGGAGTGGAGTTTGTGGATAGGTGTCATCCATTTCTCTTTCCCCTCTCCCTTTGTGACTGTTTTGTTTGAGGACCAAAGCTTGGAGGTTTGAGCTGTACAATGTCCAGGAAAGTCCTGCAACGGGGTTTCTGGGATGTCCTACCACCTGATTTGCATCCATATCTCCTCCAGGGTAAAAACCATCCTGATTGCCCATTTGTCATGGATGTATTGCTTTCTCCTGCAGCAATGCGTAGCCAGATATTCCTTCTCTGCCTATGTACCTCTATTGTGCTGTCTTTCCTAACAACCTGTTTTCGTTATCTCGGCATCCCGCGAAACGTAGCTGTGTTTCATGTATCTCCTAAAGGAAGAAAAAATCCTGGTCTTCATAATTTTTCTGATCTACAATCCCAAAAGTCTCTGTCCGTCATATCCATCGAGCAGTTTCTCAAACTTGTAGGGTTTCTGTTCCCGTAATTCCCAAATTGGTCAGAGACTACCAGGACTTGTGGCCCCCCAAAATCTATAGGAAGGTTTTTTGAGCGGACAGATAAGGAAACTGGAGCAGAAAGAGTGCCTTTGCTTCTAGAAAATGATTTCTCCCCCTCCTATTCCCCAAAGGCTTGTGGGAGGTTTTTAAGTAGCTGTCGGAAAAACCAGCATTCAAGCTCATCCTTAATGGTGTCTTCCTTCCTCTCTTTGTTTTCTTTTATTCCCCCACTCCTGTTTTTTTTTTTTTCTTCCTCATTTCATTCCTTTAATGCAACAGAAAGCATTTGTTGTCATTTTCATTGAACCGGGGCCTGAAATGTATTTAACATTAGCGCTTGGCCAGCTGCCTTCTGAGCAAGATCCTGACAGGTTGATGAGATGTTTTTCTCACATCTTCCCTCCGTTCTCCAAAGAATTCCATTCCAGGTTTTGTAAACTGCCTTATAGCCTTGGAATAATAATAATAATAATAATAATAATAATAATAATAATAATAATAATAATAATAATAATAATAAAAACAACAATCATCATCTTTATATCCCGCCACCATCTCCTTGAAGGGACTCGGTGGCGTACGCGGGACTCCAGGGTGCACGTATATCATACAACAGGTCAAAACAGTACAAAAATATAAAACAAGTCACATAAAATTATAACAAGGAGAGAGGAGAGAAGAGTGGAGATGGAGAGACCTCAGTTGTGTAGTGTTTAAACTGCTTTGCCTTCAGAGAAAGAAGAAAGGAGGGAGGAGATAAGAGTGGAGCTCCAGAGACATCCCTTATATAGCTTTTGAACTGCTTTGCCTTCAGAGAAGGAAGGGAGGAGGGAGGAGAGAAGAGTGGAGCTCCAGAGACATCCATTATGTAGTTTTTGAACTGCTTTGCCTTCAGAGAAAGAAGAAAGGAGGGAAGAGAAAAGAGTGGAGCTCCAGAGACATCCATTATGTAGTTTTTGAACTGCTTTGCCTTCAGAGAAAGAAGACAGGAGGGAAGAGAGAAGAGTGGAGCTCCAGAGACATCCATTATATAGCTTTTGAACTGCTTTGCCTTCAGAGAAGGAAGGAAGGAGGGAGGAGAGAAGAGTGGAGCTCTAGAGACATCCATTATGTAGTTTTTGAACTGCTTTGCCTCCAGAGAAAGAAGGAGGGAGGAGAGAAGAGTGGAGCTTGGGAAACATTCATTTTATAGTTTTTAAACTGCTTTAAATTTGAAAAGAGGAGAGAGGAGAGTGGAGCTTCCATAGTTTTTAAACTGTTTTCAGAGAAAGAAGAAAGGAGGGAGGAAAGAAGAGTGGAGCTCCAGAGACCTCCATTGCGTAGTTTTTAAACGGTCTTGCCTTCAAAGAAAGGAGGGAGGGAGGGAGAATCAGCCTAGTGACTATTGTGTGAGGAAAACAAAAAATACAAATTATGGCACACAGAAAATGGGGGTCCGACTATTATGTGAAGAAAGCAAAAAATACAGATTTTGGCACCCAGAAAATGCGGGTGTGACGATTATGTGAGGAAAAACAATACAATTCTTGGCACCCAGAAAATGCAGGTGTGACTATTATGTGAAGAAAACAAAAAATACAATTTTCGGCACCTAGAAAATATGGATGTGACAATTATTTGAGGAAAACAAAAAATACAATTTTGGCACCCAGAAAATGGAGGTGCAACTATTATGTGATGAAATACAGTAATAGTCTCAAAGCTGTACATTTGTTTTCCTTTACCTTCATGCTCTCTCTCCCTTAATTTCTTTTTGTTCACAGCTTTTTAGCTTGAAGGATTCTTCCCATCATTTAAAATAATAATAATAATATTGCACTTAAAAAATAGGAGCATAGCTCTCCTGGAGGGGAAGTCCCTCCAGGAGGAGACGTTTTGGGCCGGGATGGAAACACAGCGTTCCCAATTAAAACAAGCCAATTCCCCGGCAGACAGTGGAGAGCATCTGCCCACGTTTGCTACCAAACGGCACAAACTTTGGGCATAATTAAGGCTCTGGCCCTTGGACCACCCCTCTGTTAGTTTCCGCCGAATGAAATTTTTCCACCGTCTTTTGAAAAAAGTAATATGCAACCTAACCAATTTTTGGATATTCTTGCCCCAAAGTCCTTGATTTGGATAGGGTTTGCTGTAATCTATGGTTTTGTGCAACCGTGTCTGACAAAGTACATCCCCTACAAGGCATTTTCGAGGTCCTCCATCACGATTCGATACCCTTCTCAGTCCTTCGTTTCAATAGGCTTTCCTACTAAACTTCTAAATGGCATTCAGAACATTGCAAAAGAAGGTCAGCATCGCAGAGTCCGCTATTATCATTTTTGGATTGATTTATATCCTCCTTTTTCCTCCAAGGCCAGGATGCATTGAAATAATAATAATAATAATAATAATAATTATTATTATTATTATTATTATTATTATTATTATCATCATCATCTGCTGGGCAATGTCCTTGCAGACGACCAATTCTCTCACACCAGAAGGGACTTGCAGTTTCTCAAGTCGCTCCTGACACAACAAAAAATAATAATTATAATAATATATTATAATATGATAATAATAATATGTTGTTATTATTATTATTATTATTATTATTATTATTATTATTATTATTATTTGCTGATACATCACACAGCCCTAGACACTTGGGAAGGGTCTGACATGTGATCCAATACAACAGCCAGCAGAGTGATCTTGTTTGCTGTGCACTAATCTTACTGTGTTTCTAATAATAATAATAATAATAATAGACAAAATCACAATTGGTCAACTGCAAAAGGCCACCTGACTTGGATCTGCGCGCATCATTCGAAAATACATCACACAGTCCTAGACGCTTGGGAAGTGTTTGACTTGTGATTTTGTGATACGAAATCCAGCATATAGATCTTGTTTGCTGTGACATACTGTGGTTTTGTGTCAGTAAAATAATAATAATAATATGATGAATGCAATATTCCTGCTTCTTGGCAGGGGGTTGGACTGGATGGCCCGTGAGGTCTCTTCCAACTCTTTGATTCTATGATTCTATAATAATAATAATAATAATAATAATAATAATAATAATAATAATAATATATTACTATTATTATTATTATTATTATTATTATTATTATTATTTCTTACCTGCCTCTCCTTGTGGCTGATTGTTGTTGTTGTTGTTGTTGTTGTTCTTGTTGTGTGCTCGTTGTTGTTGTGTGCTCGTTGTTTTGTTATTGTTGTTATGACTCCAAGCCAACAAAACAAGCCAAAATAAAGCCCTAGATTCTAAAAGTCGCACAATGCAATGGGAAAAGGAATACCTTATTCTTGTGTTCTAATGGCACAACTTCTCTCTTTCTTTCTCTCTTTCATTCTTTCTTTCTTTCTTTCTCTCTCTCTCTTTTTCTCGATCCTAGCATTGCAATGGCGACCAAGGAAAACATGACCTCCCAGCGAGGGATGATGAAGTCCATTCAGAGCAAGATGAACTCCTTGGCCAGTATCCTTTCGCATAAACAACACAAACAGTCCAGTCTTTCGGAAGCGACCCAAAGGCCATCTAGCCTGACCCTGGAAGATGTTGCTGATGTCCCTTGAAGACCCGGCACGTTATTTCTTGAGGAATTGAAAGGATGCCTTTGGGTCGTTCCTCCCTCTCTTCTTTTCCAAGGTGAACATGACCAGCTCCCAACCCTTCTTGTAGGCTGAGTCCTCAATCTCTCGCCAACATGTCAATAATAATAATAATTTACGATATTTCTATCCTGCCTTCCCAAACTACATTTCCCAGAATGCCGTGTCCTCGGTCTCAGTCTAACAAATAACTAACGACTTAATGATAGTTTTGCACAGCCCTACTATCTATCTATCTATATGTAAAGGGACTTCCCTCAATGTCATCTTCTCTCCGGAGGCGTCGTTTGACCTTAACTCTCTGCCCCAAAGACCGCTTTCCGGCCGTCAACAGCCTGATCCAGCGGATCAACCTGCGCAAGCGGCGCGACACCTTCATCTTGGGCGCCGTCATCGGGATCTGCACCATCCTCCTTCTCCTCTACGCATTCCATTGACGGACGCTGTGCGCCCGGACCACGAGAGAGACTTTCAGGGGGGCGGGGGGTCGAAATGGCCGGCCCACTCCCTCCCATTAAGGCCACGTTCTTAACGGCTTTGGGGAAACCGAGGCAGGAAGCTTAGGCGGGACGCTCTCTCCGTCTCTTCCTTCCCAAGGTGATGATGACGGCCTTGTTTATCCCCTTTCCTCATTCGCGTTGCTCTGGAGTTTGGGCTCGGTTCCCATTCTCTGCCCCGGTCTGCAAAGATCTCCCTTTTTTTTTTTTTTTTTTTTTGGATTGGGGCTCCCAGTATCCCCCAGTCCATGCAGCCAGTTGGGATGCTGGCAGTTGGATTTCTTTGTCCGCCCCCCATCCCCCTCCCCCCCAAAAAACTCCCAGGAATTTAATTAAATCGCTTTGGAAGCTTCGTTTCAATGGATTTAACCTGCACGGTTTGTTAGAAATCTAGCTTAGGGTCTGTTTGGGTTCTAACTTTTTGCAACTCGGGTTCTAACTTGGTCCAGCTCGAGATGGATGAGATATATATCTCCATGCATACGGTGGATGGGATAGATCTCCCCAGCCAATACTTCTCCAGTCTCTTCACTGAAGGTATATATAGATGTAGCTATATTATCTCGCCATCTTAACATTTCTCAGATCCCCAACTGAAGATCCATTCAATAGATAATTTCCAATCTCTAACTGGATGGATAAATGATAGACAGAGGAATGGTGGGTGGATGGATGGATTGATAGAGGAATGATAGACAGATAGAGGATTGTAGGTAGATGGGTGGGTGGGCGGACGGACAGACAGACAGATGAACAGATAAATGATAGACAGATAGTGGAATATAGGAGGGTGAATAGATGAATAGACAGGAATGATAGACAGATAGAGTACTGTAGGTGGGTGGATGGTTGGTGGATGGATGGATGGATGGATAGATAGGTAGATAGATAGACAGACAGACAGACAGACAGAGGAATATAGGTGGGTGAATGGATGGATAGACAGAGGAATAATAGGCAGATAGAGGACTGTAGGTAGATGGATGAGTGGGTGGATGGATGGATGGATGGATAACATAGGTGGATGGGTGGATGGATGGATAGATAGGTAGAGGAATGATAAACAGAGGAATGTGGGTGAGTGGGTGGATGGATAGATAGATGGATGGGTGGATGGATGGATAGATAGGTAGAGGAATGATAAACAGAGGAATGTGGGTGAGTGGGTGGATGGATGGATGGATGGATGGATAGAGTAGGTGGATGGGTGGATGGATGGATAGATCGGTAGGTAGAGGAATGATAAACAGGAATGTGGGTGAGTGGGTGGATGGATAGATGGATGGATGGATGGATGGATGGAATGGAAGGAATGGATGAATGGATGGATGGATGGATAGATAGGTAGAGGAATGATAGACAGATAGAGGAATGTTGGTGGGCAGGTGAGCGGGTGGATAGATAGATAGATAGATAGATAGATAGATAGATAGATAGATAGATAGATATTTCCAACCACTGTTTTTCTTATCCTAACTGGATGGATATTTTTATCTATCTCTCTCTCTCTCTCTCTCTCTCTCTCTCTCTCTCTCTCTCTTTCTATCTAATGTTCCTTCAGTCTCCAACTGAATGGATACCTATCTCTTCTCTATCTTATCTATCTGTTCATCCATCTCTTCCTGTCCAATGTTTATCCGTCTATCTATCTTTCTATCCATCTATCCATTCATCTCTTCCTGTCCAGTGTTTCTCCAGTCTCCAACTGGATAGATCTCTCTCTATTTTTTTCTTTCTATCTCTCTCTTCCTGTCCAGTGTTTATTTGTCTCTCTTGTCTGTTTGTCTATCTATCTATCTATCTATCTATCTATCTATCTGTCTGTCTGTCTGTCTGTCTGTCTGTCTGTCTGTCTGTCTGTCTGTCTGTCTGTCTATCTATCTATCTATCTATCTATCTATCTATCTATCTATTTCTATTGTACCCATCCTAGTGTTTTTCTGTCTATCTCTCTTACCATCTATCCATCCATCCATCCATCCATCTGTCTCTTCCTGTCCGGTGTTTATCCAGTCTCCAACTGGTTGACTCTCACTCATCACTTCTCTTTCTATCTCTTCCTGTCCAATGTTTCTCGATCTGTTTCTCTATCTATCTTATCCATCCATCTATTCATCTCTTTCTCTCCAGTGTTTCTCTATCTGTGTCTCTTATCATATATCTATCCATCTATCCATCCATCTCTTCATCTCCAGTGTTTCTCCAGTCTCTCAACTTGACATCTCTTTCTCCTCCCCACCCTCATTTCTCGTTCCATCTATTCTTTCTGTCCAAAGTTTCTCTGTCTCTCTTATCTATCTATCTATCTATCTATCTATCTATCGATCTATCTATCTATCCATTCATCTCTTCCTGTCTAACGTTTCTGCAAACTCCAACTGGATGGCCCTCCCTATTGTCTGTCTATTTACTATCTATCTTATCTATCTACCTATCTATCTTATTATTTCTCTTTCTATCTATCCCTGTTCAATGTTTCTCTATCTCTCTCTCTTATCTATCTTTCTACGCATCCATTCATCTCTTCCTGTCCAATGTGTATCTCTCTTATCATCTATTTTGCCCATCTCTTCCTCTCCAGTATTTCTCTTTCTCTCTTATCAACTATCTATCTATCTATCCATCCATCCATCCATATCTTCCTGTCCAATGTTTCTCCAATTGGATTATTCTCTCTATCTCTCATAATTTCTCTTTCTATCTGTTTCTGTCCAATGTTTCTCTCTCTCTTTTATCATCCATCCATCCATCCATTCTTATCTTCCTATCCAATGTTTTTGTCTGTCTCTCTTATCTCTGTCTCTCTCTATCTCTTCCTGTCCAATGTTTCTCTTTCTGTCTTATCTGTCCTTCCATCTGTCTGTCTATCTATCTGTCTGTCTGTCTGTCTGTCTGTCTATCTATCTATCTATCTATCTATCTATCTATCTATCTATCTATCTATCAGTCTCTTCCTGTCCATGTTGCTTCCATCCCCAACTGGAGCTCTATCTCAAGATCTCCACCCCCCATTTCTCTGACCTCCAACTGGAGTCAGAAAGCTCTCTCTATATCTCTATATCTGTCTCCTTCAAATATTTCTCCAATCTCATTCAATATTTGGTGGGCCAGGAGAGAGCTGATGGGGAGGAAGAGATGAGAAGAATAGCAGAGGAAAGGGATTGGGGCGTTGTATGGGGAGGGGAACCAGAGCTTAAAACCGTCGCCCAACCAAAAAAAATGGCAGGAAACCAAAGCAGTACGTAGGGTTGAACGGGGAGAAGGAGGGTCCCTATTTTGGCAAAGGCACCCCATTTACTTCATTTCGTTTTTGGTGGGGGAAACAGAAAGGAATGCGGGTTTCTCCGATCTTCTGGCCCTTTTGGGTGGCATTCCAGGAGGGTTTCTTATCACCACCATCATCCCGGAAAAAGGAGGTAACATTCAATTTCTTCTTGGACTCCGAAAGCTTGGCGGAGCTGGCGAAATAACAGGCACTTCTTCCGAAATAATAAAAAGAAAATGCATTTATTTAATCTCAGAAATGGCTTGGTGTCTCTGCCGCGTTTGCTGGGAGAGCGGAAATGCAGGCTCCAGAATATCAATGTGCATCCACATCGATGACTAAGGGAATGGCTTGGATCAGAATGTCTCTGGATAGATCCATCTCCACAGATGGGGGCCATGGTTGATATAATAATAATAATAATAATAATAATAATAATAATAATAATGGCAACAGTAGTCATCATACTTTTTATTTCTTACCCGCTTCTCCCCAAGGAATGGATAGAGAGGTAGATACATGAATGGATGGATGGATGGAGAGAGAGAGAGAGAGAAAGATTGAATGAATGGATAGATAGATTAATTATATGGATGGACAGATAGCTCTACATGTGTGGATGGATGACTAGAGATAGATTTGGATGGGTGGGTGGGTGGGTGGGTGGGTGGATGGGTGGATGGATGGATGGATAGATAGATAGATAGATAGATAGATAGATAGATAGATAGATAGATCTATCTGGATGAATGAATAGAAAGATGAGAGATATTGGATGGATGGATAAATAAATTATATAGATGGAGATAGATAGATAGATAGATAGATAGATAGATAGATAGATAGATAGATAGATAGATAGATAGATATGAATGGATAGAAAGATGAGAGGGATATATAATTGATATAGATAGATGGATCCACATGTGTGGATGGATGACTAGAGATAGAGTTGGATGGATGGATAAATGGATAGATCAATAGATCTGGATGAATGAATAGAAAGATGAGAGAGATATTGGATGGATGGATGAATCTACATGTGATAGAGATGGATGGATACATCTAGATAGAGGAATGAATAGAAAGATGAGAGAGATATTGGGTGGATGGATAGATAAATGATACGGATGGACAGATTTATATGTATGGATGGATTATTAGAGAGATAGATAGGGATGGATAGATAGCTAGAGATGATGGATACATCTAGATGGATGGATGAATAGAAAGATGAGAGAGAGAGATTGGATAGATGGATATATAAATTGGATGGATGGATCTGCATGTGTAGATGGATGACTGGAGAGAGAGAGATGGATGGATGGATAGACATAGACATGGATGGATGGATAGATAAATGGATGGATGGATGGATAGATAGATAGATAGATAGATAGATAGATAGATAGATAGATAGATAGATGGATGGAGACACCCATCTGTATCATCTGATGGAGATAGATGGATAGATCTAGATCAATGGAGGAATACATGATATTCATGAATGGGTGAATAGACATTTGGATGGACGGATGACAATAGAACCATCTATATCATTTATCTAGTTGTTCCTATATCTATCAATCAGCTAGATAGGAATGACTAGATAGATGATATAGATGGATAGATAGATATAGATGGATAGATAAATCTACCTTTCTACTTACCTCAATGGACAGATAGGTTAAATTAAATTAGAAAATAGAGCGATCTCCATGGATAGATAGATGCATAGATATGTAAACATCTGTTTATCTTGATGGATAGATGATTGAAGGATAGCTCTATCAGTAGTTCTCCGTCTGTGGGTCTCCAGGTATTTTGACCTACAACTCCCAGAAATCCCAGCCAGTTAGGATTTCTGGGAGCTGAAGGCCAAAACATCTCAGGGCCCACAGGTTGAGAACCACTGCTCTACATGAATGGTGGATGCGTAGATAGATGATAGATAGCTGTAGGGAGGGAAGTAAATAGATCTGGATGGATGAGATGGTCAGGTTAGCTAGTTAGGTTGGTAAGATCGGTGCATAGATGGGATGGATGAGAGGGATAGAAAGATACAGAAATGGATGGATGGAGAGATAGAGAGGGATGGATTGAGAGAAATGAATAGGGAGATAGAGAGGGATGGATGGATGGAGAGAGATCAATAAAGAGAAGGATGGGGAGATTGATAGATAGGGAGGGGGGGGTGGGACCTATCTCCATGGATGGATGCATCAATAGATCTCTTTCTTGGTCTGGGTGTATAAATAGATGATATAGCTAAATCCATACAAACATGAAGGATGAGTGGAGGACAGATAGAATTCAAAGTGGAGACGCAGAAGCAAGGCATGCTTTCCTCCCTCCCGCCTTCCTTCCCCCCCTCCCCCCTTCCTTCCCTCCCTTCCTTCCTTCTTCTCTCCCTCCTCCCTCCCTCCCTCCCTCCCTCCCTCCTTCCTTCCTTCCTTTCTCTCCTCTCTTCCTTCCTTCCTTCCTCTCATTCCTTCCTTCCTTCCTTCTTCCCTTCCTTCTTTCCTTCCTTCTTCCCTCCCTTCCCTCCCTCCTTTTTTCCTTCCTTCCTTCTCTCCTTCCCTCCTTCTTCCTTTCCTTCCTCCTTCCTTCTCTTCCTTTTTTCTTCTCTCTCTTCCCTCCTTCCTTCCTTCTTCCTTCCTTCCTTCCTTCCTTCCTTCCTTCCTTCCTTCCTTCCTTCCCTCCTTCCTTCCCTCCTTCCTTCCCTCCTTCCTTCCTTCCTTCCTTCCTTCCTTCCTTCTTCCTTCCTTCCTTCCTTCCCCTCCTTCCTTCCTTCCTTCCTTCCTTCCTTCCTTCCTCCCTTCTTTCCTTCCTCTTTCTTTCCTTTTTTCTTTCCTTCCTTCTTTCTTTCCTTGTTCCTTCTTCCCTTCCTTCCTGCCTTCCTTCTTTCCTTCTTCCCTTCCTTTTTTCCTTCCTTCTTTCTTTCCTTCTTTCCTGCCTTCTTTCCTTCCTTCTTCCCTTCCTCCCTTCTTTCCTTCCTCTTTCTTTCCTTTTTTCTTTCCTTCCTTCTTTCTTTCCTCTCCCTCCCTCCTTCCTTCCTTCCTTCCTTCCTTCCCTCCCTTCCTCCCCCCCCTCCTCCTTGCCTTCCTCCCTTCTCTCCCTCCTTCTTCCTTCTCTTCCTCTCTCCATCCTTCTCTCCCCCTTTCCCTCCTTTCTTACTTCCTTCCCTCCCTCCTTTCCTCCCTCCCTCTGCCTTGGGCATAGTCACACTCTCTCAGCCTTTGGACAAACCAGAAGCACAACATTGTCATGTTCACCATGCATGGTATTTGGTGTGGTTTCGAGTATTTGTTTTAATGTCCTTCATGCCAAGAAATATAAATGGAGGGGAAACGGGTTCTTGCAGGAAGAAGAAGAAGATACAAGGATTGAGTGACAGCCAAAATGTGGGCCCCTGAAGTAGGAGGAAAATGGGGGTTACATAAAAGGGCGATGCTTGAAAAACCAAACCAAATAGCCGTCCATCTCCTTGCTCTTCCCCATAAGGAAAGAACCCACATCGAGCTCATGATTTCCAATTCCGCCGGGAGCGGGTCTTTTGTCAACACAACGTCTCTTGGTGGCCCATCCAGGGAAAGAAACCATTTCCCATTGAGAAAAAAAAGAAGTCCATGAAGGGGGATGGAGCATTAAGGGCACATTTCTTGCAGGGTGTAGGAGTCGTGCATGTAAACCCAAATACATATATTTCATCCCCAATAATAATAATATAATGTCAACCAACGTCAGCCTCCTCCATGCAGAATCCTCCATACTTCCAACGTCAACCTCCTCCATGCAGAATTAACCCAAAGATGGGCCTATTTTGGGGGGATTTTATTCATTCAACCATGCATAGTTTTCTGCGACAAGGTTCGTTGGGAATACAAAACGTTTTGCAAGGTTGCTACAGAGCTGGACGTTGCCTGGTGGGTGGGCCTCGTGTGGAAAGAAAGAGGCATTTGCCTCCTGTTCTGCAGAAAGGAAAAGGAGTCTGCAATAAATGAGAAAGCCCTCCATCTCCATCTGTTCGTCCATTTGTCCATCTTTAGGAAATCCAAGGGTCTCGTTGCCTTTGTCCCATGCGTTGCAGGCCATCTTCTTGGCCTTCCTTCCGCTTCAGTTGGCCTTCAGGAGACCTGTTGGGAGTAGAGGAAGAAACACAGAATGGGTCCCTTTCCAACACACGCTTGTCACCATTTCCCTTTTGGCGAGGATATTATTATTCACAATTCAAGGAATATAGGTTTGCTTGTAGTCATACAGGATGGGGCTGGACTAGATGGCCTTTGGAGGGCCCCTTCCAACTCTAGGCCTACTTCAAAGGGAGATTGATTAGCCCTCAAACAAGCTGGGTGGTCATCTTTCAGGAGCGCTTCCCTTGTGTCTCCTTGCATGGATGAATGGGGCTTGGACTAGATGGCCCTTGTAGACCCCCTTTCATAGTGGATGATGGACTGTTTTGGATGGAGGTGGACCTTCCTTTTCTGGATATCTTGAATAATAATAATAATAATTATTATTATTATTAATATTTGAAAGACAACAAGATGAGTCCACAGCTGACAAGTTCACTCTGCTGGCTGTTGTATTGGATCACACGTCAGACACTTCCCAAGTGTCTAAGACTGTATTTATTATTACTACTACTACTACTACTACTACTACTACTACTATTAGACTCCTAGAGTTTGGAGGGATCATTCAGTCCATCCCCAATATGTTATGCAAGAAGATAGAGTTGTTGTTATTTTATTATTATATATTTATTATTATTATTTGATGAGTCCACAGCAGACAAAAATATTCTGCTGGCTGTTGTATTGGATCACACGTCGGATAGTTCCAAAGTGTCTAGGACTGTGTGCAGATCCCAGTAAGGTGGCCTTCTGCAGTTGGCAGATGGTAATTTTGTTGGCGCCGATTGTGTTTAAGTGCAGGCCAAGGTCTTGAGGCGCTGCACCCAGTGTGCCGATCACCACTGGGACCACCTGGACTGGCTTGTGCCAGAGTCTTAGCAGTTTGATATTATTATTATTATTATTATTATTATTATTATTATTATTATTGGGTCCACAGTTCTCCTTCCTATGGCAGTGCATTTTATTGATCCCTCTTTCTCCATCTATCAATCATTCTCTCTATCCATCACTCTCTCCATCTATCCATCTGTTCATCTCTGTATTTATCGCGATCTCCATCCAGCCATCCCTCTCTCTCCATCCCTTTCTCTATCCACCTATCTCTCCATCTTTGTATTTCTCTCTCCATCCATCTCTGTATCTCTCCATCATCCTTCCCTTTCTATTTATCTCTCTTCATCCATCCATCTGTATTTTTCTCTCCATCTATTAATTGCTCCCTCTATCCATCTCTGTATTTATCTCCATCTGTCCATCCCTTTCTCTATCCATCTCTGTATTTATCTCCATCCATCCCTCCGTCTATATATCTCTCTCTCCATCCCTTTCTACATCCATCTATCTCCCCATCTTTGTATTTCTCCCTCCCTCCATCTTTCTCCATCTATCTATCTATTCACCTCTGTATTTCTCTCTCTCCATTCATGTCTATCCATCCATCCCTCTCTTTCTCTATCCATCTCTGTATTTATATCTATCATCTATCTATCTATCCCTCTTTCACTATCTCTATTTATCTTTCCCTCCATCCACCCATCTCTATATCTATCTATCCATCCTTCTTTCTCTAACCATCTATATTCATCTCTGTATTTCTCTCTCTCCATCCATATCTATCCACCTCTCTTTCTCTAGATGCTTGGACTAGATGGCCTTTGGGGACCCTCTTCCAATGGGCTGGTTTCATTTAGCCTCTCCCTGAATGGCAAAGGGGTTGGACTAGATGGCCTTTGGGGACCCCCTTCCCATGTCATCAATTATTGACTGCTTTTGTTTAGCCTGTTTTCAAATGGGGTGGGACTAGATGACCCTTGGAGACCCCTTTCCAACTTTTGTGGATTATGAACCACTTTAGATGGAGGTGGGGCCTCCTTTTCTGGATGTCTTGAAACAGAGGTCGAGTGGCCATCTTCCAAGAAGGCTGTATGGCAAAGGGGTTGGACTAGATGCCCTTTGGGGACCCCTTCCAAGCATCACCAATTACGGCCTGCTTTAGTTTAGCCTGTTCCTGAGTGGCAAAGGGGTGGGACTGGATAGCCTTTGGGATGCCTATTCCAAGTGATGTCAATTATAGACCCCGTTGGATGGTCCATAATTGTCCTTTTGTGACAGTCATGGGGCTGGACTAGATGGCCCTTGGGGTTCCCTTTCCGCCTGCTGACCCTCCCTGGGTTTCTTACCTGCGAAGTTGAGGGAACAGGTGAGGATAATGACGGAGCCCAGGAGGATGGAGAGGAGGCTGAGGAAGCGGGCCACTCGTCCCAGGCGCCGTGCGCCGTCCAGGTCTCCCTGCTGCCCGCTGTTCCTGGACTGGCACCAAACACAAAACAGGCGCTTCCTTATTACAAGATTAGAACACAACAAATATGACCACTATGCTGGACCGTTACCTTCCCACCAGAGCAGTACCTATTGATCTACTCACATTTGCATGTTTTTGAACTGCTAGGTTGGCAGGAGCTAGGGCTAACAGCGGGAGCTCACCCCGTCCACAATTCAAACCACTGACCTTCCGGTCAGCAAGTTCTACAGCTGAGAAGTTTAACTCACTGCACCACTTTGGCCCCATAGATGAAGATTATTACTATTATTATTAGGCTCTTCTCTCTTAAATGGGGATTCAAGTGGCTCAACGCTTCACCATGACAGACCATTATTATTATTATTATTATTATTAGGCTCGCCTCTTTTAAATGAAGTCCTAGTGGCTCTCTGCATCACCATGACAGGCCCCACCGTTGTTATTATTATTACTACTACATATTGTTATTGCTATTATTATTAGGCTCGCTTCTCTTAAATGGGGATTCAAGTGGCTCACCGCTTTGCCACAACAGGCCATTATTATTAGTAGTAGTATTATTATTATTATGTATTATTATTATTATTATTATTAGGCTCGCCTCTCTTAAATGCAGTCCAAGTGGCTCATCACATCACCATGACAGGCCCCACTTTTGTTTTTGTTGATGCTGTTGTTGTTAGTATTATTATTACATATTATTATTGCTATTATTATTAGGCTCTCCTCTCATAAATGGAGTCCAAGTGGCTCACTGCTTCTCCATAGCAGGGTATTATTATTATTATTATTATTATTATTATTATTATTATTATTATTATTAGATATACAACAAGATGAGTCCACAGCAGACACTCTGCTGGCTGTTGTATTGGATCACACGTCGGACCCTTCCCAAGTGTCTAGGACTGTGTGATGTATCGGCAAATAATGTGTGCAGATCCCGGTAGGGTGGCCTTTTGCCACAGACAGGTGGTGATTTTGTCAGCACTGGTTGTTTTTAAGTGCAGACCAAGGTCTTTAGGCACTGCACCCAGTGTGCCGATCACCCCTGGGACCACCTTTACTGGCTTGTGCCAGAGTCGTCGTCGTCTTCTTCTTCTTCTTCTTCTTCTTCTTCTTATTATTATTATTATTATTATTATTATTATTATTATTATTATGGAGCCCCCGGTGATGCAGTGGGTTAAACCCCTGTGCCGGCAGGACTGAAGACCGACAGGTCGCAGGTTCAAATCCGGGGAGAGGCGGATGAACTCCCTCTATCAGCTCCAGCTCCTCATGCGGGGACATGAGAGAAGCCTCCCACAAGGATGATAAAAACATCAAATCATCCGGGCGTCCCCTGGGCAACGTCCTTGCAGACGGCCAATTCCCTCACACCAGAAGCAACTTCCAGTTTCTCAAGTCGCTCCTGACACGACAAAAAATTATTATTATTATTATTATTATTATTATTATTATTATTATTGACACAAAAATTAGATCTATATGCTGGATTTTGTATCACAAAATCACAAGTTGAACACTTCCCAAGCGTCTAAGACTGTGATATTATTATTATTATTATTATTATTATTATTATTATTATTATTATTATTATGACACAAAACACAGTATGTCACAGCAAATGAGATCTACATGCTGGATTTCTTATCACAAACACTTCCCAAGCATCTAGGACTGTGTGATGTATTATTATTATTATTATTATTATTATTATTATTATTATTATTATTAGGGG
Source organism: Anolis sagrei ordinatus (assembly GCF_025583915.1). Classification (NCBI taxonomy): domain Eukaryota; kingdom Metazoa; phylum Chordata; class Lepidosauria; order Squamata; family Anolidae; genus Anolis; species Anolis sagrei. The sequence goes on along the minus strand of NW_026844589.1, from coordinate 6,667,385 downwards.
GTTGGACTGGATGGCCCATGAGGTCTCTTCCAACTCTTTGATTCTATGATTATTATTTCGTAGTAGTAAGCTCTCCTCTCTTAAATGAGAATACAAGTAGCTCACCACTTGGCCATAGCAGACTCTCTATTATTGTTGTTGTTGTTGTTATCCAAGTGGCTCACCCAATTTAAAACCTAAGGACCATGTTACAAGAGAATGAGACCCAGTCAATGAGGACGCCAGTCACATCCAACCATTTCACACTGTTAAAACGATAAGGCTGTGTTTGCTGTGGGTGGAGATGCACTCTGCGCATGCTCAGAGGACTGGGTTTTTTCCTCCCACCCATCTTCCCCTAAAAGCACCTTCTCCTGCCAATGTTTTCCCTTCTGGGGCCGAAACCAAAGGAGGAAAGCACTTAAAGAGATGGAGAGCTGGCCAGGTTTTTTTTTTTCTTTCCTTGGGCCGCTCCAAACAAACACCTTTTTCATGGCCAACGAATGGTTTGCTTATCGAGCAGAAAGAGAAAGATCCCTCCTGGCCTCTGCCAGGATTGCTTTATTTCCTGAAAGACACAAGCCATGTCCAACCCAAATCTCCAAATGACCAAAACATCTGCAAACCTTACAAAGAAAGTGATGAATTTGGTGCATCTGCACTGTAGGACTGACACTGTGTGGCCCCACTTTGGCTGCCGTGGTGAGCTTTCCCCATACACTTTTCCTAATGTAATGTCGTGCAATACAATACAATATACTGTATAGTATAATGTAATATAGTATAATATATATAATACAATATACTGTATAGTATAATGTAATGTAATATAATGTAATATATAGTATAATAGAATAGTATAATATAATATTATACTATATATATATTATTATACATTAGGTTGCCAGAAGCTGGGGCTGACAGTGGGAGCTCCCCGTGCTCCCCTGATTTGAACCTGCGAATTCAATCAGCAAGTTCAGCAGCTCAGCAGTTTAACCCTCTGCGCCATATAATATAATATAATACAATGTGTAGTATAATATAATAGAATATATAGTATAATAGTATATATTGTAATACAATACAATGTGTAGTATAATATGATATAATAGAATATATAGTATAATAAAATATATAGTATAATAGAATATTTAGTATAATAGTATAGTGTAATATAGTACAATGCAATGTATAGTATAGTATGATATAATATAATAGAATATATAGTATAATAATATAGTATAATATAGTACAATACAATACAATATGTAGTATAATATGATATAATATAATATATAGTATAATAGTATAGCATAATATAATACAATACAATGTATAGTATAATACGATATAATAGAATATATAGTATAATATCATACAATACAATGTGTAGTATAATATGATATAATAGAATATATAGTATAATAGTATAGTATAATATCATACAATACAATAGTATGTAGTATAATATGATATATAGTATAATAGTATAATATAATATAATATAATACAATGTGTAGTATAATATGATATGATATAATATAATATAATATATAGTATAATAGTATAGTAAAGGTAAAGGTTTTCCCCTGACATTAAGTCCATTCGTGTCCGACTCTGGGGGTTGGTGCTCATCTCCATTTCTAAGCCGAAGAGCCGGCGTTGTCCATAGACACCTCCAAGGTCATGTGGCCAGCATGACTGCAAGGAGCGCCATTACCTTCCCGCCAGAGCAGTACCTATTGATCTATTCACATTTGCATGTTTTCAAACTGATAGGTTGGCAGGAGCTGGGGCTGACAGTGGGAGCTCACCCCACTCCCCTGATTTGAACCTGCGACCTTTCAATCAGCAAGTTCAGCAGCTCAGCAGTTTAACCCTCTGCGTCATCAGGGACTCCGCAGTATAATAGTATAGTAGAATATAATACAATACATTGAATAGTAAAATATATATAATATAATATAATATATAATAATTATTATATTATACTATATTATATTGGATTGAAATGGGTCTCTTTTCATCCCATTCACCCCCTCCTTTTGGCCCAACTTTCCCAACATTGTGCACTTTGGAGACCAAGCTCTTTCTCGCCCAACTTCCTTTCCTTTCCTGGCTGCATCCATCCAGAACCCCGTTTTTGGAACCCTCCCCCGTCGCCGTGGGAACCTCCCCAAACAATATTCCTAGTGGGTCCGAAAGGTGGTCCTTTGTAGAGTCTGAGGAGCCCCTTAACTTTATCCTAGGGCGCCCCACTTTTTGTGGGGAGGGCAGGGAAGTGGGTCCCCCTAGGCCTCTCCAAAAGTGCAGTTACGCATGGCTTTCCATTCCTTAAAGCACCGCGCGGTTTGGAAAGGGAACCCCCATTTTGGGAGCCCTCCCCCGTCGCTATGGAAACCGCCCCAAACAAAATTCAAAGTGGGTCCGAAAAGTGGTCCTTTGGGGAGTCTGAGGAGCCCCTTAACTTCGTCCCAGGATGCCCCACTTTTTGTGGGGAGAGCAAGGAAGTGCGACCCCCCAGGGTTTTCCAAAAGCGCACGGTGTCTGAGCCTGCCTTTTTACGCAAAGAAAGGGAACCCAGTTTTTGGGATCCTTCCTCCGTCGCTATCGAAACCGCCCCAAACAAAATTAAAAGGGGGTCCGAAAAGTGGTCCTTTTGGGAGTCTGAGAAGCCCCTTAACTTCGTTCCAGGACGCCCCATTTTTTTGTGGGGAGGGTGAAGAAGTGCGTCCCCCTAGGGCTCTCCAAATACGCACGGGGACTGAGCCTAGTAAGGGAACCCCATTTTTGGCATCCTTCCCCTGTCGCTATGGAAACCACCCCAAACAAAATTCAAAGTGGATCCAAAAGTTGGTCCTTTGGGGAGTTTGAGGAGCCCCTTAACTTTATTCTAGGGCGCCCCACTTTTTGTGGGGAGGGCCGGGAAGTGGGTCCCCCTAGGGCTCTCCAAAAGCGCACGCCTGGCTATGCCTTACCATGATGGAGAAGACCAAGGCGACGGCGTTGATGGGCCAGATGGGGCAGAAGCAGGCGAAGATGGCGAGGCAGAGGTAGTCCTTGGGGCGGGAAGGGGGCCCCCCGTGGGGAGGGAAAGGGGCCACCCCCAAACTCAGGGGCTCCTTCAAGGCGTCGCCGTTCTTCTCCGCCTCGCTAGAGACCCCCGGAGCCTCCTCCAAAGGGGATTTGGGGGCCAAGGGCTCCAGCAGCTTCTCCCTCTCGCCTGGAACCTCCGGAGGTGCCTTCTCGGGATCCAGAGCCATGGCCCTTCAGATGCCCATCTCCTCCTTGAAGGCTCTTCTCCTCTCTGTTCTTCAGATTTATAATTGAAAATCTTCATAGCATTCGGTCGATATGTCTCACTTGCATTAGTATATCCTCCATTCTGATCACACTTCTCAATCATTTTTAGTATTGTTTCCATCCCCAAATCCCTCCCATCTACTTACTCATTTCTCATTTCTCATTCCAAGATTTGTAACTCCGTTTCCCACATAGTTTTCATGTCTCTCATTTTACATTCTTTCTCTACTCACCTCCCTTTTCCTTTCTTCTCTCCTCCTTCTCCTTTTCCTCTTTCTCTCCTTTTCTCTCCTTTTTTCTCCTCTTTTTCTCCTTCTCCTTTATCTTTTCCTTCCTTTTCTTTCTCTTATTTCCTTCTCCTCTCCTTCACTTTTTCTTCCTCTTCCCCTTTTCTTTTCCTTCTCTCCTTTTCCTTCTTTCTCTCCCTTTCCTTTCTTCCTCCTCTCTTCTCCTTTCCTTCTTCTCTCACTCACTTTCTCCTCTTCCTTTTCTCCTTATCTCCTTTTCTTTTCCCTCCTCCTTCTTTCTCTCCTTAAGTGCCTGATTTTCCCCTTGAAGGATCCTCTCTGCCTCTCTTTCCTTTCCTTTTCCTTCTCTTTCTCCTTCCCTTTCTCTCCCTCTCTTACTCTCTTTTGGGGTCCCTTTTGTTTTGTCTCCTTCTCCTTTTCCTTCTCCCCCCTTTCTTCTCTTTTCCTTCTCCCTTTCTCTCTTTTCTCCTTCTCTCCCTCCTTCCTTCCTTACCTCCTTTTCTTCTCTTCTCTTCCTTTCCTTCTCCTTCCTTCCCTCTCCTTCTCTTTTTCTCCTTTTCTTCCCTTCTCCTCTCCTTCTCCTCCTTCCCTTTCCTCTCCAAATAAGGCTTTTGCCAACCTGAGCAGCCCTATCCAAAGGAGGAGGAGGAGCCCTTTGAATGGATGGATGGATGGATAGAGAGATAGCCTCGCCCTCCTGCCTCCCAGCAGAAGTCCATTAATTATGCATCCTTTTTTTAATGTTGCCTCTATCATTGGTTTTTTCACACTTATTGGGACCCTCCCTTTCCAAAGGAAGCCGTGCCAAAAATGGAAATAAATCCCCACAAAGTCTTTCGGGGGGTTATTTGGGTCTCGTGCAACCCCTTTGGAGGGGATGGATTGGGTTTTGGGATATTCTGGGAGGATATTTCCCCCAAATTGTCCTTCGCTTTCCAGGAAGGATTATTATTATTATTATTGCTATTAGTGTTATTATTTATATTATTATTGCTACTATGCTTGCTATTGCTGTTATTCCTATTATTATAATTGCAATGATTAGTATTATTGATACTATAATGTAATATAATATAATATGTAGTATAATATAATATAATATAACATAATATAGTATCAATATAACAAACTAAGGGGAAGAGGGGAAAAAGTGGTATAATAATAATTATAAAGAAATACAATATGTATAAGTGGATAAAAGGTGTGTGATAGAGTTATATGTAGTATAAGTTGTAAAATAATTTTAAAAATAATGATAAGAAATGTTATTAAAGATGTTTTTGATGTTTTTTTACTGCTAGATTGTATATAATATGATATACTCTTTTGTCTAAGATATTGTAAAAAGAGAGAAGAATGCATGCTTATACATTTTGTTGGACAAATGTATAAATAATCTATATATATATATATATATATATATTGTATAGTATAATATAATACGATATAATACACTGTATAGTATAATATAATGTAATATAATATGTAGTATAGTATAATATATCTTCTACATAAATAAAAACGTAATATTTGGGTTGTTGTAGGTTTTTTCGGGCTATATGGCCATGTTCTGGAGGCATTCTCTCCTGACGTTTTGCCTGCATCTATGGCAAGCATCCTCAGAGGTACCTCACTACCTCTGAGGATGCTTGCCATAGATGCAGGCGAAACGTCAGGAGAAAAATTGCCTCCAGAACATGGCCATATAGCCCGGAAAAACCTACAACAACCCAGTGATCCCGGCCATGAAAGCCTTCGACAATACAATGTAATGTTCATTTGTGGGATTAACATAACTCAAAAACCACTGGATAAATTGACACCAAATTTGGACAAAATATACCTATCAGGCCAACAAGTGACCATCACTCATAAAAACACTAAAAAAAAAACAGCAGAAGAGACTTAAAAAGCCAAAAAACAAATTACATTACAACGCATGCACAAAACCATATATATATATATATATATATATATATATATATATATATATCACACACACACACACACACACACACATACACACGCATGTATACACACAAAACACATATGCACAGACTAAGCCACAGCAATGCGTAGCAGGGGATGGCTAGTAGTATAATATAATATAATATAATATAATATAATATAATATAATATAATATAATATAATATAATATGTATTATAATATAATATGTGTGTCCCCAGTGGCACAGTGCGTTAAACTGCTGAGCTGCTGGACTTGCTGATTGAAAGGTAGGTGGTTCGAATCCAGGGAGCAGGGTGAGCTACCACAGTTAGCCCCGGCTCCTGCCAACCTAGCAGTTCGAAAACATGCAAATGTGAGTACTGCTCCGGCGGGAAGATAACAGCCCTCCATGCAGTCATGCCGGCCACAAAACCTTGGAGGTGTCTATGGACAACTCTGGCTCTTCGCTTTAGAAATGGAGATGAACACCAGAGTCCCAGAGTCAGACATGACTGGACTTAATATCAGGGGACAACCTTTACCTTTTACTATAATATGCTTGCCCCCGGTGGTACAGTGCATTAAACCGCTGAGCTGCTGAACTTGTTGATTGAAAGGTAGGTGGTTTAAATCCAGGGAGCGGGGTGAGCTCCCACAGTTAGCCCCAGCTCCTGCCAACCTAGCAGTTCGAAAACATGCAAATGTGAGTACTGCTCTGGCGGGGAGATAACAGCCCTCCATGCAGTCATGCCGGCCACATAACCTTGGAGGTGTCTACGGACAATGCCGGCTCTTCGGCTTAGAAATGGAGATGAGCACCAGAGTCCCAGAGTCGGACATGACTGGATTTAATGCCAGGGGAAAACCTTTACCTTTTTATAATATAATATAATATAATATAATATAATATAATATAATATAATATAATATAATATTTAGTATAATATAATATATAGTATAGTATAATATATAATATAATATAATATGACATATAATATAATATATAAGATAATAGAATATAAGATTTAAATGGGTCTCTTTTCATCCCATATTACATTGCCAATCATTTTTGGCTGGAGTTTGTAACTGGTATGGCATTGCCACCTTGTGGCCTCTTCTCTGAGCATCGCCCTGCTCCTTTCATGTGAGATAACAACAACAACAACAACAACAACAACAACAACAACAACAACAACGGGCATTCCACTTTCTCTTAGAGTGTCGCCCTGAAGAAAATAATAGTAATAATAATAATAATAATAATAATAATAATAATAATAATAACATAAAACCACCATTGCCAAGACCATTCCAAACCAGCTAGTTTTAAAAAGCAGCTTGAAATACATTTGTGTGTGTGTGTGTGTGTGTGTGTGTGTGTGTGTGTGTGTGTGTGATTAGAAACTCACAAGAGAAGAAGCCATTATCGCTCCATTAGCAACACCGGGATCCAGCAAACTCCAGGAAGTGGATTGTAATGTTCACAGAGTCTTGGAATCAGTCAAAATCTATCTTTTGGTCCACGACTTCCTATCCATTATAGAAACAACAACAACAACCCTGCAAGGTAGGACAGGCTTGGTTCTAGTCTCCAAACTCACTCACATGAGGGTTCTCTCACACAGAGGTTTACCTGACACTCTTCTGGATTCGACTCTGTTTGCATTCTCCTCCTGACCCTTGTTCCTGTGCATCTTGCATTGCACACTGTCCTAGTTTCATTGGGTTTTTATCAGTTTGTGAATCTGTTTCCACGCCTAGAAAATTGCAGTCTTTGGACCTTCTGTAGTAAAATAATATGGTTGCACTACATACAAGAACAAGGTTTCCATAACACAAATAAACGAATACATAGTAGCGTTACACACAGCAGCCTTTGCACTGGAGCTTTCTCAAATGAGGCTTCTCTCACACAGAGGTTTACCTCACACTGCTCAGAATAACACTAGCTTTGGCCCAGTGACTCTTAACAGGCTTCGGCCTACTCACTCTTCTCAGGGTGACACTAGCTTTGGCCCGCTGACTCTTAACAGGCTTCGGCCTACTCACTCTCCTCAGGACAACACTAGCTTTGGCCCGTTGACTCTTAATAGGCTTTGGCCTACTTGCTCTCCTCAGGACAACTCTCGCTTTGGCTCACTGACTCTTAACAGGCTTCAGCCTACTCACTCTCCTCAGTACGACATTAACTTTGGCCCACTGGCTCGTACAGGCAGTAGCCTTCGCACTGGAGGTTTATCACATGAGGGTTCTCTCACACAGAGGTTTATCTCACACTCTTCAGGACGACAATAGCTTTGGCCCACTGACACTAGCAGGCTTTGGCCTACTCACTCTCCTCAGGACGAAACTAACTTTGGCCCACTGGCTCGTACAGGCAATAGCCTTCACACTGGAGTTTTATCACATGAGGGTACTCTCACACAGAGGTTTACCTCACACTTTTCAGGATGACAATAGCTTTGGCCCACTGACTCTAGCAAGATTTGGTCTACTCACTCTCCATGGGGTGACATTAGCTTTGTCCCACTGGCTCGTGCTGGCAGTAGTCTTCACACTGGAGCTTTTTCGCACAAAGTTTCTCTTACACAGAGGTTTCCCTCACACTCTTCAGGACGACAATAGCTTTGGCCCACTGACTCTAACAGGCTTCAGCCTGCTCACTTTCTTCAGGACGACATTCACTTTGGCCCACTGGTTCGTATAGGCAGTAGCCTTCACACTGGAGCTTTCTCACATGAGGGTTCTCTCACACAGAGGTTTACCTCGCACTCTTCAGGACGACAATAGTTTTAGCCCACTGACTCTAACAGGCTTCAGCCTGCTCACTCTCTTCTGGATGACATTCACTTTGGCCCACTGGCTTGTACAGGCAGTAGCCTTCACACTGGAGCTTTCTCACATGAGGGTTCTCTCACACAGAGGTTTACCTCACACTCTTCAGGACGACAGCAGCTTTGGCCCACTGACTAGCAGGCTTCGGCCTACTTGCTCTCCTCAGGACAACACTAGCTTTGGCCCACTGGCTCGTACAGGCAGTATCCTTCACACTAGAGCTTTCTCACACGAAGTTTCTCTCACACAGAGGTTTACCTCATACTCTTCATGACAACAGTAGCTTTGGCCCACTCACTCTCCATGGGACAACAGTAGTTTTTGCCCCACTTCTAGCTTAGCAGAGGCCTGAGAATCTGTGATGAGCTGGACAGTTCAGAAAAGCCTACAAGTCCTTGCTTGCATTAATCTCTTGCAGAAGCCTGAAAGTTCGGTGAGACGAAGGTCCCATTGATGATGTTTTTATCCTGTTGCAGCTGGCCATGGGTTCAAATCAGGACGGTCAGGAAGGTGCGTCCTCATTTAGAAATACCTGCATTCCCAAAGGAAAGTGTGCCGGCTTTGCACGCCACTTGCACACTTCATTGAGCACCCATCAGCGCAAGATGAGCACCGGGCTTCGTAGTCGTGGTTGTCATCATAACAGCGTTGGGAGGAAGGTCCCGAAAAGTACTGTCCGCCTTCCGGAGGCCCGTCACCGTGCGGATTGTGCCCCGGAGTTGATTGGCGGTGTTCTGCGCACAAAGCCCTGGAAAGGTCGGCGATGTGACGGATGGCCCGGCGCAAGGTAGCGATCTTGGAGAGCCGCTTCCCGCCAGCCTGGTGCCGCAGAGCCGCCCGCAGCGCATTGAACGCCCGGTTGTAGTCCAGAACCCGCTTGCGCTCGCGGACATTCGCCGCCGCGCGACGGGACTCGGAACGTCCCGGTCGTTTGTTGTTTCCCTTCACTTCCGATGGACGGTTCTCCGGCGAGACAGACGTCCCGTTAGCGTCTCCTTGCTCTGGAGACATGGCGAATGTAAACGGACAGCGACATGCCCGAGCATCCCTTGGAGTGCATCCTTCCAAATTCCCACCCCCTTTTTTATCACCTGCCCCCAGGTAGGAGCTCTCCTCCGCGCCGGAAACATCCTCTTTCTGGCCATAATTCATGACACTAATTGCCTGCCTCCGGTTTGGAATCGCCACCCTTTTCGTTGGGAGGATTCGGAAGGAGCGACGAAGACCTGAACCAATGCCAACATTGCAGAGTATAGGCTGCCCTCGAGTTACAAACATTGCTAACGACTCACAGTTAAGAACGGGACAGAGACGACATGAATGAGACCTTTACGTCCAGTTTTCCATACATTCCCAGGCTTCTGCAAAAGACAATAATGCCAGCTAGAAAGATTTGCAGACTTGATGCATTATATTATACCTGGTGTTCAGGTTATCTGAAAAACCAGTTTTTGAATTGTACATATTTCACATGTTTGTGGGTGAACTACAACTCTGTCCAGTTTTCCATACAGGATTCTGCAAAAGACAATAATGCCATCTAGAAAGATTTGCAGGCTTTATGCATTATATTATACCTGCCGTTCAAGTTATCTGAAAAACCAGTTTTTGAATTGTACAAATTGCATGTTCTTGGGTGAACTACAGCTCCCATCATGCCAGGTTATCCCCCCGAAACTCCACCAGTACTTAAAGTTTGTTATGTTGGGCACCTTTCCTGTAGATACATCATTGGTGGGGTTCGCTGTGCTCTCTGGCTGCAGAGTAGACTACAACTCCCACTATGGTGAGTCAGTCCCTTCCAATCCCTCCAGTAGGTTGAGTTAGTCAATGGGAATTCTGTGTGCCAAGTTTGGTCCAGGTCCATCATCGGTGGAGGTCACTGGTTCTCTGGTTGTGGGTGAACTACAACTCCCAGAAAGGAAGGTCAGTTTCCTCCAAAGCCCTCCAGTAATCAAGTTTTAGCATATCAGGTCTGTGTGCTTATTTTGGTCCTGATCCATCGTTGTTTGGGTTCACTGTGCTCTCTGGGTGTAGGTGAACTACAACTCCTCCAAATCAAGGTGAATTTTCCCCAAAGACCTCCAGTATTTTTGGCTGGTTGTGCGGGCTCTGTGTGGCAAGTTTGATCTAATGCCATCTTTGGTGGAGTTCCCTTAACCCTTAACCCTTTCCTACCTTTTCCTATGATGCACAGCAATCAGAGGTATATATTATATTATCGGGGACAATTCCATCCTAGATTTGATGTGTTTCCTCCACCACAGACACCACAGTGTTCCTTTCTCTCTCCACTGGTGTGGAATTTGCATAACTCCGCCCACTGTCTCTCCCTTAACCCTTTCCTATGATGCACAGCAATCAGAGGTTTATATTATATTATATTATATTATCGGGGACAATTCCATCCTAGATTTGATGTGTTTTCTCCACCACAGACACCCCAGTGTTCCCTTCTCTTTCCACTGGTGTGGAATTTGCATTACCCTGCCCACTGCCTCTCCCTTAACCCTTTCTATGATGCACAGCAATCAGAGGTTTATATTATATTATATTATATTATCGGGGACAATTCCATCCTAGATTTGATGTGTTTTCTCCACCACAGACACCCCAGTGTTCCCTTCTCTTTCCACTGGTGTGGAATTTCCATAAACTCACCCACTGCCTCTCCCTTAACCCTTTCCTACCTTTTCCTATGATGCACAGCAATCGGTGGTTTATATTATATTATCGGGGACAATTCCATTCTAGGTGTGATGTGTTTCCTCCACCACAGGCATCTCGGTGTTCCTTTCTCTCTCCACTGGTGTGGAATTTGCATTACCCCATCCATTGCCTCTCCCTTAACCCTTTTCTACCCTTTTCTATGATGCACAGCGATCCAATGTTTATTTTATATTATATTATATTATATTATATTTATTATATTATATTATATTATATTATATTATATTATATTATATTATATTATATTATATTATATGTTTTGGAGATGGGGCCATGGAGCCTTCCTTATGGGGAGGAGAGGCCTCTCTCTTCATTCCCGGGGCTTTTGGGGAGGGTCCTTCCCCGGAAAGGAATTTGCTCTGGGTTCCGATCCGCCCTCCGATCAAAAGGGGCCAAAAGGCCTCAAATTGCTACCCAGGAGGAAGCCAAAGACCTCCAGGAATGCCCTTGCGGAGGGTGCAAAGCCTGCCTGTCAACCTATACATCTGCCTATAGGAAAGGAAGGGCCTCCCAAACATCCTTAGGGGGGACTTCAAAGGCCGGCCTTGCTCTTCCGGGGAATAATGACAGGTTTGCCCCAGAAGGAAGGAAGGAAAGAATGAATGAATGAATGAATGAATGAATGAATGAATGAAAATCCAGCAAACAACTCTGTAAGCCACCCCGAGTCCTTTTGGGGAGATGGATGAGATATAAATAAATTTGTTGTTGTTATTATTATTATTATTATTATTATTATTATTATTATTATTAGAAACACAACAAGATGAATACACAGCAGACACTCTGCTGGCTGTTGTATTGGATCACACTTATTATTATTATTATTATTATTATTATTATTATTATTATTATTATGAGTCCACAGCAGACACTCTGCCAGCTGTTGTATTGGATCACACTTATTGTTGTTGTTGTTATTATTATTATTATTATTATTATTATTATTTTGAAACACAACAAGGTGAGTACACAGCAGACAAGATCAGTCTGCTGGCTCTTGTATTGGATCACACGTCAGACACTTCCCAAGTGTCTAGGACTATGTGATGTATCGGCAAATAATGCGTGCAGATCCCAGTAAGGTGGCCTTCTGCAGCTGGCAGATGGTAATATTGTCAGCGTCGATTGTGTTTAAGTGCAGGCCAAGGTCTTAGGCACTGCACCCAGTGTGCCAATCAACACTGGGACCACCTTGACTGGCTTGTGCCAGAGTCGTCATTGTCTTCTCCTCCTCCTCCTCCTCCTTCTTCTTCTTATTATAAGACAAGAAAGAAAGGAAGGAAGGAAGGAGAGAAAGGAAGGAAAGAAAGAATTAATGGATGGAAGGAAAGAAGGAAGGAAGGAAGGAAGGAAGGAGGGAGGGAGGGAGGGAGGGAGGAAAAAAAAAAAAAGAAAGAGTAACAAAGGAAAGAGAGAATAATGAATGGAAGGAGGAAAAGAAAGGAAAGGGAATGAATGAATGAAAGAATGAATTGAAGGAAGGAAAGGAATGAAAGAAGGAGGGAAGTAAAAAAAAAGAAAAGACAGGAAGGAAGGAAAGAGTGAATGAATAGAAGGAAGAATTAAAGCAAGAATGAATGAAACGAAGGAAGAAATGAAAAAAGGAACAAAGGAAATGAATGAATGAAAGAGGAAGGAAGGAAGGAAGGAAGGAAGGAAGGAAGGAAGGAAGGAAGGAAGGAAGGAAGGAAGGAAGGAAAGAAACCAGCAAACTGGATTGCTCTGTAAGCCACCCCAAGTCCTTTGGGGAGATGGATAGGATATAAATAAAGTTATTGTTATTGTTGTTGTTGTTATTATTATTATTATTATTATTATCATTATTATTAAAAAGCAAGAAAGAAGGAAGGAAGGAAGGAGTGAAAGGAAGGAAACTATGAATTAATGGAAGGAAGGAAAAACAAGAAAAAGGAACAAATGAAAAAGAGAATTAAATAATGAATGGAAGGTGGAAAGGAAAGGAAGGAAAGAGAATGAATGAATGAAAGAAAGACAAGAAAGAAGGAAGGAAGGAAAGAATGAAGGAAAAAGGAAGGAAGGAAGGAAGTAGGGAAAGAAAGAAAAAAGACAAGAAGGAAGGAAGAATTAAAGAAAGAATGAATGGAAGGAAGGAAGGGAAAGAAGGAAAGGAAAGACAAGGGAAAAAAGAATGGAAGAATGAATCGAAGGAAGGAAGGAGTGAAAGCAAGGAAAGAAGGAAAGAAAGAAGGAGGAAAGCAAAAAAGGAAATAATAAAAGAATGAATGGAAGGAAGGAAGGAAAGAAAGAAAGAAAGAAAGAAAGAAAGAAAGAAAGAAAGAAAGAAAGAAAAAAAGAAAGAAAGAAAGAATGAAATAAGGAAGGAAGGAAAGGAGGAGAGAAAGAAGACAAGAAATAAGGAAAGAATTAATAAAAAGGGAGGGAAAGAATGAATGAAGGGATATAAAAGAAAGAATGAACAAATGAGGAAAGGAAAGAATGAATGAAAAAAGGAATTAATGTATTATATATAATTCAGAAGCTGGATTGCGTATCACATTGTATTGTATTACATTCAGAATGTATTATATGATATATTCAGAAACTAGATTTTATTTATATTATATATTTTATATATACTTTAGAAACTATATTTATATTCAGAAACTGAATATTATTATATTAATTATATTATATTATATTATTCAGAAACTTGATCCTATGGCAATGTAGTTGATTAAGTTGATTAAGGCAAGCCTTGGGCTCCTGCTCCCTCTGGTGGACAGAAGCAGAAATGCAAGAGGCATTGGGTACCTTTAGTATACTGTTCTATATAATGTATCTCCAACCAGTCCATACTTCAGGAAATAAAGTCCGACTGCTCATTGGAGGGAAGGAGACTAGAGGCCAAGATGAAGTACTTTGGCCACATCATGAGGAGACAGCAAAGCCTGGAGAAGAGAATGATGCTGGGGAAAATGGAAGGAAAAAGGAAGAGGGGCTGACCAAGGGCAAGATGGATGGATGGCATCCTTGAAGTGACTGGATTGACCTTGAAGGAGCTGGGGGTGGTGACAGCCGACAGGGAGCTGTGGCGTGGACT